>CM069443.1:84542071-84737170 GCA_035610835.1 Ophiura sarsii
GTAAATCCAATTAAAAGAAGAGAGGTTAGCAAGATCGCCAACTTCAGAGTAAATGTCCTTTTCCATGAGGTTTTTTCCTTGTAGGGGGTCAGCACAACTGGTCGCACTTCGGCAAATCTTTTCGGCGTTGAACTCAGTTTCGTTGACTTGGCCGGATGCTTGAGGGTGTCATTCGTCGAATTTTCGTTACTAATAACGCCATTGTTTTTGCGATCATCATCCAAATTAACTAAATCGAACAGTTGCGCCTAATATAATAGAAACATGAAAAATATATCTTGCTGTTATCGGTACATAGGAAAAGATCCCAAAAGTAAGTCTGTACACTTTACCGTATGATAGGCCTATTATAATAAGGCCTAACCCTGTTTTCATAATTCATGTCCTTGAATCTAATACTGACTATTGACGCTGATGAGAACCGCATAATTCGAAATCTTACAGTGGTTCTGATTGGTTTATTACAAGATGTACTCATATGAATAGCCAATTCAAATGCAGCTTGTAAAATGTTTCACTCCCATCTTTATCAGGGATACAATTATTCTAACAATGTCTCTCATTGGTGCAATAAATGATGTATCTATCTTTCTGACCAATCGGCCGGTAGTTCTCAGGGGGTTAAGACTATCCGATGAATAGCTTATCCATAAACCCAAACCTTTTTAATCCAAACTTGTTTTCTACCGATGCCATTTTAATTGTCTACTCTTTTTATCAGTGCATAAGGCAATTGAACCTCGCCCTCTTCCCATGCCAACCTTCTCCATACAATTTTTATGAAGTTCGCGTACAGACACATGCCACCACTTGTTGTTGTTGTTGTTGTTGTTGTTGTTGTTGTTGTTGTTGTTGTTGTTGTTGTTGTTGTTGTTGTTGTTGTTGTTGTTGTTGTTGTTGTTGTTGTTGTTGTTGTTGTTGTTGTTGTTGTTGTTGTTGTTGTTGTTGTTGTTGTTGTTGTTGTTGTTGTTGTTGTTGTTGTTGTTGTTGTTGTTGTTGTTGTTGTTGTTGTTGTTGTTGTTGTTGTTGTTGTTGGTGTTGGTGTTGGTGTTGGTGTTGGTGTTGGTGTTGGTGTTGGTGTTGGTGTTGGTGTTGGTGTTGTTGTTGTTGTTGTTGTTGTTGTTGTTGTTGTTGTTGTTGTTGTTGTTGTTGTTGTTGTTGTTGTTGTTGTTGTTGTTGTTGTTGTTGTTGTTGTTGTTGTTGTTGTTGTTGTTGTTGTTGTTGTTGTTGTTGTTGTTGTTGTTGTTGTTGTTGTTGTTGTTGTTGTTGTTGTTGTTGTTGTTGTTGTTGTTGTTGTTGGGTTTTTTCACCAAGGAGTTAGGATAACTCCTTGGTTGCACGTAGAGTAATATTGAAGTCTGATAAGTAAGGGTTATATACTGTATAGGCCAACACGCCATCGGGTATATTAATATTAATATAATAGGACTATGTAGGGAGTCCAACTATTTCGAAACCGCGAGAGCTTTGGGGCTCCGAACTACACTACATTATTGTACATGTAACAAAATCCCGAATATTATCATACAGTTTGCACTATTGAATTATCTTGCGTGTATTATACTCTTTCAATAGATCTGACTTGTGCTGTTAATCATAAATCATGTTGTCTTATTATATTATGTATTCACTTATGCTGAATGAATTGAATTGAATTGAATTTAATTGAATCACGTTGTCTTAATAATTTAGTAATCACCCGGCCGAATATCACACTCCTCAGTAGTCTTATACAAGATAGGCCTATGTCTAAAGCTTCTATATAATAGAAATCATCTAACCAGGGCCGGGAGGCGTTATAACATCTCTCTGGTCTATACCTTACCGATACTCTAGCACATACCTTTTGTACATCGTTGGGATCCATTGATAAGTGAACGACTTCTTCAAATTCTAGTGACTTCCAGTGCAGTACTTCCCTTCCGTCCTCAAAACCGCCTCTTAGTTTCCGTGTATCAGCCGAGAACTATTAATTATTATCAGCCTAAACATGGGCCAATGCTACAGATTTGCAAGATCTTTTAAACAACTATTACTAAAGAAAACTTCCGACTTATTCTAAAAATTCAGCCTTCACCATTCATATTTTGTATACAAAGTTATTCGGATGATGAGTTTGAAGGGTTCTAGATTATTAGACCGTGACCAAAAGTGACCAAAGCCCTTTATCCTCTCTGAAGGACATTATGGTTGATTTGGCCCAGGCCAGGACCTATGTGCTGCCATTTGCTAAATTATGTTTTCAGGTAATACCATTGAGCGCCAGTAATGATATATCACAAGTGGCAGCTAGTGACTGTAATCTGTATCGGCCTATTCATGTTATACTGGGAATTAGTATTACGAAGTGTACTTTAATGAGGAATAAGATAAGGTCGATAAGACAGTGTCTCGTGTTTTACTTGATACAGGGTGTGTCAGAAAGAACTGTACCGTGTTTCTAAAATACATAAAAAATACAAATCATTATTGTTTTAAATTTAAACACCTGCAATATTATAAAGGTGAACATGTTCCCTACATTATATGTTAATTTCATTGAGATATCTCTTTTTATTCTCGTGTGGCAAGACTTAATTCAAAATCGATGAAAAACGTGTTTTCAATATGTTAGCTCAAAGCCATCTGCGAATCTGATTAACGCATGGTTTGGGTTATGATTAGGTTAGGGTTAGGTTAGGGTTAGGTTAGGGTTAGGTTAGGGTTAGGGTTAGGGTTAAGTTAGGGTTAGGGTTAAGTTAGGGTTAGGGTTAAGTTAGGGTTAGGGTTAGGTTAGTGTTAGGGTTAACCTAACCCTAACCCTAAAAGGGTTTGGGTAAGGGTTAACCTAACCATAACCCTGACCTTACCTAACCTAACCTAACCCTAACCTTACCCTAACCCTAACCTTACCCTAACCCTAACTCTAACCTAACCCTAACCTAACCATAACCTAACCCTAACCCTAACCTAACCCTTACCTAACCCTAACGTAACCCTAACCCTAACCCAAACCATGCGTTAATCAGATTTGCCTATGACTTTTGAGCTAACAAATTTGAAAACACGTTTTTTATCGATTTTCGATTAAGTCTTGCTTGCCACGCGAGAACACAAAGAGATATCTCAATAAAATTAAGACAAAATGTAGGAAACATGTTCACCTTTATATTGCCGGTGTTTAAATTTAAAACAATAGTCATTTTGTATTTTTTAGGTATTTTAGAAACACGGTTTTTCTTTCTGATACACCCTGTATATAAAAGAACCTAAAATATTGTATTTTTATTTTATACTTGTGCATCATTGCTACCTTGAGTAGAGGGCATTTTTGCTCATAATATGAGTAAGGCTAAATATCATTCTTACGAGTACGAGAAAGCTTATGTGCTATTTGGGTAGATAGCATTGTCAGGTATTCTGAGAAATTTGAGCATTTCTACTATTTTTTTGACAAGAAACATGTATGCTCTCTTATTGCATTTCTCCTGACAACATACGAGGGTCGTTCAATAAATAATGAAAGTGATCACGGTATGGGATGCATGAGTAATTCTATTGAAGGACAATGTGATCAATATAAAGTATGAACCTTTATCTTTCAAACAATACAGTTTTGGATTCATAAGTGTGAACTATGACGTCATAGCATTGTCTCAAAGTAAGTACACTTGGGAAACTGCTGAATCAGTTATTTGGCGGGAAATTTGAATTGTTTGTATAAAACATGTGGTAAGAAGATTGCATAACATGACACCAGAAGCAGGTAAATCCCTTTTTTTTCGCGAAAGTATGATAAAAAAGACAATAACTTTAATCCCTATGTAATTTGATATATGTAGTATAAGAGGAAAAAGTAAGGAGAGGCAATCAAATAAAATGTATACAAATATCAGTATTTCAAATAGCCAATTTTCATTGAAAAATGCCCAGTCAGGAATCACTAATATTTCGAAAAATCAAACAATTTAGGAAAAATCCAAGCAATTAACCAGTTTGGGTGATTCCATATGATAGCTAACTAATTATCTGAACTTATTCGCATGGAACCTGCAGAAAATATGCGCATGCGCAGACGTCAGATAATTTTGAACAGGGCCACAAATGGCTAAAATCATGAAATTTACCAGATAAAAGCTTACTGTGCCTTCAAATTCTAATCAGAAATAATGAAAAATGCTTAAATCAATGTGTTTAAATATTGTGATAGTCAAAATAAAGATATACATGAATTTATCAATCAAAGATGGCTGCCACCACCTCTCTCATTACTGCTATCTTTAGAGCTACTAGATATGTATTGTTAAAGTAATCGTCACATAATTTCAATGGTTTGAGGAAATTTTATGAACAGCTCCTCTTGAAATCCCCACTATTATTGTTTTACATCCCACAACAATTTACTAAATTATAATCCCTCCATTGTTCTTTATCCTTTGTTGTTTTCTAAGGTATATTATTGCGGATTTTGCTAACTGAAAGCGCATTTGAGATGTCCCTTCTTGTTTGTATTAAGGCATTCAGATCTAGAAAAGAGTGTCAAGCAGAGATAAGTGTGTGTTCTAACTATGTGCCAAGTGTTATCTGTTTTTATGCTTGCATTGCCGAGATATACGCAAATGTATCAATCAACCCATTTTTAACATATTACATATCCAGCCAAATAATTGACAGATTTCAGTCAGTGTCTGAAACCTATTGTGTTAATGTTAATGACATTACATAACCAAAGGTATCTAACAATCCCAAAGTGTATTGTTTGAAAGACAAAGGTTCATACTTTGTATTGATCACATTATCCCTCAATAGAATCACTCATGCATCCCATACCATGATCACTTTCATTATTTATTGAACGATCCTCGTATAATAGCATTCGTCGTGCTATCTTGAGTAGATAGCATTTTAAAGTAGAGCTTAGAAACCCTTATCCAATACGGTATGTGATTTTAACATCATCAAAACATGCACAAATTAAGCATTAAATTAAATTGTCTCTTCACCTCGCATTTGTTACATTAATGTTTCTGTACGTCTTTGTTTCGTGGCATATAACAGATGTAATTGTATAGATTGATGTGTTATTTATAAAAACAAATCTTGAATTAATGTTATACCTGCGACTGATTCGATTATACAAAACAACAGAAGTGTATATTTTCATGTTATTTGACCTAGAGAAAGCAATCAAAGTTCTGTTCGTGTCAGACATCGCAAGTCTAAAGGCATATTATGTGATCTTTTCCAAGTAGCGCCCTCTATCATTGATTTTTACTATGAAAGCAGATTTTCTTGCAGATTTCCATTTTTGATCATAAATCATAAAGATCTTCTAAGTTACAGACCGATACGATTCCTAATTACTTCAAAATCATGGTTTGAAAATAGATTGTACCGAGAGCGGTACAATCTATTTTTTCAAATTTTACTCTAAATTCACTCTAAAACTATGATTTTGAGGTTATTAGGAATCGTATCGCTCTGTAAACTTGGAATATATTTATGATTTATGATCAGAAAAGTAAATCTGCAAGAAAATCTGCTTCCAATTTTTTTTCGAGGATTGAGGGCGTCCCCTGGAAAAGATCAAATAATATACCTTTAATGCACTTGACTTGTCTCCTTTATAAATGCATTTCATTCTTGGCTCATCATTTCATATTAGCATCGGTGGTGTCGTGAGAAAATATAGCATTTTATACTATCTTGAGTAGGCTACATGTACAGACAACATTAAAAATGTCACAATTATTGAATTTAATTTGGAATCACCATGAGAAATGCATTGAAATAAGTTCAAACATGCCTAGTACTGGTTCAGGAATCCTTAAGATACACCTTGAAAGTTGGGAATGGTTTAGTGAAAAGTTTTAAATTCGTATTGGAATAACACGTAATCGCGAATGTTAATCATATCATTTTGAAAAATTCATCATAGGTTAGAAGATTTTTTCCCTACCCAAAACCGTTGGAGTTGGCTAACCAACTCCATTGTATTGTACATGCTATTTTTTAAATTATTTTCATCGGTAACCGATGACTGTTAAAACTATTTCAAAATGATACACTCCCGTTGCCTTGGGTCGTCCGAGGCACGTGGCCATCATCGTCTGAGATTTCCTTTCCAAATCCATCAGCTACAAATAGTTCAAATGCATGGGCGAGGGCGTCAGACCACGCAAGGTCCCATTCAGACGACGCTGGACACGGGCGCATTCACGAATATTCAGGTTAAAATATGCGAACGAGGTTACGTAATCAAATGAATGGGACAAACGCTTAACAATGGTTTAAATTTTTTAAAATTATACTGACGCTGGAGTTGGTTATCCAATTCCAGTGGTTTTAGGATGAAACAATTTAGTTCCAACGTGTGATGAATTTTATGGGGTCATATAATCAAAATCCATTGTTACATTGAAACCAACGGAAATTCAAAATTAACGGCCGTTCGTGTCCACTGTCGTCTGGTCCCATTATGACCCGCACAAACAAAATGGTTACGGTTCGTTTATGGTCAGTTTTCCAAATAAGGATTTTGAAAATATAGTGTGCCTAGACCTACATTTTGTCACTAGGAAGCGAAGATCGTGCAAAGCGGTCCGGCTTTTCAACGCTTTGCATTGTGGGTGATTATAACCCCAACCGAGAATATTCCGCGATGATTTCTAAGATTACAAACTCGAATGTTTCTACCTTTTTACAACCTACGGCGTCGGTGAAATACCTGGGCAAACTAGTCCTAATGTTGAGCCGCAATCCGATTACTTTTAAAGGTCTAGCACACCTGTACGCTGATCCGCGTATGGTTATCATGATCATGGTTATGGGGGGGGGGGGGGGGGGGGGGGGGTGAACCCATGGTATCAGTGTAGACAGAGTTGATTTTGCAAAACCATCTTCAGATCACCGTCATACATGATGAGGAGGGGATGAATCACTACTACGTGCCTAAGTAACAGGAGAACGCATCCATATAGAAAATGCTATTTTCAGAAAAGACATTGTGCACATGAATGATATCTTCAGTAGACAGCATGCATAGAGATGTTATCTTCAGAAAGACTTTGTGCACATGGATGCTATCTTCAGTAGACAGCATGCATAGCGGTGTATGCCTGTTCTGTATACGTTGCAATGAGCAGGCCTCTCTCTCTTGCGCCAAGTCAAACAAATATTCTATATTAAGCTGTATTATTTTTTGTCGTTTTGTCGTTAAACTTTAGGTTACTTACTTTATTATGACGAACCAAAAGCATACAACCTTTCCATCAAACCAGAATGTATGAAAATGTAATAACCAGTCTTTTCTCGCATAGACAAAACGGTTTGTTTCATCTCTCTGACTGCAAATCGCTTTTGTTTCATGTTTTTCTTGTATCCTGGTGATGATGCGTACTGCGCATTTACTTTTTTTGCGTTTGATCAGCAGCAATACGCCTGACCATGCACGCAATGTCTCCTTGTGACGCAAACAAACACAACCATTGTTGCATGTAAGAAATTTGGATAGTTTTCATATAAAGAATTTGAAAACATAAGGCCTATTATAGGTCTATCCTCTTTGTAGGACACGAAGTTCGTGCCAAGCGGCCTGGCTTTTCGACGCTTCATTTTGTTTGATCAGCCCAAGAATATTCCGTGATGATTTCTTACGTGAGTTTATAAATTCGAATGTGTATTCTTTTTAAAAGACAATCTAAGACCTCAGGGAAATACGGGGCAAATTAGTCTTAATTTTAAGCCGCAATCCGAATAATTTTAACGACTAGCGCACACATGTACGCTGACCCGCGTAAGGTTATGGAGGGGTGAACTCATGGGTATAACAGACTTGAGTCCAGGGGCGGACTGGCCACTGTGGCGTTGTGGCGATCGCCACATGGGCCGCTTGGTTCTGGGCCTCTCAGGGCCGGTTACTCACTTGTGTAAAGCATTTTTTCGGGCCGTTTTGGACTCAAATTTCTCCTACCCCACTTACGTCAAATTCACGAGGTGACTGACTAGGAAAAATTTGGGGCAACCTTTTACGAAAATTTGAAAAACACTGACATGGTCAAAAAGGGCCGCTTTAATAATTTTGCCATGGCCGCTTTCAGGACCCAGTCCGCCCCTGGTCACTTGACCGTCTTTTTACAATACCATCTTCAGAACACCTCATAGTATAATAACGAAGGGATCCCTACGTGCCTAATAGACCGCATGCATATAGAGATGCTATCTTCAGAAAAGTCATTGTGCACATGAATGCTTTCTTCAGTAGTAGACAGCATGCATAGAGATGATATCTTCAGAAATTAATTGTGCACATGGATGGATCTCCAGTACACAATCATAGTGGTGTATGCCTGTTCTGCATACGTTGCAATGAGCAGGCCTCTCTCCTGCGCCAAGTCAAACAAATATTTTATCTCAGTTGTATTTATTATCGTTGTCCAAATGATACTGACTTGTGATAAACTTAACCTTTAGCTTACTTACCTTATTTTGACGAACCAAAAGCAAACAAACTTTCCATCAAACCAGAAAGTATGTAACAACCAGCCTTTTCTCGCATACGACAAAACGGTTTGTTTCATTCTCGCTGACTGCTAAACGCTTTTTATTCATGTTTGTCTTGTATCCTGGCGATGCTGCGCACTGCGCAGTTGCTGATTTTGCGTACATCAGCTGCAACTTTTCAAACGCAGTACGCCTGACAATGCACGATAGGTCTCCTTGTGACGCAAACAAACACAACCGTTGTTGCATGTAAGGAATTTGGTCAGTTTTCATATAAAGAATTTGAACACATAAAGCCTAGGTCTATCGTCTTGAACTCATGGGTATAACAGACTTGGTCTTTTATAATACCATCTTCAGAACACCGTCATAGTATAATAACGAAGGGATCCCTAGCAACAGTAGACCGCATGCTATCTTCAGAAAAGTCATTGTGTACATGAATGCTATCTTCAGTAGTATGCATAGAGATGCTATCTTCAGAAACTAATTGTGCACATGGATGGATCTCCAGTACACAATGCATAGTGGTGTATACCTGTTCTGCATACGTTGCAATGAGCAGGCCTCTCTTTTGCGCCAAGTCAAACAAATATTGTATCTCAGCCGTACTAATTATCGTTGTCAAAATGCATACTACTGACTTGTGATAAACTTAAACTTTAGCTTACTTTATTATGACGAAAAAAAAGCAACCAAACTTTTCATCAAACCAGAAAGTATGAAACAACCAGCCTTTTCTCGCAGACGGCAAAACGTTTTGTTTCATCTCTCTCGGACTGCAAAACGCTTTTGTTTCATGTTTGTCTGGTATCCTGGCGATGCTGCGCACTGCGCAATTGCTCTTTTTGGCGTACATCAGCTGCAACTTTTCAAACGCAGTACGCCTGACCATGCATGCAAGGTCTCCTTGTGACGCAGCAAACACAACCGTTGTTGCATGTTTACATTTGGTCAGTTTTTATATTATAAGGAATTTGAAACGATAAGGCCTTATCTATCCTTAGCTAGGACTCGACTATCCTTTTTTGTAGGAAACGAAGATCGTGCCAAGCGGCCCGGCTTTTCGACACTTCATTTTATTTGATCATAACTCAGCCCAAAAATATTCCATGATGATTTCTACGTGAGTTGACAAATTCAAATGTGTATACTTTTCAAAGACAATATAAGACCTTTTAAACTGCAATCCGAATAACGACTAGCACACACCTGACCCGCGCAAGGTTGGGGTGATCCCACGGGTATATCAATGTAGACAGATTCAATTTGTTTACAATACCATCTTCATAACACCGTCATATTATAATAACAAAGGGATCCCTACGTGCCTAAGCAACAGTAGACCGCATGCATATAATAAAGATGCTATAATCAGAAAAGACTTACGCATATGAATGCTATCTTCAGTAGACAGCATGCATGGAGATGCTATCTTCAGAAAGTCATTGTGTACACGGATGCCATCTGCAGTAGACAATGCATAATATGCCCGTTCTGCATACGTTGCAATAAGCAGGCCTCTATCCTGCGCCAAGTCAAACAAATACAGGGTGTCTAAAAAAAAACCGTGCACGTGTTTACCCAACTTATTGACCATGAACTTCTAGAATTTGGTGTAACAATTTGTATACATATTGATAGACCAAACACTTAGCTTTTATATGCCGTTTATTTCAACTAATTTGGTTTTGTCAATCCTGAAATATGATCAATTAACTAAAGCTACCTAAAATCGAAGTTGTGCCACTTTTACGGAAAGAATGCTTTTAAGATAAGCATTAAAACCCTCGTCCTCTTAAGGGAGGGTGATCGCCGATTGCACTAGAACGCAAAAAACAGTGACTTAGGGCGTCTAGGTGATCGCTTTTACATTCCCTGTGCTCATTTTGACGAAAACAAATTGAGGCTGCCACCTTACCCGGGGGTAGGGTATGCCGTCAAAGTCCGATAGTAGGGGGGTGGTTTCCACCTTACAATTTTTTTTTAAATCGCCATTTTGAAAAATATTTTTATTGTGTGTTCCTGAAATATTTTAGCATGGGCCTATGTTAGAAACACCATTTCCATCACTTATAAGCAAAAAACCGGGTGAAATTCCGATATTTAGAACTTTTTTGGCGAAGATTTCTATGATATAATTTCACTGTCCAGCGAATACGGCGGGATTTTGAGGTCGGCCATGTTTGGTGACGTCATGCGTGGAATGTTTGTACTTGTTTTAGCATGTGTGGATAGAGGGAACCTGTAGCTATAACATGGTACCAAAATAAGCATACTCTGCATTTCGGATTGGATTTTTTTAGAGGGTGGTAACCCCGGTGGTAACGATCCCCTCTCCGGAGTAACCCTTTCTATTCATTGCAAACTGTAAAGTGGCACAACGTTAACTTTAGGTAGCTTTAGTTAATTGGTCATATCTCAAGATTGACAAAATCAAATCAGATGAAATAAACGGAATATGAAAGCTAACCGTTATGGCTATCAATATGTATACAAATAATACACCAAATTATATAAGTTCATGGTCAATAAGCTGGGTAAACACGTGCACGGGGTTTTTTAGACACCCTGTATGTTATCTTAGCTGTATTTATTGTCGTTGTCAAAATGTATAGGCTACTGACTTAGTGATAGACTTTAACATGTTTAAAAGCTTTAAGTTACTTACCTTATTATGACAACCCGAAAAGCAAACAAACTCTTCATCAAACCAGAAAGTATGTAACAATCAGCCTTTTCTCGCAGACGGCAAAACGTTTTGTTTCATCTCGCTGACTGCAAAACGCATTTGTTTCATGTTTTTCTTGTATCCTGGAGATGCTGCGTACTGCGCAATTGCTCTTTTTGCGTACATCAGCTGCAACTTTTCAAACGCAGTACGCCTGACCATGCACGCAAGGTCTCATTGTGACGCAAACAAACACAACCATTGCTGCATGTTTACATTTGGTCAGTTTTAAAATAAGGAATTTGAAAATATAGTAGGCCTATGCCTATCCCTTTTGTAGCAGGAGAAGACCGACTACCGGGGAGAGAAAGAGAGAGTGAGAGAGAAATAGAAGATACACACCTTTCTGTACATTACACTTACAGACCGTTCTCTGCTTTACAGACCGTTCTCTGCTGTACAGACCGTTCTCTGCTTACACCCAGACCGTTCTCAACATTTGACCTTTCCAAGACTATTACACAGACCTTTCTACATTCTAGACACCTTTCTCTAAATTACTGAGACCTTTCTCGATTCTAGACAACTTCCTCAAAATTACTGAGACCTTTCTCCATTCTAGACACCGTTCTCTAAATTACAGAGACCTTTTTCGATTCTAGACACCTTTCTCTAAATTACAGAGACCTTTCTACATTCTAGACACCTTTCTCTGAATTACTGAGACCTTTCTCCATTTTCTAGTCACCTTTCTCTAAATTACTGAGACCTTTCTCCATTTTCTAGTCACCTTTCTCTAAATTACTGAGACCATTCTCCATTTTAGACCATTTTGACCCCTTTGGCCGCCCATATTTTATTGCGTTCCTTGGTTATTTAGAACGGGAGATATGCTTCAGCAAACATGAATAAGCAAAATCGGCTAGGTCCAATCCTCTCAGTATGAAAGTAAAGCTTTTAAAATGCACGAAGCAAGAAGCAACATGATTAAGTCACACACACACATCAGTTAATCTCTTTTTTTGTTCTTTTCAACGCATTCTGTAGATTCTTTTCAAGCTTAAAAGACATAAATGAATATATTTCACTTAAATTATAGAGGTATTTTGTCATGAGTTCAAGTTCTATACTCTTTTTCCATGTGCAATGGGTAACTGTCAGTAAAGCAGTCTTTAAAATTGAAATTGAAACATTTCATGTTCTTTGTTGAAATGGTCCATCCAATTAAATAAATTAACTAATATTGCACTGAAATAAAACTATTATTGCACTGAAATTAACCATAAATCAATTGCACGTAATGCATCCTTCAGGTAAAACAAGAGCTTTCAATAGTCAACTGAAGTCTCAAGGTGTCATAATGTTTTTGTTCATCGGCCACCTCGACCTTCCACATGTCCACCATTATTGTTCAGGCATCTTCCCGCTGTAATTAATGCAAATTGGACCAAGCCGATTTTGCTTCCTCATGTTTGCTGAAGCATATCTCCCGTTCTAAATAACCAATTGGAACGCAATAAAATGTAAATGAAAGCTTATTTACTCAGCTTTCATAATACATCAAGATTAGACCAGTAGCGTAGCCAGTGGGGGGGGGGGGGGGGGGGGGCGGGGGCAGACTGCCCCCCGGACATCTAAAATGGGGACGGAGAAGCTGAAAAATTGGGACGAGAAATTGTTCATGTAGTACATTTATTGTGCGATTTTCTTTGACTGTACGATTTTTTTTGGACTGTGTGAAATTTTTTGCTAAAATGGGACTGAGAAGCGGAAAAATTGGGACGAGAAATTGTTCATGTAGTACATTTACTGTGGGTTTTTTTTTTGACTGTGCTAATTTTTTTGCTAAAATGGGGACGAAGAAGCGGAAAAATGGGGACGAAAAATTGTTCATGTAGTACATTGACTGTGCGATTTTTTTTGGACTGTGCGAAATTGTTTGACCTAAGTGACTAGAAAAAAATTTGGGGCAACCTTTTACGAAAACTTTAGAAATCTTGCTAAAAAGAAAATAGGGACGATATTGATGTTTGCCCCCCCGGAATGACAATGCTGGCTACGCGCCTGGATTAGACCCGTGTGTTCCTGTCCTTTTAAGATATCTTATGTGCCCGGAGTGTTAACATTTTTTTGGGTCACCCTGTATATGATGACGAAGCCGGGGATCCCTTTACTGCCTAAACAACAGTAGACCTCATGCATAGAGATGATATCTTCAGAAAAGATATTGTGCACATTGATGCTATCTTAAATAGACAACAAGCGTAGAGATGCTATCTTCAGAAAGTCATTGTACACATGAATGCTATCTTCAGTAGACAGCATGAATAGAGGTGATGGCTTTAGAAAGACTTTGTGCACATGGATGCCATCTTCAGTAGACTATATATGCATATCGGTGTATGCCTATCAACACGCTGCAATGAGCAGGCCTTTCGCCCGCGCCAAGTCAAACAAATAGTTAACTTACAACCAAGAATATTCCGCGATGATTTCTATGTCAGATTACAAACTCGAAGGTTTCTTCATTTAGTGAAATACCTGGGCAAAATAGTCCTAATTTTAAGCCGCATTCCGAATACTTTGAAGTGCTAGCACACTACGTTGACCGGCTTAAGGTTATGGAGGGTGTATCCATGGTAGTAGACAGAGTTGATTTTACAATACCATCTCAGAACACCTCTATTTTTAGAAAGACATTGTGCGCATGAATGCTATCTTCAGTAGACAGCATGCATATATATATATTCTTTCTGCAGAAAGACATTGTGCACATGAATGCTATCTTCAGTAGACAGCATACATATAGATGCTATCTTCAGAAAGACTGTGTGCGCATGAATGCTATCTTCAGTACACAATGCTTCCTAATTGTATCGTTTCAGACGGCAAGTAGTATGAAATATATGATTTAGGAAAAAGTCAGTATATATTATCGGTATTGTTTAATCCAGTTCCAATCAAATAATAGGTGTCGCTATAAAAGTGCTTCAAGTCCCCCATGTATTACTTTACTCAGACCAAATCATAACATCATTTACGAATGAATGTGGTCCTGTGTATTATTCGTGGGGCCTTGCTGTGTTATGTAACGTTGTACTCTGCTGTCCAGTGTGGGGTTTTGTCATCTATTTTCAATTATTATTATTGACTAAGTCAAGTTCAAGAATCAACCTATAAGACGACGACTGCTTACAAATCATCGGTAATGTATGGTCTGCCCACATGACACACCCACCAAATTGGTACACAAACTTTTCTCTCACTTAAGCTTATAATGAAGTTAGACTATCAGGTCCTATTGCATAAAACTTGAGATCTTAAAGGGGCATTAAGAGATGTGGTGGAGGCAGCGCCCTCAATTACAAAAATATATGATAAACTGGGATTTGTTTATATTTACAATTGCATTACATGTAGGGGGGGGGGGACCTATAAGGATTAAGAAAAATCAGCCCTCTTTGTACAACAAAACGTCAATTCAAAAATGCTGGTAGAGCCGCAACCAGCATTTTACATGGTTAAGGGTGGTATTCCAACATATTTAAAACATTGTTTTAATCAAGTTTTGCTGGGGTTTTTTTTAATTAAAAAAAATCAACATGACATTGTGTCCCTTTAAGTAGAGTTATTCTTCTTAAGTTATCAACTCTTCTTAGGAAGATTGTTTAAGAATTTGCTAGTTAATCTTCATGATATGAACCCTAAGTCAAACTTTGGAACTTGGCCCTCCTTCCTAAAGCTCAACTTAGTTAGAATTCTTGGAAAAGGGTGTACTTTAGGTCCAAGATACTGGTATACCAGTATCGTTCAATACTGGAACATAAAAGTGACCAGTATCGCTCGATACTGGTCCGATTTTACTGTTCCAGTATCGCTTGATACTGGTACGATTTTACTGTTCCAGTAGCGCTTGTGTACCAGTTCCAGTATCGCTTGATACTGGAACACCAAATTGTGTACCAGTATCATCCGGGTCTGTAGCTGTATGTATATATGTACATGTATCTGGTCTGTTTCTGTACACACAGTGTTCCCAGTGCATCGCTTAAAAAAGCTGATTTCGCTTGGCTCATGTGTACCATCACCATGGCACTGTGATCTATATGAAATGGCGCCCTATAAATGCCTTAAATCTATCTTTCTATCGAGCGATACTGTTACATATGCTACCATTGTGATCTGTCCCTATATCGTCCGATGCAATAGGGCACACTGGATTCTTTAAATCTACTTTAACTGTATTTTTGGTAAGAAAACCATCACAGAAGATTTCTAAATCTGCTTCCAATTTTTAAGGAATTTTTCAACATATTTGTTTCGATATTCATGATAAAGCATTCCATATGGGTGTGTGTTCACATGTGTTAAGTTATGGTCATAACCAGGAACACTGTAAATCGTGTTAACACGGTCTCAATTCATGGAATTATAATTGCAACTTATTTCAAAATCTGGTTTTGAATTTATTAGGAAACTTAAAAGATATTTGAGTTTCATGGTTATAAATGTTAATTTGACCCCAAAAAATCTTGGAAAAAACACAAATAGATCCCATGAACAAGATCGCATAATACTCCTTTTAAAGAAAATCTGATGAGAGGGTTGAATAATTTTATTATTCCACAGAAATCATATGATTACATCACATTATAAAGTTGTCAAAAACTGTGTTTTTCTTCAAAAATATCAAATGAAAATAAAAAAGGTAAATAAAGAAACTCTCCAGCCGCATGAAATTAGGAATTCCATAAATGAAGGTGTCATTTTAAAGCTAGCAGATAGCTTTGCAACATTAAATTTCAATTTTCATCTCTGAAAACAACTGGTCTGTTTTGGTGTAATAGTCATAACTATTATGTTGCACCTATATCATAATATTTTATATAATAATATGATAATACAAAAGAAAGACTCAATAATAATAATAACGAATCCCTGAATAACATCATAAAAGTTGAATCATTACTTGTTTATTGTATAATTATTTAAAACAACACATGTTTACACAATAAGATGACAAAATAATACAGCTGAGTTGTATTGAAAGCATGGTAAAAAGATTCTCTTAACCTTTTAGGCCAAAAACTGGTATGTGCTGGACCAGAAATTCTCAACTACTTGAGGGCTACGGTATGAGGGTCCCAAGTAATATTTCAATTTAACATTCTCAAGGTTGGGGTGGGGGTGGGTATAATACTTGTAATATTTTTCTTTATTTATGGAGTTTGATTGTTTGTGTGCATAGTCGGCCAAACGACACGCTTGGGTCCTGATGGGACCAGACACATAAACATTGCTTGGGCCAGACTCAAAGAAGATTTTAAAGACATCACCACAAATGCATTTTGTTTTTGCAAAATGCCTAATTCTGGTCTCTAGTTTTCATCAATGAATAAACTATTTATCAGTGTTCTTTTTTGGTAGGGATGTGCCGCCAGCAAAATGAAAATTGTCCACATATTTGACAGATTTTGCTAAAATTTCTGTGAAAAACAGCAAATTTAAGGATATTAGACCCCCCCCCCCCCCCCCCCCCCCCCCCCCCCCCCCCCCCCCCCCCCCCCCCCCCCCCCCCCCCGACCCTGATCTGAAAGGATCTGAAAGTTTTTTTCAAACTGATTAATTACTAGTGGATTTTCTGAATTCTTCACATCAGCTTATAAACTGATACGGTCTTGATCACGTTGATAATGCATTATTTAGGCGACGAAAAAACAACAAACACCTGCAGCTGTTCTACTGGCCTGCTCGACCCATTGGTTTTTTTAATTAATAAAAAAAGGCATTTTATCCCAACTTTGTAAACATTTTTGAAAATTGATTTTTTTTTTTTAATTTAGAAAAATGTCGAAAAATTCACCCAGAACTTTTGGGAAGAAAGAAACCAAACAAAAAAAGATGCCCGATAAACCAACCCTACCTGAAAGGTCCGTTTGCCCGTAGAACAGGGTTGAGTTTTTTCGTCGCCTTGATACCGTTTTTTCAATAAGTTAGAGTAACTGCTGATTGCAGCATACATCCTGACTAGAAACAAATCTTGCTTAAACAGTGTTGTCATAATTTATTCCACTGTGGACTTGTTTAAATCTAATATCGTTACCATGAGTGCACTTTGGATTCGACAGACACCCTGATAACTCTCTTTTGCTTGTTATTTGCTCCAGCTTCCTAACAAAGGAGGTGAATTTTGGTCCAAGGTGTGTACATGATGACATCGACAATCAACACAAATTACATTGGAATTTGAAAAGATCACAGTTTGACTGCTAAATATATGGCACATACAATAATTTTATAATTACAATTTTCTTTGATGAATAAAAATTTGTACACTTATTTCATATATTATCAGTACTATAATTAAAATTATCGCAATAAATCACACAAAATATGTTTGATTGCAAATGGCAAATAGGTACTATTTTCAAGAATAATGTATAGTTTAGATATAAGCTTTTGGATAAAGCGTATGAATAAAGCGTTCTTTGGAAGAGTAATTTCAAAGAGGTTATACATTCTGGGGAGGGATCTTCAAAGGTAGATGGACTTTCAATTCAGCATAGTCCCTGGACGAAAAAAACACAAAAACACCTGGATCTCTCAGGTAAGATCGGTTGGTCAAGCTTTTTTTTCTTCAATTATTTTTAAATATTCAACCAATTTCAAAACGTTTAAAAAAAATCAAAAAGTTTTCAAAGATTTCAAAACCATTTTTTTTTTTTTTTTTAAATTTCAAAAATGTTCCTAAAAATGTGTAAAACAAATGGATCAAATTTGGGGGTGAAACGTGTTAAACAGGGTGTTTTTGTCGCCTGAACAAGTACTTTTCTTACGACCCTCATATATCACACAAGACCATTGTCGTGCAATTTTTCACATCTTATAATGTGATGCATCATGTCAAATGGAACATCTTGAAAGCTAAGCTTAATTAGAGATACAGGACAAAGATTTTATTAATAAAGGGATTATTTTTCATAACAGATTTTTTGTTTTAAAATACAAGAATCCTCAGCCCGAATCCTAAAAAATACTACTCTAGCACATGCCAGTAGCGAGTGGTTCCCAGTCTATCTCCGGCCGCACCCAGGCAGGCTATAATATGCGCAGCAAAAAGTGAAGTTTTTGCAAGCTTGCCCGTCTTAGCTCATTTGGATACAGCAGACTGCCACCCAGGCGACACAGGTTCAATCCCCAGTGCCGGTGATGCCCGTTTTTTCCGCCAAAATTTAATCTGTATTTCTCCCCTGATAGTTTTATTGCCAAAAACACGCCGCCAGGGTTAGGGTTAGGTTGCTTTAACCCTAACACTACCCCCATCCTTTTTTCAGAAAGATTTGTCTGCGGGCGAAAAACGGACCCAACTAATAGCCGCGATTTGAACCTTTGACCTCCGGCACACGGGGTAATGAATTCCACAACACGCCATGAGTGTCAAGGCTACTTGGCGCAGTATATTGCGCCAAGTATATAGGCTGGGTCCTTTCATTGAAAAAATTCCACGCAGGGTTATAGAAACAGGCTGGGTCATGGTAATGTGTGGTATTTGGTAGGGTGAGGGTTAATGACTGGTTGAATGACATATTGCATTATATTAATGTACCCTACACCTCTGCAACCCTCCTATTTCATTACAAAAATGTATCTGTACTTTTCACACCGTATTCTTGTTTTAAATAGTCTGAGTAGTGTAATTGCTACATATATCTGATTTTCCAGTAATTTTCTTTCTTAAACTGCATATTAAAATAAAATAAATTTGATCAAATAATATAAAATATACTACATCTTTAAAAGTATTTACAATTTCTAGTGCCTCTGCCTCTTCACCTTCAAGGGTTGGTCAATTTTTCCCCCCCCACTATAAATCAAGTACATTTGGGTCTCATAATGGTCATACATATCCATTTAAATAATTCAAATGACCTGATTTTGGTCCATTTTTCCACATGAAATATGCATCATAAATACAGTTTGAGTTAAATTGCTTCCGTGAGTGGATTTTATGATAGATGCAAAATATGCAATTTGCTCACTGAACAGTACCAAAACCTCATATACCACTTATGGGGTAATTCACCACTTAGGCGACAGAAACCCAATCCCCCCTGTGTTACGGGCGGACGGACCTGTCTGGTGTTTTTTCATGTTTTGGGGTTTTTTTCCCCTTAAAATGTCACCAACATTTTTTTTTAAATGGCAATTTTTTTTTGACTCTCTGCCCAAAAACTGCTGATTTTACATGATTTGTAAAAAATGTATCTAAATTTTTTTTTAACAAATCAACAAAAAAAATCCACAAATCTCAAAAAGTGGGTCGGTCGGGCCCGTAAAACAGGGTGTGTTTTTTCCAGTCGTAGCATGTCTAATAGAAACAGCTCTCAGGCCTAACATTTTTGCAGCGTGGGTAGTGAGAAAAATATGAGCTGATACCAAATTTTGATGTGTGATGGTAACTTTGATCAGATCAACCACCTCGTATACAGACCCTAGAGATCTTTCAATTCTTATATTTAGTTGCATTTCAGGTCACCTGTCAATTCAATCATTGTATTCGCAGTGACTTTACAATGATTGAATTTCGCAGTGCATGAGATTATTATGGAATGTCATCTAAAGTTACAGCAAGCTATATGGCAAAAAGGGATGAAGAAGGATGACTCAGAGCGAGCATTGTTTTTACATTTGCAGGCATGAGAATGAAAAAACCTGAACAGCCTGAAAAAGTGTGTGAAATCGGTCTATAAAGGCCAAAAACAGGCTGAAAATACAAAGAAAGTGGGGAAATTTGGAAAACAAAAACAGGCCACAGCCGTAAAATTCTCATGCCTGCATTTGTGCAATGGAAAATAATATTATCATCCGGTGAAAGATAAAATGTACCATGTTCGGTTCGTTGAATGGAACATTTCACCTTTTACCTCATGAAAATATCCTTACCATTGCGCTCATATACATTCATTATTTGTATACCGTTCTATTCATTGCACCGTAATAAACCAAACCACATACATAACTTTTCAATGACCAGGGTTATGGTTTCAGTCCTACTTATTGATTGATAAAATGTCCTGAAAAAAAGGTTTTCTATATTTAAAAAAAACCCCGGATTGTTTTTATTTCTGTAAAATTTGTATGCTAATATTTTAATATCACTGGTTGGGGTTTTGAACTCAGATTTGTATGGGCAAAGATAATTCCTTCAAAAAAGTGTTACATTGAACGACAAAATGTTCTGGTGATGTTAAGGAATCTATAAGATAAACAACAATCACAACCTCATCAATCAATTGTCAAAGAACTTTAAAACAAAAGCCAAAATTATTGTTAAGAATATTAAAGTACTACATCTTGTAATCGGTGGGTTGTGTTACAATTAATAATAATAGTAATAATAATTATAAAGAACATTTGTAAAGCGCACAAATCCGCAGGAAAAGCTCATGGCGCATGAAGAGGAACAAAACCAGCAGGAAACATCCAAGCTTCAAAAAGCTACTGGGTGTACAAACATGAAGTATTTTAATACAAATATATGATGGTTTTATACCTTTTCAATTCTCCAAAGGTATAACAAATCTTAACACAAAATTAGCATATTGTTAATGCACGATGGATAGTAAAACATATTCATCAATATGCATAAATAGCTATCTATTTTTTGTAATAATATATAGACTCTGACAAACGGGCATGAATTAAATTAACAAAGACCTTAAAAACAAACTGACTCAAACACGGACTTCCTGATTCGCTATCGCGGCGAAGGTTTACCCACTAGACCACAGAGGCGGTGTTTACATGGGCACCAGATGAACGAGCACTAATTTATACTTAAGTCTTTGTTCAGAATTTCAAGCGACTGAAATATATTTAGTAAATATTACCTATTATATATTCTTTGTAATGATTGGATGATATTAACGAAACCTTATATAGTCTATTTATCTATCATGTGACAGTGACGTAACTGTGTAATATACTTATTGCAGTACAAATAAACATGTGCCTTCACAAGACGCTGGCGTATATACACATGCAGAACACTTGCGTAGAAAGACGTAAGATACATACACATGTGTAAATGCTGTGATCTTAAAGGTATATTATGTGTTCTTTCCAGGGAACGCCCTCAACATCGGAAAAAAAATTGGAAGCAGATTTTCTTGCAGATTTACATTTCTGATCATAAATCGTATATACATTCCAAGTTCCAGGGCGATACGATTCTTAATTACTTCAAAATCATGGTTTTAGAGTGAAAATAAACTGTCGGGATAACACAACAGTTTATATTTTCACTCTAAATTCACTCTAGGAATCGTATCGCTCTGTAACTTGGAATGTATGTACGATTTATGATCAGAAATGTGAATCCGCAAGAAAATCTACTTTCTAAAAAAAATCATGAATAGAGGGCGCTCTCTGGAAAAGATCACATAATATGCCTTTAAAAGTTATGTCATTTTCCAGTGTCCAGAGGAAAAGAAATAGAGTACATTCAATATCAGTACGAAGCAAATCATCAAGTGAATTTTCCTAAGAGATGATAATGAAATATACCTTTAATGAGACTAATATAATCTCACAAAAATATAACCATAAAGTACATGTGTCTAACAATTTCAATTTACTTTGAAACCTTTTTGACCTTTTGCAAACAACTACGGGTGGGGGTACTGACGCCTACAAATAATTCAGGGTTCAAAGGGTTAAACATTGGTCATCCATATTATACATCTATATTCTTGACTAGTCCCAGGAATACACACATAGTTGCACGTTACCATAGATAAATAATAGATCAAATCTTATTCATAAAATTATAATACATATTTGATATGTGCTATAGTTTAATCAATTCCAAATTGGCAAAATCGTGAGGCTAATATTTATCCGTGAGCCCAAATGGAATACCTACTCGCCCATCACCGCTCGCTGATACCTGCTTATGATGCGCAAATGCACACTTTCACCAATAAATATGCGCAACGACACAGATTCTTTTTTGCGCACAGTCAAATACAATCCTCATAAATCTCTCCAATTTGGAACTGATTACACTATACATACAATCTCATTTCGTCACTAAAACTAATGGAGTTTTCCCATCGGGTAGACATGGATTTAGGTCCATCTAAATTGACACATTTACTGGACCATATGGCCGACAGTAATTTCTTGCAAATATCAGACACTTAATAATGAGGTGTACCCACTTTTAAAATCACTTATCCCGCGGGGCCAGTCGGGTATAATGTTGTAATCATCTGTTTGAACAAAAATGCGGATTAACGGTGCTTTTTTCTACCACAACGCACGCCCGTGCTAAGGGTATCAAAATCACCAATTTCAGAGAATAAGGGTGTCCTTTTCGAGGGTGGTCCGATAGTCGGAAGTGTCATCATTGTAAAATAGCCCAATATAGTTAGACCTTTAAGACAAATTTACTAACGAAACTGAAGCACACAATTACTCTATGTGTTCATTTCAGTCTAAACTCCGTCTCAAGGATGTTGAGGACCTCCTTTGCTAAGAGTATGATTCGTTGAGCTATATCCTTCTTAAGGGTCACTTTTATCCTTCTTTAAGAATCAGTGTTAAAGGTATTTTTTGTGAGAGATGATTACAACTTTATACAAGAATGCTATCCTTTACATCAATTTATCTCATTAAGGGCTCTTGCTTTTTCACAGATAGAGGAAAGCTTGAGGAAAAAGCAGGAAAAGCGCGCTCCTTTTTTCTATATTGTTAAAAGGAGTGAAAAAAGATCGGTGATTAGCACCTCACTGAATGGGTAAACCATTCAAGTTGAAGTACACATTCAGTGAGGTGTTAATCACTGATCCTTTTTTATAGAAAAAAGGAGCGCACTTTCCTCACGCTTTCCTCTATCTGTAAAAGGGCAAGAGCCCTAACCCCATCAGGGATGTTAATTACTGCAGCTCATTATAATATAAACTCTTTATTCCCGTTCATCTTCGTCTCTGTGCCTCTTTTGCCACCAGGTTGCGTAGTTTCTTGAGATTTTGCGTCGTTGTAGGATCTTCAGGTTTGAGTCTCAAGGCTTCCAAGTAGCTCGCCTCAGCTTCGGCAAGTTTGTTATTGATGTGTAACATGGCGCCAAGATTCATGTGACCACTGGCATTCTGTTTTAAAAAAAGAAATAGCATTTGGAGAATTAACTGTTTTATGAACTTGCGTTGTGAACTAGTAGAAACAACTTTTTTCAATTGACAGGCAAACGTGGCCTGAGGCAAGTCAACTTCAAGGCATCACAAGACCACACAAATATTATGTCAAATCAATTGCGATTCATATATTTCTTATTATTTTCTGTATATTTAACCAGCTATTTTGCTTCATATTTTAAAATAAGCCTGGCTGTGATGTGATGTCTCATAATTGTATTATATAATCAAGCCAAGTGACAGAATTTGTTCAGGTCAACACGAATCAAGCCAAGTGACAGAATTTGTTCAGGCCAAGACTGAGGATCAATGTTTCTAATATCAAAATGGAAAAAAACCCTGTTCTATGGGCCCAAACCGAATTTTCCAACCGAACAACATTATATTTTTTTAGAAAATGTTTGCAATTTCTCTGCACAGTTTTATATATTTGTTTAATAATTTTGATAATTTTTTAATTTTCGAAATATTTTGAATTTCTTTTGGGGGAAAAAGCAAAAGCCACCAAAATTTCCGATTTGTTTGTGGAAAAAACAAAAAAAGTCCTTACCAACTGACCCAACCTGAGAGATCTGTTTGCCCTTAGAACAGGGTGGTTTTTTCATCGCTTAACTGCCAGACTTGATTTGTTTCATGTGAAGTGTTCATTTATAAAGTGTATCTGACTTCAATATGATATCATTTTCATACCTATGTTCACACCATTTGAACCCTGGCTTATGTCAAACCAAGTCTTTTGGATTTATGATTTGAAACAGATCAAGACTATCAAAATCTGAGACAGTGATTTAAGTTTAGTCATAGATCTATGGTTACGTCTACATGCAGTTAGTGTTTAAAAACCCCTTAGTGAATCGAGTCACTAGGGACTCAAGTCACTATAGGGTAAAACACCTAGCTTGTGCACTTTTATCATATGCTTGCACAAATTTGTGCACTTTTTCAAATCACTACCACAATGTAAATATATAACGGTTTCTTTTCTCCTTTAGATTTATAAGACAAAATTTGTATTATAGTAATTCATTTTCTCATAATTCCCTTCAATTATTTTGCAGATTGCAGACCTTAGAACTATAGTAAGGGGTTGGTTAAACTTGACCTTGAACTTGATAAGATAAACCTCAAATGATCAAGTTTATTGAGTGGAAGCTTTATAAGTCACCACAAATCAAAATTGATTTACTTAGTTGATTATCAATTTGGCATCATATCAACTTTATTTCTCAGAAACCTTATACTTTGAAATAAATTTATAATATAGCACAGCCTTAAAATTCACGATTTCTTGCCCATTTGTGACCAGTCACCTAAAAAAGTTGTCAGCAAACACAGTTTTGAAATAGATGCCAATATATTTGGTGAAATATAAAGAAAATAATAGAATAAAATACGCTTCCTGAAATCATGTCTTGTGATTAAATGACCATTTCAAGTATCATGGCTGATGCAGTGATGCTGTTCTCCTACTAATGTACACATAGATGGATTAAATTGCCTGAGGGTGCACTTTGAGAATGAATTTGTGAAAATAGCCACTGAGAAAATCTAAAAATAAATACAAAAAATCGCTAACATTCACAAAATATACAGAGGTTGAAAATGTGCTATATGTGGTTATTAAAATAGCACATACACAGCCAGTCCAGAGTTCCACAAATTTCACTTATTGTACAGCTTCAGAATGCTATAAATTTGACATCGTAAATAACAGCGCTGTAATTATTACCCAACTTGGTGTGTGTGTGTGTATAGTAGATGATTGTCTAAAGTCACGTTCACACTAGACGGAGTAAGGACGGCGTAAGGAAGAGTAGCGGTGGTTTGGCGTAGCAATCGCGTAACTGATGGAGTAGTGACTGTGTGAACGATGATTAGCGTAAGTTACGCCGCCTTAATCCGGTCGATTTACTCCTGCTTTTTAGCAGGAGTAGCGAGGAGTAAGCGAGGTCAGCGTAGCCCCGCCTGGCGTAAATGGCTGTGTGAACGGTACTTACGCTAATCGCGCGTAAGTGTGACCTTTTACAAGATCGTGACCTTGGTGATGCTATATAATACGATATAACGTTTACAAGCTCGCGACCTTGCTATGTGTAAAGTGTTGTGCCTATACGGTATAACGAAATAGTATTTTAAAATAAAATCTCGATACATTTTAAAATATATCAAAATAAATAACTGAAATTTCTTTTGAACTTAAGTTCAAAAGAAAATTGGAGTTCCTTTAGTATACCTACCACTGCATGTCTTCAATGGGGACTTTTAAAGAACGACCCATACACCCCGCCATACACTTACACAGTGAGGAATAAAATGGTAGGGTATTCTAAAGCTTACTCAGAAAATTAAAGATGTTGTTTGGGCCCCGGTTTGGGCAGACTATTTGCAGAAGCTTTTTGATGTACAATTTAAAAAACATGATGATGTGCATAGTCAATTTTTATTTCTATAAATGCGAACAATATATCCTTTTTTCTCAGAACACGATCAACACAAAAACATTTTCAGTGATATGCGATTTGTAATACAAAGGTCAAAGCAAGGAATGCTGCTTATTTCAACACTTAAACCAGCAAAGCTGATAACAGGCGTAAGTTACGCGGTGTAGCGATAGGAGTAAAGCGTGTGTGGACACGCGGTCAGAGTAACGAAACTATTTGTGGAATTTGTATTGCTTTTAGCGTAAGTTACGCTTTTGAATAACCACTGTGTGAACGTAGCTTAAGTCTGGGCATGAAAGTAACAGACCATGGTCTGGGTGAGTGAGAGGTGTCCTACTGTGAAAGTGGTGTGTATCTACATGTATATTGAGGTGTCTGGGTGTGTAGGGGTAGAGTTCTGCCACATAAATCATCACTGTCGATGAATGCTATTAATTCCTTATAGCACTCGGCAGTTAGCTGCCTCGTGCTATAAGTCATACTAACAAGTAGGTTTTCAAACTTCCAGCATGATAATTTTACAAACTTATAGCAAAGCAATTTTAGGTACCACAGCCAAAATCAATGGTAGTGTTCCATTCTACTCCCATTCTATTTCTAGGGATAGTATGTGACCCATCACATCAAACATGCAAGTTTCCAAAAAGGAAAATTCATATTTTAATTTCATGTTATAAAAACAAAAATATTTTGTAACTTTAAAATGACACCTAACTCATTGAAATCTATCATAAAACACAGATTTTATGAAGGTTGAGAGGTGATAAATTCCTTTTATTTTCATTATTTTTTTTCTCTTCTTTTGTTCTTTTCTGCAAATCAGGTTTGCCGACAACTGGTCAGTTTCGATGTGATGGGTCACATATAAACTGCTCACAAAAAGTGTGGAATTTTTTTTCAATAAAAAATGTGTTCAAATATATCGGGATATGTTCATTTAGTGCAATATATCATTTAAAAGCTGATGTGTTCACCTTTACAATGATATCCAATTTGAAACAATCCCTTGTTCCAGTGCTCAGCCACATGCTTAGAGAACATGGGGAGGTCTCAATCTGAAAGTGCCAAAATCACATTAAGGTGCGATATTACATTTAGCTGCATTAGAAACCTAATAGCCACCAATAGCCTCAGCTATTGGGGATACTAGCTAATGACACTTGTAGCTGATATTGGATGATATTAGGTAATAAATGGGGATATTAGATATTAGCTATAGGTAATAAGATATTAGCTACTACAATTCACCCGTTAATGCCTTAGCTATTATCAGCTATAGCTAGCTAATATGGGATATTAGTATAGTACTCCAATACAGCTAGTATCAGCTATTAGATATTAGCTATAGCTATAAGATATTAGCTATTACAATGTGCTTATTGTATTAGCTAATATCAGCTACAAACCTACCTATAGCTGATACTAGCTATTACAACATTCTATTATCACAATCATATAAGCTATTGCCTTCTAATATAAGCTGATATCGGCTAACTAGAGCGCTAGCTAATATAAGCTACTACCCGCTAATGCGATATGATAGTTCGATTTCTTCTTTATTGTAAACATAGATATACCAGCTATTAGCTATTAGAACAATCTAATATACGCTATTGGAAGCTAATATAAGCTATTGGTAGCTAATATCAGCTATTGATAGCTAATATCGGGTTATGCGCTAATAGTTAGATTTTTATTTTATTATAAACCTAGCTATAGCTGATATAAGCTATTACAACAATCTATTATAAGCTACGGGTAGCTAATATAAGCTATTGGTAGCCAATATAAGCTATCGATACCTAATATTGGCTAATAGAATAATGGTACATAGATTCTTACTTTATTCTAAATCTAGCTATAGCTGATATTAGCTATTACAACCTTCTATTATAACAATCATATAAGCTATTGCTATCTAATATAAGCTGATATCGGCTAACTAGAGCGCTAGCTAATATAAGCTACTACCCGCTAATGCGATATGATAGTTCGATTTCTTCTTTATTGTAAACATAGATATACCAGCTATTAGCTATTAGAACAATCTAATATACGCTATTGGAAGCTAATATAAGCTATTGGTAGCTAATATCAGCTATTGATAGCTAATATCGGGTTATGCGCTAATAATTAGATTTTTATTTTATTATAAACCTAGCTATAGCTGATATAAGCTATTACAACAATCTATTATAAGCTACGGGTAGCTAATATAAGCTATTGGTAGCCAATATAAGCTATCGATACCTAATATTGGCTAATAGAATAATGGTACATAGATTCTTACTTTATTCTAAATCTAGCTATAGCTGATATTAGCTATTACAACCTTCTATTATAACAATCATATAATCTATTGCTATCTAATATAAGCTGATATCGGCTAACTAGAGCGCTAGCTAATATAAGCTACTACCCGCTAATGCGATATGATAGTTCGATTTCTTCTTTATTGTAAACATAGATATACCAGCTATTAGCTATTAGAACAATCTAATATACGCTATTGGAAGCTAATATAAGCTATTGGTAGCTAATATCAGCTATTGATAGCTAATATCGGGTTATGCGCTAATAGTTAGATTTTTATTTTATTATAAACCTAGCTATAGCTGATATAAGCTATTACAACAATCTATTATAAGCTACGGGTAGCTAATATAAGCTATTGGTAGCCAATATAAGCTATCGATACCTAATATTGGCTAATAGAATAATGGTACATAGATTCTTACTTTATTCTAAATCTAGCTATAGCTGATATTAGCTATTACAACCTTCTATTATAACAATCATATAATCTATTGCTATCTAATATAAGCTGATATCGGCTAACTAGAGCGCTAGCTAATATAAGCTACTACCCGCTAATGCGATATGATAGTTCGATTTCTTCTTTATTGTAAACATAGATATACCAGCTATTAGCTATTACAACAATCAAATATACGCTATTGGAAGCTAATATAAGCTATTGGTAGCTAATATAAGCTATTGGTAGCTAATATCAGCTATTGATGGCTAATATCTGGTTATGCGCTAATAGTTAGATTTTTATTTTATTATAAACCTAGCTATAGCTGATATAAGCTATTACAACAATCTATTATAAGCTACGGGTAGCTAATATAAGCTATTGGTAGCCAATATAAGCTATCGATACCTAATATTGGCTAATAGAATAATGGTACATAGATTCTTACTTTATTCTAAATCTAGCTATAGCTGATATTAGCTATTACAACCTTCTATTATAACAATCATATAATCTATTGCTATCTAATATAAGCTGATATCGGCTAACTAGAGCGCTAGCTAATATAAGCTACTACCCGCTAATGCGATATGATAGTTCGATTTCTTCTTTATTGTAAACATAGATATACCAGCTATTAGCTATTAGAACAATCTAATATACGCTATTGGAAGCTAATATAAGCTATTGGTAGCTAATATCAGCTATTGATAGCTAATATCGGGTTATGCGCTAATAGTTAGATTTTTATTTTATTATAAACCTAGCTATAGCTGATATAAGCTATTACAACAATCTATTATAAGCTACGGGTAGCTAATATAAGCTATTGGTAGCCAATATAAGCTATCGATACCTAATATTGGCTAATAGAATAATGGTACATAGATTCTTACTTTATTCTAAATCTAGCTATAGCTGATATTAGAGCTATTACAACCTTCTATTATAACAATCATATAATCTATTGCTATCTAATATAAGCTGATATCGGCTAACTAGAGCGCTAGCTAATATAAGCTACTACCCGCTAATGCGATATGATAGTTCGATTTCTTCTTTATTGTAAACATAGATATACCAGCTATTAGCTATTACAACAATCAAATATACGCTATTGGAAGCTAATATAAGCTATTGGTAGCTAATATAAGCTATTGGTAGCTAATATCAGCTATTGATGGCTAATATCTGGTTATGCGCTAATAGTTAGATTTTCATTTTATTATAAACCTAGCTATAGCTGATATAAGCTATTACAACAATCTATTATAAGCTACGGGTAGCTAATATAAGCTATTGGTAGCCAATATAAGCTATCGATACCTAATATTGGCTAATAGGATAATGGTTTATTCTAAATCTAGCTATAGCTGATATTAGCTATTACAACCTTCTATTATAACAATCATATAAGCTATTGCTATCTAACATAAGCTGGCAATCTACTCTAATACGACGACGGAAAAATCGGACCCCTTAGCTTACCGAAAAAAAGTGCAACAAAAATCCCAGTCGGTACCGGTCATCTCAATTATTAGTGTTTCTAAACTTGTAATAAAGCATGTTTCAAACTTGTATTATCGATGATAAACTATTTGTAATAAAATATTGTTCTTAGCTCAAAACTATAGTGTGTTTCATTTATTACATCAAAGTGATTCTTTACATCCTATGCTCTATAGGTGTGTTGGATATCCTACGCTCTATATACTACTCCCTTGACGCGACGAAAAACAGTGCTTTTCTATTGTCTGGGTATACAATATCGTCGCGTTAAGGTACTAGTATATAGGTGTGTTGGATACCGACACTCTATATACTACTCCCTTGACGCGACGAAAAACAGTGTGTCTCTATTGTCTGGGTATACGATATCGTCGCGTTAAGGTAGTAGTATATAGGAGCGTTGGATCGGGCGCTCTATATACTACTCCCTTGACGCGACGAACAACCGTGTTTCTCTATTGTCTGGGTATACAATATCGTCGCGTTAAGGGAGTAGTATATAGGTTTGATTACTTATTTATCATACTAAATGAATACACGGTCCGGAGGACGGAAAAGGGGATTTCTTTTGGAGGATATTATATCAGCAAAAGAGGGGCTTGGTATAGTTTTGGGGGGAAAGAAGGTTAAAAAAAGGAAGAAAGAGGCTATTTATTTCGTCTTATTTATTTTTAGATCTGCCGTCTTATTAATTTTGGGGGAAAACGTGTTATTTTTTTGTTTAACATGAAGTAAGAAAAACTTAACAAGTTTCTCCCCAAAATTAATAAGACGACATTTCCGGACATAAATACAATTTCTAAACGTTTTTTAAAATAAAAAGTACCGTCTTATTTATATTTATCCGCCGTTTTATTAATAATTTGAGGGGAAAACGTGTTAATTTTGTTAATAATTGTGACATTTTGGTGAGAAATTTGTGTTTTTTGTTCAATTTGAACTTTTTGCTTTTTTTGGGGTAAATGTTCGAATTATTCGCTTGTGGCATTTTGGTTCATTTTTATGTGACAAATATTTGTATCTAATAATGCGGGTATCAATCCACCCGCGGCTAAACTAAATCTCTACGAACGCACGTTGGCACAGTCGCGGCGCCTATTCGAACGAGTTCCCCACGCGCGCCGCGCCGGACCAAAACAAATCAGAGCTACCGGCGAGACATTGCGTCGTATAGGCCTAAATGAAATTTAAAAACATTCTTATTTACTATCTCATTATTTTTACGGAGTAAAGCTATGATCTTTCTATAATGCGGTTTATTCCGTGTAGAAGATCATTCCTATAAAAGCTACTTTCTATTTTTACGGAGTAAAGCTATGATCTTTCTATAATGCGGTTTATTCCGTGTAGAAGATCATTCCTATAAAAGCTACTTTCTATTTTTACGGAGTAAAGCTATGATCTTTCTATAATGCGGTTTATTCCGTGTAGAAGATCATTCCTATAAAAGCTACTTTCTATTTTTACGGAGTAAAGCTATGATCTTTCTATAATGCACTTCATTCCGTATAGAACATTCCTAACATTATAAAATTGAATTCTGATTATTTTACGGAGTAAAGCTAGGATTTGTCTTTAAATGCGGTTTATTCCATGAAGAAGATCATTCCTTAAATCAAGTTATACAATCTCGTTTTTAATTACTTTGACGGGGTAGGCCTAAAGCTATTTTTTATGATTTGGTTTATTCCCGTGTAGAAAGATCATTCCTAAAATTAAGTTATAAAATAAAGTCACTTTCTTATTATTTTTCACGGAGTAAAGCTAAATCTTTCTATATTATGCGGTTTATTCGCGTGTATAGATCATTCCTAATTATAAAAGCTACTTTCTAATTATGTTTACGGAGTAAAGCTATATGATTTATCTATAATGCGGTTTATTCCGCGCAGGAGAAGATAACATTCCTAAAATTATAAAATATACTTTCTCATTATTTTTACGGAGTAAAGCTATGATTTATCTATAATGCAGTTTATTCCGTGTAGAATTATAAAAGTTAGGCCTACTTTCTCATTATTTTTACGGAGTAAAGCTATGATTTATCTATATAACATATATAATGCGGTTTATTCCGTGTAAATCATTCCTAAAATTATAAAAGCTACTTTCTCATTCTTTTACGGAGTAGGCCTCCTAAAGCTATTGTATAATGCGGTTTATTCCGTGTAGAATATCATTTTTCAAATTTCTCATTCCGTTTATAGAAGGGCATTCCTAAAATTGCTCATTATTTTTACGGAGTAAAGCTATGATTTATCTATAATGCGGTTTATTCCGTGTAAATCATTCCTAAAATTATAAAAGCTATTCAATATTTACAGAGAAAAGGTATTCTAATAATGCGGTTTATTCCGCGTATAAAGATCATTCCTAAAATGATAACAGTTACTTTCTGGCATTATTTTTACGGAGTAAAGCTATGATTTATCTATGATGCGGTTTATTCCGTGTAGAATTAGATCATTCCTAAAATTATAAAAGCTATAGCTTTTACTTTCTCATTACTTTTACGGAGTAGGCCTAAAGCTATTCTATAATGCAGTTTATTCCGTGTAGCTTGATGATCATTCCTAAAAGTATACAAGTTACTTTCTCATTATTTTAACTTAAAAAGTAGGGCCTAAAGCCTACGATTTTAATGATGCGCTTTATTCCGTTTTAAAGAAGATTTCAAAACTTAACAAGCTACTTCTGAGTTTGAGATGTTAACGCAACGGAAATGTCGGAGGCCGTCCGCACTGAGAAACGGCCGGGGAGAAACCCTAGTCGTCGGGTCTATCTTCACGGTTATATTCTCCCGTGGTCACATACAACACTGCACCGTACCGCTGCGCCAATCAACAGTTCTTCAGGAATTGCGTCGCGTAATACAGAGCGCCGAGTAAATACATCCAGTAGCGGCCTACTTATTATAGGACGCCATGGTAAAATATATTCATCCGTCGCGTCAATACAGCGCGCTACAGCAACTTCAACGGCACACCTCATGGGCGCCGGGGTTTCTCGACCGCGGTTAAATACCCGGTGCAGTGCGCGCGGTCAGTGCCGTACTGCCCGCGGGAGAAAGCTATTAGTCCCGCGGTGTGCCGTGTTTGACCACGGGAGAAAGTGACCCGGCAAAGTAAGGTCTTATGACTTCTACCGTTTGAAATTAGTATTTATTTACGGGAATGTCGTCTTATTAATTTTGGGGAGAAACTTTTTATTTTTCTTACTTCATGTTCAACCAAAAATAACATGTTTTCCCCCAAAATTAAGGCGACGGCAGGTCCAAAAATAAATAAAACGTTAGTTGTAAAGACAAATACTCACGTTTCCCCCCAAAATTAATAAGACGGCAGGTCTAAAAATAAATAAGACGAAAAATAGCCTCTTCCTTCCCTTTTTTAACCTTCTTTCCCCCCAAAACTATACCAAGCCCCTCTTTTGCTGCTATAATATCCCCCAAAAGAAATCCCCTTTTCCGTCCGTACCGGACCGTGTATTCATTTAGTATGATAAATAAGTAATCAAACCTATATACTACTCCCTTAACGAATTTGTATACCCAGACAATAGAGAAACACTGTTTTTCGTCGCGTCAAGGGAGTAGTATATAGAGCGTGTCGGGTATCCAACGCACCTATATACTACTAGCTTAACGCGACGATATTGTATACCCAGACAATAGAGACACACTGTTTTTCGTCGCGTTAAGGGACTAGTAATATATAGAGCGCCCGAGGTATCCAACGCACCTATATACTAGTCCCTTAACGCGACGATATTGTATACCCAGACAATAGAAAGACACTGTTTTTCGTCGCGTCAAGGGAGTAGTATATAGAGCTAGAGGAGCATAGGACACACTTAACGTGGGACACACTACACTAAGAATTTAGGAATGCATACAAAAGACACACTATAATTGTAAAGTAATGGTTTTATTTTATTATTTTTAATAACACACATAGACACCAATATTATTGATCTCCCACAGCAGTACTGCTGTGAGAGATCGATAACATCATAACACTGATTTCGTCAACAAGTTTGCCACAACTTCGGTGCTTTTTTCCAGTAAGTTAGGGGGTCCGGTCACTTCCGTCGTCCTATTAAGGTAGATTGCCGTTCGATTTCTTCTTTATTCTAGACATAGATATACCAGCTATTAGCTATTACAACAATCTAATAATACGATATTGGTAGCTTATATAAGCTATTGGTAGCTAATGTCAGCTATTGATAGCTAATATCGGGTTATGCGCTAATGGTAGTTATATTTTTACTTTATTATAAACCTAGCTATAGCTGATATTAGCTATTACAACAATATATTATAAGATAAAACATTAACTTGATCGTTTCCCAAACACATCAAGGGTCGTTCTTAAAAAAGCCAATCAAATGTAAAAATGTAAACACCTTTTAAGGTGGTTACATTTGATATAACTTTGGTGTAGGAAGCCAATGACGTTTAAACCGGTATTAAAAGCATGTTAAGAATTTAAACATCACATTGTTGGTGTTTTTAACTTGGTGTTAGAAGCCATAGAAATTTAAACCCTTATTAAGCGTTAAAACATCAAATCGATCCCGGAACACACGATTGGTCGTTCTTTAAAACGTGTAGGTGTAGAAAGCCAATAAAAGTTAAAATTCTTAATATGCATGATAACACTTTCTACGCGGCCATAATTTACCATAATTATTATCGAACAACAGATTTTTCGGAAACCTTTCGTAACAGTTTTCAATGAGGAAAAAATATAAAATAAAGATAGCCCATTAGCAGATAGGGGTAGCTGATATAAGCTAAGGGGTTGTGATAGCTGATAGCCGTAATAGCTAAGTTTTCAATGAGGGAAAAAATATATAATAAAGATAGGCCTAGCCCATTAGCAGATAGGGGTAGCTAATATAGTGATAGCTGATAGCTCAATAGCTACGTTTTCGAGGCAAAACAAATATAAAATAAAGATATCCCATTAGCAGATAGGGGTAGCTAATATAAGCTAACGGGTTGTGATAGCTGATAGCTCAATAGCTAAGTTTTCGAGGGAAAAAATAAAAAATAAAAATAGCCTATTAGCAGATAGGGGTAGCTAATATAAGCTAACGGGTTGTGATAGCTGATAGCTCAATAGCTACGTTTTAGAGGGAAAAATATAAAATAAAGATAGCCCATTAGCAGATAGGGGTAGCTAATATAAGCTAACGGGTTGTGATAGGTGATAGCTCAATAGCTAAGTTTTCGAGGGAAAAAATATAAAATAAAAATAGCCCATTAGCAGATAGGGGTAGCTAATATAAGCTAACGGGTTGTGATAGCTGATAGCTCAATAGCTACGTTTTCGAGGGGAAAAAATATAAAATAAAGATAGCCCATTAGCAGATAGGGGTAGCTAATATATGCTAACGGGTTGTGATAGCTGATAGCTCAATAGCTACAGTTTTGGAGGGAAAAAATATAAAATAAAGATAGCCCATTAGCAGATAGGGTAGCTAATATAAGCTAACGGGTTGTGATAGCTGATAGCTCAATAGCTACGATTTCGAGGGAAAAAATATAAAATCAAGATAGCCCATTAGCAGATAGGGGTAGCTAATATAAGCTAACGGGTTGTGATAGCTGATAGCTCAATAGCTACGTTTTCGAGGGGGAAAAATATAAAATAAAGATAGCCCATTAGCAGATAGGGGTAGCTAATATATGCTAACGGGTTGTGATAGCTGATAGCTCAATAGCTACAGTTTTCGAGGGGAAAAAATATAAAATAAAGATAGCCCATTACCAGATAGGGTAGCTAATATAAGCTAACGGGTTGTGATAGCTGATAGCTCAATAGCTACGTTTTCCAGGGAAAAAATAAATAAAATCAAGATAGCCCATTAGCAGATAGGGGTAGCTAATATAAGCTAACGCGTTGTGATAGCTGATAGCTCAATAGCTACGATTTCGAGGGAAAAAATATAAAATCAAGATAGCCCATTAGCAGATAGGGGTAGCTAATATAAGCTAACGGGTTGTGATAGCTGATAGCTGAATAGCTACAGTTTTCGAGGGAAAAAATATAAAATAAAGATAGCCCATTAGCAGATAGGGTAGCTAATATAAGCTAACGGGTTGTGATAGCTGATAGCTCAATAGCTACGTTTTCCAGGGAAAAAAAAATATAAAATCAAGATAGCCCATTAGCAGATAGGGGTAGCTAATATAAGCTAACGCGTTGTGATAGCTGATAGCTCAATAGCTACGATTTCCAGGGAAAAAAATATAAAATCAAGATAGCCCATTAGCAGATAGGGGTAGCTAATATAAACTAATGGGTTGTGATAGCTGATAGCTCAATAGCTACAGTTTTCGAGGGAAAAAATATAAAATAAAGATAGCCCATTAGCAGATAGGGATAGCTAATATAAGCTAACGCGTTGTGATAGCTGATAGCTCAATAGCTACGTTTTCCAGGGGAAAAAATATAAAATCAAGATAGCCCATTAGCAGATAGGGGTAGCTAATATAAGCTAACGCGTTGTATTAGCTGATAGCTCAATAGCTACGTTTTCCAGGGAAAAAATAAATAAAATCAAGATAGCCCATTAGCAGATAGGGGTAGCTAATATAAGCTAACGCGTTGTGATAGCTGATAGCTCAATAGCTACGATTTCCAGGGAAAAAAATATAAAATCAAGATAGCCCATTAGCAGATAGGGGTAGCTAATATAAGCTAACGGGTTGTGATAGCTGATAGCTCAATAGCTACGATTTCCAGGGAAAAAAATATAAAATCAAGATAGCCCATTAGCAGATAGGGGTAGCTAATATAAACTAATGGGTTGTGATAGCTGATAGCTCAATAGCTACAGTTTTCGAGGGAAAAAATATAAAATAAAGATAGCCCATTAGCAGATAGGGATAGCTAATATAAGCTAACGCGTTGTGATAGCTGATAGCTCAATAGCTACGTTTTCCAGGGGAAAAAATATAAAATCAAGATAGCCCATTAGCAGATAGGGGTAGCTAATATAAGCTAACGCGTTGTATTAGCTGATAGCTCAATAGCTACGTTTTCCAGGGAAAAAATAAATAAAATCAAGATAGCCCATTAGCAGATAGGGGTAGCTAATATAAGCTAACGCGTTGTGATAGCTGATAGCTCAATAGCTACGATTTCCAGGGAAAAAAATATAAAATCAAGATAGCCCATTAGCAGATAGGGGTAGCTAATATAAGCTAACGGGTTGTGATAGCTGATAGCTCAATAGCTACGATTTCCAGGGAAAAAAATATATAAAATCATGATAGCCCATTAGCAGATAGGGGTAGCTAATATAAGCTAACGGGTTGTGATAGCTGATAGCTCAATAGCTACGATTTCCAGGGGGAAAAAATATAAAATCAAGATAGCCCATTAGCAGATAGGGGTAGGTAATATAAGCTAACGGGTTGTGATAGCTGATAGCTCAATAGCTACGTTTTCCAGGGAAAAAAAATATAAAATCAAGATAGCCCATTAGCAGATAGGGGTAGGTAATATAAGCTAACGCGTTGTGATAGCTGATAGCTCAATAGCTACGTTTTCCAGGGAAAAAAATATAAAATCAAGATAGCCCATTAGCAGATAGGGGTAGCTAATATAAGCTAACGGGTTGTGATAGCTGATAGCTCAATAGCTACGATTTCCAGGGAAAAAAATATAAAATCAAGATAGCCCATTAGCAGATAGGGGTAGCTAATATAAGCTAACGGGTTGTGATAGCTGATAGCTCAATAGCTACGATTTCCAGGGGGAAAAAAATAAAATCAAGATAGCCTATTAGCAGATAGGGGTAGGTAATATAAGCTAACGGGTTGTGATAGCTGATAGCTCAATAGCTACGATTTCCAGGGGGGAAAAAAAATAAAAAAATAAAGATAGCCCATTAGCAGATAGGGGTAGCTAATATAAGCTAACGGGTTGTGATAGCTGATAGCTCAATAGCTATGTTTTCCAGGGAAAAAAATATAAAATCAAGATAGCCCATTAGCAGATAGGGGTAGCTAATATAAGCTAACGCGTTGTGATAGCTGATAACTCAATAGCTACGATTTCCAGGGAAAAAAATATAAAATCAAGATAGCCCATTAGCAGATAGGGGTAGGTAATATAAGCTAACGGGTTGTGATAGCTGATAGCTCAATAGCTACGTTTTCCAGGGAAAAAAATATAAAATCAAGATAGCCCATTAGCAGATAGGGGTAGCTAATATAAGCTAACGCGTTGTGATAGCTGATAGCTCAATAGCTACGATTTCCAGGGAAAAAAATATAAAATCAAGATAGCCCATTAGCAGATAGGGGTAGCTAATATAAGCTAACGGGTTGTGATAGCTGATAGCTCAATAGCTACGATTTCCAGGGAAAAAAATATAAAATCAAGATAGCCCATTAGCAGATAGGGGTAGCTAATATAAGCTAACGGGTTGTGATAGCTGATAGCTCAATAGCTACGATTTCCAGGGGAAAAAAATATAAAATCAAGATAGCCTATTAGCAGATAGGGGTAGGTAATATAAGCTAACGGGTTGTGATAGCTGATAGCTCAATAGCTACGATTTCCAGGGGGAAAAAAAAATCAAGATAGCCCATTAGCAGATAGGGGTAGCTAATATAAGCTAACGGGTTGTGATAGCTGATAGCTCAATAGCTATGTTTTCCAGGGGAAAAAATATAAAATCAAGATAGCCCATTAGCAGATAGGGGTAGCTAATATAAGCTAACGCGTTGTGATAGCTGATAGCTCAATAGCTACGATTTCCAGGGAAAAAAATATAAAATCAAGATAGCCCATGAGCAGATAGGGGTAGCTAATATAAGCTAACGGGTTGTGATAGCTGATAGCTCAATAGCTACGATTTCCAGGGGGAAAAAAATATAAAATCAAGATAGCCCATTAGCAGATAGGGGTAGGTAATATAAGCTAACGGGTTGTGATAGCTGATAGCTCAATAGCTACGATTTCCAGGGAAAAAAAAAAATCAAGATAGCCCATTAGCAGATAGGGGTAGCTAATATAAGCTAACGGGTTGTGATAGCTGATAGCTCAATAGCTATGTTTTCCAGGGAAAAAAAATATAAAATCAAGATAGCCCATTAGCAGATAGGGGTAGCTAATATAAGCTAACGCGTTGTGATAGCTGATAGCTCAATAGCTACGATTTCCAGGGGAAAAAATATAAAATCAAGATAGCCCATTAGCAGATAGGGGTAGCTAATATAAGCTAACGGGTTGTGATAGCTGATAGCTCAATAGCTACGATTTCCAGGGAAAAAAATATAAAATCAAGATAGCCCATTAGCAGATAGGGGTAGGTAATATAAGCTAACGGGTTGTGATAGCTGATAGCTCAATAGCTACGTTTTCCAGGGAAAAAATATAAAATCAAGATAGCCCATTAGCAGATAGGGGTAGCTAATATAAGCTAACGCGTTGTGATAGCTGATAGCTCAATAGCTACGATTTCCAGGGAAAAAAAATATAAAATCAAGATAGCCCATTAGCAGATAGGGGTAGCTAATATAAGCTAACGGGTTGTGATAGCTGATAGCTCAATAGCTACGATTTCCAGGGAAAAAAATATAAAATCAAGATAGCCCATTAGCAGATAGGGGTAGCTAATATAAGCTAACGGGTTGTGATAGCTGATAGCTCAATAGCTACGATTTCCAGGGAAAAAAATATAAAATCAAGATAGCCCATTAGCAGATAGGGGTAGCTAATATAAGCTAACGGGTTGTGATAGCTGATAGCTCAATAGCTACGATTTCCAGGGGGAAAAAATATAAAATCAAGATAGCCCATTAGCAGATAGGGGTAGGTAATATAAGCTAACGGGTTGTGATAGCTGATAGCTCAATAGCTACGATTTCCAGGGGAAAAAAAAAAAAATCAAGATAGCCCATTAGGAGATAGGGGTAGCTAATATAAGCTAACGGGTTGTGATAGCTGATAGCTCAATAGCTATGTTTTCCAGGGAAAAATAAATAAAATCAAGATAGCCCATTAGCAGATAGGGGTAGCTAATATAAGCTAACGCGTTGTGATAGCTGATAGCTCAATAGCTACGATTTCCAGGGAAAAAATATAAAATCAAGATAGCCCATTAGCAGATAGGGGTAGCTAATATAAGCTAACGGGTTGTGATAGCTGATAGCTCAATAGCTACGATTTCCAGGGGGAAAAAAATTATAAAATCAAGATAGCCCATTAGCAGATAGGGGTAGGTAATATAAGCTAACGGGTTGTGATAGCTGATAGCTCAATAGCTACGATTTCCAGGGGAAAAAAATAAAATCAAGATAGCCCATTAGCAGATAGGGGTAGCTAATATAAGCTAACGCGTTGTGATAGCTGATAGCTCAATAGCTACGATTTCCAGGGGAAAAAAATATAAAATCAAGATAGCCCATTAGCAGATAGGGGTAGCTAATATAAGCTAACGGGTTGTGATAGCTGATAGCTCAATAGCTACGATTTCCAGGGAAAAAAATATAAAATCAAGATAGCCCATTAGCAGATAGGGGTAGCTAATATAAGCTAACGGGTTGTGATAGCTGATAGCTCAATAGCTACGATTTCCAGGGGAAAAAATATAAAATCAAGATAGCCCATTAGCAGATAGGGGTAGCTAATATAAGCTAACGGGTTGTGATAGCTGATAGCTCAATAGCTACGATTTCCAGGGGAAAAAAAATATAAAATCAAGATAGCCTATTAGCAGATAGGGGTAGGTAATATAAACTAACGGGTTGTGATAGCTGATAGCTCAATAGCTACGATTTCCAGGGAAAAAAATATAAAATCAAGATAGCCCATTAGCAGATAGGGGTAGCTAATATAAGCTAACGGGTTGTGATAGCTGATAGCTCAATAGCTACGATTTCCAGGGAAAAAAATATAAAATCAAGATAGCCCATTAGCAGATAGGGGTAGCTAATATAAGCTAACGGGTTGTGATAGCTGATAGCTCAATAGCTACGATTTCCAGGGGGAAAAAATATAAAATCAAGATAGCCCATTAGCAGATAGGGGTAGGTAATATAAGCTAACGGGTTGTGATAGCTGATAGCTCAATAGCTACGATTTCCAGGGGGAAAAAGAAGAAAAAAAATCAAGATAGCCCATTAGCAGATAGGGGTAGCTAATATAAGCTAACGGGTTGTGATAGCTGATAGCTCAATAGCTATGTTTTCCAGGGAAAAAAATATAAAATCAAGATAGCCCATTAGCAGATAGGGGTAGCTAATATAAGCTAACGCGTTGTGATAGCTGATAGCTCAATAGCTACGATTTCCAGGGAAAAAATATAAAATCAAGATAGCCCATTAGCAGATAGGGGTAGCTAATATAAGCTAACGGGTTGTGATAGCTGATAGCTCAATAGCTACGATTTCCAGGGGGAAAAAAATATAAAATCAAGATAGCCCATTAGCAGATAGGGGTAGGTAATATAAGCTAACGGGTTGTGATAGCTGATAGCTCAATAGCTACGATTTCCAGGGGAAAAAAAAAAAAATCAAGATAGCCCATTAGCAGATAGGGGTAGCTAATATAAGCTAACGGGTTGTGATAGCTGATAGCTCAATAGCTATGTTTTCCAGGGAAAAAAAATATAAAATCAAGATAGCCCATTAGCAGATAGGGGTAGCTAATATAAGCTAACGCGTTGTGATAGCTGATAGCTCAATAGCTACGATTTCCAGGGGAAAAAATATAAAATCAAGATAGCCCATTAGCAGATAGGGGTAGCTAATATAAGCTAACGGGTTGTGATAGCTGATAGCTCAATAGCTACGATTTCCAGGGAAAAAAATATAAAATCAAGATAGCCCATTAGCAGATAGGGGTAGGTAACATAAGCTAACGGGTTGTGATAGCTGATAGCTCAATAGCTACGTTTTCCAGGGAAAAAAATATAAAATCAAGATAGCCCATTAGCAGATAGGGGTAGCTAATATAAGCTAACGCGTTGTGATAGCTGATAGCTCAATAGCTACGATTTCCAGGGGAAAAAAATATAAAATCAAGATAGCCCATTATCAGATAGGGGTAGCTAATATAAGCTAACGGGTTGTGATAGCTGATAGCTCAATAGCTACGATTTCCAGGGGAAAAAATATAAAATCAAGATAGCCCATTAGCAGATAGGGGTAGCTAATATAAGCTAACGGGTTGTGATAGCTGATAGCTCAATAGCTACGATTTCCAGGGAAAAAAATATAAAATCAAGATAGCCCATTAGCAGATAGGGGTAGCTAATATAAGCTAACGGGTTGTGATAGCTGATAGCTCAATAGCTACGATTTCCAGGGGGAAAAAATATAAAATCAAGATAGCCCATTAGCAGATAGGGGTAGGTAATATAAGCTAACGGGTTGTGATAGCTGATAGCTCAATAGCTACGATTTCCAGGGAAAAAATAAAATAAAATCAAGATAGCCCATTAGCAGATAGGGGTAGCTAATATAAGCTAACGGGTTGTGATAGCTGATAGCTCAATAGCTACGATTTCCAGGAAAAAAAATATAAACTCAAGATAGCCCATTAGCAGATAGGGGTAGCTAATATAAGCTAACGGGTTGTGATAGCTGATAGCTCAATAGCTACGTTTTCCAGGGAAAAAAAAATATAAAATCAAGATAGCCCATTAGCAGATAGGGGTAGCTAATATAAGCTAACGGGTTGTGATAGCTAATAGCTCAATAGCTACGTTTTCCAGGGAAAAATAATATAAAATCAAGATAGCCCATTAGCAGATAGAGGTAGCTAATATAAGCTAACGCGTTGTGATAGCTGATAGCTCAATAGCTACGTTTTCCAGGGAAAAGATACAAGATCAAGATAGCCCATTAGCAGATAGGCGTAGCTAATATAAGCTAAACATTACTTTTGTTAGGGGTACCCCTTTAGCTGATAGCGATAGCTAATATACGATCCCTATACATATACATGTATAATAGTGTCAAAAATCTCGTTACATTTAGCAAAAAAGGGCTACTGTTAGAATATATAATATACACATAAATAGCTCCTAATAGCTAAGGCCCTTAAAAAAAACTGTAATACCGCACCTAACTCCAAAATCAACACTATTTTGTGCTTAAAAATCAATAGATCATCACACTACATAACACTTCATTGAACAGACGACAAAGATGTTCTTTTGAGCACGAAATAGTGTTGATTTTGGCACATTCAGATTGTGACCTCCCCATGTTCTCAAGCAAGTAGCTGAGCACTGGAGCAAGGGATTGCTTCAAATTTGGTATCATTGTAAAGGTGAACACATCAGCTTTACAGGGATATATAACACTTGATGAACATATCCCGCGATATTTGAAAATCTTGTGCTTGAAAAAAAAATTGAGCAGTTTAGTAAAAAGTATACATACATCAGGTTGGATCTGTACAGCTTTCCTGTAAAACGTCTCGGCTCGCTCGTCATCTTTGGCCTGTCTCAAAGCATTGGCAAGGTTAAAGGTCAAATCATAGTCATCTGGGTAATGCCTGAAGGCGCTTTCAAACATGGTCGCTGCATCTGTATGCTTGCCTTGGTTGGTAAAGAATTGAGCTAAAATAGAAAGACAGACATATATTTTAATATTTTATTCTGACAAATCTTAGCAAAACAATGAATGCAATACTGGTTAGATCCTTAGCATGTATAATCAGTTCTAAATTGGTAAGAAATAGTCAGTTTTTATCTCTCCGCACGCAAAGGTAATCCAAGCGTACAGGCAAGATTATGGCCACATGCACATGGTTTTGGTCGCACGCACGCGTCATGCATATAATGCACAGTGTGTCTCATGCCTTCATGCGCGCCCACATCCTTCTGTATTCATTCACTGCTCTAAAGAGACTTTGCCAATTTGAAACTGATCAAACTATAGAGAGGGGGGGGGGGGGCACTCAAGGTTTTTTGTATGGGTGTGCCACCCAGGGTCTCAAAAAGGGGGGCTTCGGAACTGAACTGAGAGATCATGAAATAGTTTCATCAGGAATTCAAAAGAACATTATGAATTTTTCGTAGAAAAATTCCAGAATGGAAACTTACTATTTTTCCATACGGGTTTCAACAACTTGTCTGTTGTCTTCCTCAGTGGATTGTGTTTGACGAGGGGGCTTACCAACTCAGTCACCTTTACGACCCTTTGATCCAGAGTACGTCATCATCAGCATCTGATGACGTCATCATCAAAAAACAGACTAGAAACACTAGCTCTGGATCAAACACAATCCACTGAGGAAGACAACAGACAAGTTGTTGAAACCCGTATGGAAAAATAGTAAGTTTCCATTCTGGAATTTTTCTACGAAAAATTCATAATGAACTGAGAGAATTTTATGACGAAAAACAGGGTCTTAAGAACTGACTTTCTCAAAAAATTAGGTCTTTCTAAAACCCATTTTTTTTCTCGCAAATTTGCCTTCTTACTAAACAAATTTGAAAAACAAACTAGTTCTTAAAAAAAACTAGTTTGTTTTTCAAATTTGTTTAGTAAGAAGGCAAATTTGCGAAAAAAATGGGTTTTAGAACACACATTTTTCAAAAAATTGGGGCTTTGGAGTGGAAAATGTCGCGATAAAATGAGGGTCTTAAGAGCTAATACAGGCTCAAAAGGGGGTCTTAAGAGCTAGCAGCAGATGGTGAAAAGGGGGGTTATCAGGACGGCACATACCTATACCCCTTTCCAGTGTCAGTGCCCCCCCCCCCCCCACACACCGGTAACCGTAGCTATGAAGGTGATTGATAATCTCTTCAAAGAGTTTATAGTATTTTTTTTACATTTTTTTCAAAGATCGCACTCACCATAATGTTGGTACACTGCAATATTTGTTGGTTCCAAATCCATGGCTCTCTTTAAGAAGTGCTCAGCATCAAGAAGACGATTCTGTATAAAAGAAGTCATTGCCAAATTACATCCATGTTTGATAAATACAATGTCAAATTAACGTTTAATAAATAAGATAATACAATTTACACTCGGCGAGGGGAGCTTTTATTCAAATGTGGACATCCTGCTCGAGGAACAAAAAACATCAAATGGGTAACTTTTTACAGAAGGGCAATGATCATGTGCATTGCTTAGAATGTTAAAAACAGCAAAAATTGGGAAAACGGAGGGGGAGGCGGTTAGTTTTTGACACACTTGGACATACGTTCTGAAGTCTATACAGGCGACGAGAAAAAAACCCTGTTGTACGGGCAAACAGATTTTTCAGGTCGGGTCGGCCTTTTTCTTTTTGATTATTTTCCCTTGAACATGACCATAAAAAATCAGAAAATCTGTAAACATTTTGCCAATTTTTAACAAGCCAAAATTCATTTGCATTGGCAATTTTTTTCACCAATTTCTAAAGTAATGGGTCGGTGTCAGGCCCGTACAGGGGGGTCTTTGTAGCCTAACCATGAAAAAATACACATTGTTTACAAGACTAAAACCGTTCACAAGATTTGATAGCACAATTTGCATTTAACACTTTCCACACGGCAGGCGTCTGCAGACGACATTCCAAAATTTTCAAAATGTTTCAAAAATGCCAAATTGATAGAATTTCATCACCATATTTAGAATCACCGTGAGAAATGCATTGAAATAAGTACAAACATGCCTAGTATTGATTCAGTTATCCTTGAGATAGTCTTTGAAAAGTGGGAAGGGTTTCTGAAAAATGTGTTTTGTATAGTAAAACTAACAGCTGCGTAGAAACTACAAGATATTGCACTTATGATTACAAAAACCACCTAGAATTTATTTCTCCGTCTTCTTGCTTGCACTTGACCACATTTTGCCCAAGATTTTCAGGTCAAAGACTTGAGCGGATCAAAACAAATCAAATTACAATAGATAATCAAGTCAACTTATTTTTTTATCTGTGAAATTGCTCAACAAAAGCACACCGCAGGGTATAGTCAAATAAGTGTTCAAAATGCCAGCAAATACCACTCAAAAATCCTAATATTTTTTTATAATACTTTAACTGTATATACTTTGATAGTATCTTTTTAATATTTTATAATGTTGTTATTTGTATTGTGTACGGCGCTTTGATCTTTTCTGGAATAGCGCCTTATAAATGCTCTGTAATAAATTAATAAATAATAAATAAATAAATATGGTGAAAAATTCTAAACATGCATAAATTGGGTAAAAAGGGCTCTAAAATGTATACATTTGGGCAGGCCAAAAAACACACCATAAATCAGGCTGCAAATGAATACTGCGCATAATTTCACTATGGGTATCCGGGAGGGGGAACAGGGGGAGGAGGGGGAACAGGGGGAGGGGGTGGGGGTTAAACTATCAATCAAGCTGTAAGCATAAATAACCATAGATTTTCTAGACACCCCAATGTGTATTTCCTCCGAAGCCACACAAAAAAAAGCATACAATTAGTTTTTGTCTGTTTTTCTCCCCCAATTTAACCTCCTAAACGAGTAAACCCCAAAATGAGTCAAATATCGAGAGGATTCTGAAAAGGGGACTCTTTTTCTATAAAATGGTAGACTTTAGATCCCTTTACGAGTTACGCGCGTAACACACCCCCATCTCAAAAAATACTTCGCTTCATTAGATTTAGCTCATTATAATATGCATTTATACGAAAGTGCTGTTTTGCAGTTAGGAAAACTTTCTTATGTACTTTGGCAACACAGATAGCTGTTATTGTAAGTTTGGTATCCAAATATTTCTCCCAAGTTTTCTCTATCCAGATATGGTTTAAGTTTTATACTGCAAATTATTTTACCGGAGATATAAAAGGGTATCAAAATGTTTGGACACCATATATATGTTCAAATCACACACAGGATAATAATCAAAAAGAAATTATAAAAACTTTTAAAAAATAAAAAAGTAAAAAAATAAAAAGCAACCCTAGAAAGGGCAAGTCAACTTCTTCTTTTTCCTTATCAAATCGAATGAAGGCTAGGCCTATACGCACCAATACACAATTCGCGGGTGGATGTTCTAAGATCTGGAATAATCAGTTGGACTTGATTATAGATATGATGCAATAATATTTGACTTTATTACATAGAGATGATTCAATTATTTCAGCAATTTATGTGCGCTGTCTGGTCTTAAGCTTGAAGTGCCAAATGACCTGCTTTCACTATTATTCCCCCTCGTAATGGTATTGCTCAATACAAACAGTATTTGGCAACAGGGGAAAACCCTGTACGGAAAAACAGACCTCTCAGGTAGGGACAGTGAGGGGCAGTTCCAGGATTTCTAAAGGGGGCCCACATTTTTGTAATGATAAGTAACAATTCAAGTCAAATTTAGTTCGGTACAAACATGATTTTGAGCTGTATCTTTAGTTTTTAGTCTCAGGTCTTTTGTTTTGAACATTTTCCAACAATTTTCCAACAAATATATTCCAAAAATGTTCAAATAATTTCGGTCTGTAAAACAGAGTGCATTTTTGTCGCTCTCCTTACTGTTAGTCTGTTAGTGCGACACACATTAGTTAGTTGCCTTTGCAGCCTTTTAGTTCATCAGCTAAAATATGACCATTATCCATCAATTTGATTTAGCCTTCTGATTTCTGATGAAGCATGGGAATGCAAAAGCTCAGAATTTTGTTTTTGAAGCATTCCTTTGAAACGGACTAGTTTCAAGTCATTGCATAAGGAGATCTCTTCTTAAAGAGTAAATCCAAGAGTCTAACAACAGTCCATCCACCCATCTTCAACTGAGACACTGACTACAAGCTGTCATATGTACTATGTGTATAGCCACAGCAAAAGGGTGCAGTTGTCTTTCAAAGAAAAAGTTGAGATCTTAATACCAACAAAAGGAGCTTTTTGAATGCTTCAAAATGACACATTTGTAGTTCAGATTGGAGACTGTTTTCTGATTTTATGAAGAAAAATTACATGGTAAAATTGTCTTTATTTTCTTTGTTTTCCTGTGCCTAATTCCATCAATATCTGAAAATGCATTTTACCGACAACTGCACCCTTTTGCCGCGACAGTACACATATGATATCAAAAAAGTGGTTATGTGTAGCATCGAAATCTTGGGTTGGGGTACTTCATTTATTTTTTGATGGAGGTTTGAACTCCTGACCTACTTCTAGACTGGGTCCCCTCGTCCCTCTATATGGCCGCCATCTTTAAAAATTGCGGACCAGAAAGAGGGACTGGGAAAATAGTATGTCCAAAAAGTGTGGGGTTTACTCCTGGAATTCCACGAGTATTTAGCATATATGAATATGCATACCAATACCGAGCAACAACAGAAATACCACCCGATTGGTCCAATTCAAAGGCAGTGCATCGAACGATCGTCACGCTGCGCCACGGGGAGGCAAATCATAAGCCCTATCTCGTCACGCGGTGTACAACGCCGCGTGAAACTACCGGTGCATTGTGGCGTGATGGTGCGTGATTAAGCTCATGTATATTCAGCAGTTTATCAGTGCACATTTTTGGAACTGTATTTTTTCCAGTCTTCACATTTGAGCACCCTCGCAGGGGCCGTGTGTAAAACAGGGAAGACATGAGGGTCGAGTCTAACCTACTTCTAGGGGTGTTTTACCTCAAAAAATTGCAACTTTCACAGGGAGGGGGGTTGCTACCTCAAGATTTTCACGATTTGGGACTCACGTTTAGGGTTTTCCAGCACAAATCATACCCATGGTTAGGGAATTGAACAAAAAAGCGACCCACTTAGAGCGGCACATACCCATATATACCTTATATATGCGAGTATGCCCCCCCCCCCCCCCCCCCCACTCTCTCTCTCTCACAATACTGAGGCAGAGGCTAAGATGCCTGGCAAGCTTCGCTGCTTTAAACCACAATGTTATAAAGGGATCTATTTCTTTCCTACATGTATGCTTACCGTTTTACTGAGCATATTGGCATACGTCAGGTGAACAGGTACATGGTCTGGCTTGGCTTTCAGTGAATCTTTGTACCACTTTTCAGCATCTCCTAGCATTCCACATATCCACTAAACACCCCCCCCCCCCCCCCCCCGGGTCTTTCCTATGCTTACCGTTTTACTGAGCATATTGGCATACGTCAGGTGAACAGGCACATGGTCTGGCTTGGCTTTCAGTGAATCTTTGTACCACTTTTCAGCATCTCTTAGCTTACCTAACTTGTAATAGGTCTCACCTGCAATTATCACAAACAATAGATACACAATTATTATGACAACATCAAATGTGACTTTTTCATAAAGAAGAACAGAACTACATGTTGGCCTGGGGGAGGGGGGATTAGTGGATTTAAGGTTAGGCCAACAACCAAAAAAGTTGACTCGCCCTTTCCGACCGACCCAAATTTTCGGAAATCTAGGGTCGCTAATTTTTTTTTTTTTTTTCAAAGTAAAAAAAAATGTAAAAAAATGAAAGAAGCATATAACAATAAAGAAAGATGAAAACGTGTTTTTGAGTAGTATCTGCTTGTTTAAAAATATTAAAAAAATCAAAAAAATCTGACCATCGGACCCAGACTCTGGCCCTGAAAGGGCAAGTCAACTCTTTTTTTTTGCCTTACGGGTATGTGCCGCCAAATAGGGTCCCATTTTTCACCCGTCTGGTAAATATATCCAATATACAGGAAAATTTTGGGTCTCAGGTAAACATATTGGTCCATTCCCCCTGAAAATTGGTAAATGTTTGGGTCAATTTCCAATTGACCCCCCCCCCCCCGAGTTGGACCGCTTTTCCTATCATGTGAATAGGACAGAATTTGACAGATCGCCATGATCACAGAAATATATTTGTGTACAGCCGCTGCAAAAGGGTGCAGTTCTCTTAAACAAAAAGGTTGAGATCTTGACAATTTCCATGAAGCAGCCAGGGGAAAAGACATAAAACATCAAAAGTACAGCTTTATACATACATGTAGTGTTGAACCAATCAGGAAGCAGGAATTACAAATACGCGGAGTGCATTGAAAGTGTCCACTGCACTCCGCGTGTGCGCCGTTCAAATCACGCAGTGCACGTTTTGTTTTGATTCGTTGTTCAAGATTCGCGGATTCGCGGATTTTCACTGCGGGTGTTAGCAAACTTGTTAAAGTGTTTTTAGTCGTTTTACATAGATCAAAATTATGCTTAAATTGTGAATTTTTGTATAGTGTCGTGTATGAATTAGGTCAATGCATGCGTATGTTTTGTTTCGAGAGAAATTAGAAAAATCAATGCACTTGCGCAAATGTTGATATGCTCACAATAGCACTCCCCCTTCGGGGTCGTGCCATTATTCACACACATCAACATCAGCGCGCGTGCATTGATTTGTCTAATTTCTCTCGAAACAACACATACGCATTTATTGACCTATAATTGGTACGTATGTTCTTGCTAATTTATTTAACTAAAAAAGCACCAACAAAATTAGCGACAACTATGTGTAATGCACATGGAAGTGTGCACAAATAGTGAGTGACATTTCTATTGATGTGTAGATAGATATAGGTCTTTGACCATTTTCCATCATCATCATCATCATGTATCATCATCAAAGCCTGTTATGAATCTGCGAGTCAATAGTCGGTTTCCTGTCTTATAGCTGCCCTCTGACGGAAAACAATGTTGTACTCTGGAATCGACCAACTCATATTTCCTCAAATGGAAAATTATTTTTTCAAAAATTTTCTAAGATTTTAACTCTTTTTTTCAAAAGCTTTTTACTAATCTTTGAAAACTGTTGAAATGTTTTGAGTCTTCTGCTGTACAATAGTCAGCTTCCTGTATAATAGCTGCCCTGTGCACCCTATGCATGAGTCTTATCCAGTACATTACACTAATAGCTATGCATATACCAAATGGCAGCTATTATTTGCAAAAACTTCAAAGGCTGCAAACAGACTTCTCGATAGGGCCGGTCGGTCGGGCATTTTTATTGTGTTGTTTTTTTTGTGCGTTTTTTTGGTGAATTGTTAACATTTTTTAAAGACTTACTTATTTAATAAAAATCAAACATTTTCACAACATTTGTAAAAAATGTTGACCCTTTTTGAAAATTTGAAGGAAAAAATGGGATTGAGGAATGGGGGTGCACCGACGCAGTGCTTCTGTTTGGTTTGGTGGTGTAAGGGTTAGCTTAAAACACATGGCAGCTATGGGCTCCATTAAAACATCAATATACAAAGTACTGCCTGCGGAAATCTTCGGCTTCATGATAGTTCCATATACTTATTTCATATAAGTATTCACCGCTTAAAGGGTTCTACATTGTCCTTAGAGGCTGTTTAATTAATATTTGAAGCATAATTAATTAAAACCATGAATGTATTTCAAAATCATTTCCACAATGGTCAATCATAATGCAAAGACAGGAATATTATATGTTTCACAATGTTATAAATGTACATAGTTGGATATATACAAGCTAACACTATGATATAATAATTTACCAAGTGTGATTTTGCATTATTAACTTAACAAATAATTTATTGAAACATTAGATGTAATAATACAATCTTTATATATTTATAATTTTTACATGATTAGGCACAACAAAAAAAGAGTTGTTTGCTTGCCCATAGATGCTCTCCAAAAGGTAGGGTCGGTCGGTCGGATGGTGTGTTTTTTGTTGCTTTTCCAAATTAGGTACCTGAATACCAGAATTTATTTTTATTTTAAAGTTTTACATTTTTTCATTGTCTAAAGGTCCAAAATAGAACCTTAGATGTCCTATATGGGGTCACTCAAGGTCATATACGTGACTTGATTTTTTTAATTATTATTATAAAGTACACGGTCGACGTCAGGACTGTAATACACGGTCGGTCGAACGAGGGCAAGCAAACAATTTTTTCTTTTGCCTAATAGTAAGATATTTGATCAAAATTGGGTTTCAAATATCACAATTTCTGTTCCATTCAAAACACATAGATACATATCAGCCAATGGATTGTCTGCTAATAGCAGTGACTTATCATGGGGTACTTAGTAAAATTTGATAGGGGTGTGCCGCCCAGGGTCTCAAAAAGGGGGCTTTTATGACGAAAAATAGGGTCTTAAGAACTGATTTTTTTGAAAAAGTAGGTCTTAAGAACTAGCTTGTTTTTCAAATTAGATTAGTAAGAACGCACATTTTTGAAAGATTTGGGTTTTAGAACGCAAATTGTTCAAAAAATTGGGGCTTTGGAACAAAAATTGTCGCGATTTTTGAATTTTCAATAAAATGGGGTCTTAAGAACTGATGCAAGCTCAAAAGGGGGGTCTTAAGAACTAGCAGAAGAGGGTGAAAAGGGGGGTCTTCAGGGCGGCACATACCTATACCAATGTCAGTGCCTCCCCGGAAATTAGCCTTCAAGTGATAGACAGGAGAGTCCCAGACAAATTAATTTTCTTCAAAGCTGATTATCTGTTTATAATTATTATGACGCTACCATTGCCATATATATAGTATTCCTTGAATAAGTCTCAGGCAACCATAACACAGAGGTCATTTGGGGTCAATGTATATGTCCAGGTCTAGAGATAGCACCCGCCCGCCTGCCCATAGCGGGCGGGTGGAGATACTAAAGTACCGGACCAACTGGCAGGTAAATTAAATTATTTTTTCTCCATTACAGTAACACACCCAAAAACTTCCCCTAAACGTTGATGCAATTTTAAAAAGCACCCTTTTTTCAGAAAACATCGACGATGTCATGAAGTGAGATCATGACCAGTATCGATGCTTTTCAGGGATGCGAATGTGTAGCCATCATTACGCTGAGTAACCTCCCCCCCCCCCCCTACTCCCGCGGCCGTAATTTTGCAAAACGCGTAACTCAAAATATTGACTCTTTGAATTACATGCATTTTTGGGGAAATCGAGGGTGCTCTTTTCATCTGTGAGAGTCTCAAAAGCCCTCGATGCACCGTTTTAAAGATAGTGTAACGTATCTCAGCCTCTTTTTGCCACTTTTAGCATTTTAATATGGTAAAACAGCGTTACTCGAGTTACTTGTTTCAAAATCTAGTATTTTCTTGGCAAAACAGCTCTAAGTTACGGGCCTTTTCCAAACAACTTTTTTGTTACGAGATACGCAGGTTTGGCGAAAAATAGTAACCAAAGAATTACATGTAACTTAAGTTACGCTGTTTTGCAAGATTAAATCTGCGTATAATTAGATGTCGGATTGGCAAACCCGCGTATCTGGACAACGCTTTATCTTTAGAAAAAATAGTTTATTTTAAGTTTTAAAAATAAAAAAATGAAACATAATGCACGTTTCCATTTTTAAATCAACTCCCTCAGTTGAATAATAGAGAAAATGCAAACACTCAAACTTTAAAGTGCACATATCTTAAAAATGTCATTTTCGAGTTACACTGTTTTGCCAAATTACAGCCGCCCGGTTGAAATTGTCTGTCTTAGAGTATTTCATGGGGGTTATTTCATTTGCATCTGTCACCATGACTTACCAAGCATATTGTAGAGACTCTGTGGAGAGTAGTGGTCTGGTCTCTTCTCTATAGCTTCTAGAAACACCTGCAAAGCTTCCTGTGAATATAGGAAATGATAAAACATTCACTATGTAAAGTACATCTACCTTAACGATATCACTGTGTATTCAAGTGCATGCCATTCGATGTCGCATGTATCTTTCTGATGCAATGGTACATGCACAATGTGTCGAATCATTTTGTGAGATGAAGGCAAATTCACATTTTGTTTGAAGTATGTGATCCATGTTTTAAGCAAAACAAAAATATTAGGGTGTAATCGCAGTAGCGTGTCCAAAGGGGGGGCTTCCCCCCCCCCCCCCCACCCCTCTGACTATCATTCCGTTGAATTGCACCCATTCAGTTAAATTTGAGTGGTTTTACTCCATTTCTATCCGATTTTAAGACGTCAATCGGCGGAATCAAAACCAGATTAGTAGGAATATCATGTAACTTAATTATGGTAATCAAATTCAAGTAAATTGTGCGCCCTACGTGTGCATGTTTTTAAGGAACAGATAATCGGGGGAAATGGTGTGAAGTCATTTGAGGAAATGGAGGTCCTGCCCCCCCCCCCCCCCCCCCCCCCCCCCACCATAGAAATCCTGGACACCTCACTGTGCAATCCTGTACATGTTCACCAAACAAACAAAATAGAGGTCCTTAATTTACCAAATGACTGAAAATGGTAAACTATATGATAGTAGAATAGCAAAATTAGTATCTCAAGTCCATTTAACTTTCTCTGTACAAGGAAGTCAGAGGTATTAAAAGCAATTTTCTCTATAATTTTTTTAATTTTTATTCACACGTAATGTTTGGAACATATCTTTCGACGGTGATATTCCATGGTTTTTCATTAAAAACTATATACTGACCCAACACAATATGGTCTCATAAAGTGTTATTGAACATGGCATTTGTGTATTGTTTGCCATGCCATGCCATATTTTAATGATCACAAACACATTTTAGAGTCACAATCACGATGCAAGTAGTCAATTAAAAGAGATATAACAACCCTACTATGCTGTTGAAGTTTTTCAAGTTCCCTGATTCTCCAGTATGATGTTAAAGTGCTATATTCCTTAATTCACCGATGCTTTTTGGTGTTTTCCTTATGCAATTGTATCCATGCCTGACGTTTTCACCAGGAAAGGACTTTGCCAGCTGTATTTGTCAAAAGAATTGTGCACATTCTTTGTCTTATGTCAACATTTAAACACATCGTCGCTGTTCTGTCAAAACCTTGTATCTTCATCCGGCCTGTCAGTATGTATAGCAATACTCCTGGACAGTCTGCTCTGATCATGTTCAAAGGCCAAAAACACATCTATATACTAGCTATGCTAGGGCAGTTTTACTTTATACAGGGTGTCTTAAAAGTTTCAATACCATTTTAAAGATTCGTATCTCTCTTAAAATAAGTTGTGGCACCAAATTGAAGACATATTTGGAAAGAGAAAACTTGTAGAATCATTGAAACTTGTAAAACACACGCTGAAAGGTCTGGTAACATAACTTGCAATACCATAAAATTAGATTTGCAAGACGCACTGTATGAAAAAGTCACCGTTATCAGATGCAGCGTGTTCTTCACATTCGATTCATGTGGATTTTGTTTTAAAATGTTTTCACTCACTAAAATGTTGTGCACAACATTAATAATATTCAAAATAAGGATTATATCAATCAGAAATTAAAAAGAATCTTTGTAGAGAACTTTTTTCTCTTCCGTACCTCATTCCGTTTATTGCATCTTTGACTTTATTTAGCTCATTACACTGCGCTTTTATACGAAAACACAGTTTTACAGTTTGGGATACTTCTGTCTATATTTTGACAGAACAGAAAGCTGTTGCTATGAGTTTGTACCAAAATAATTCTACAAGTCAAGTCTATCCAAATATGTTTTTACTTTAATACTGCGAAATATTTAATCGGGGATATAACATTTTGAAAAGGTTTCAAAACTTTTGGGACACCCTGTACATGCTGAAGGGCCAGAAAACCCTACAAGGTTTTGACGAAACAGCAACAAAATGTAAACTGTCCAACTCACTCACCTCATATCTACTCTGATCATGTAACAATCTTCCCAGGTTGAACAGTGAAGAGATAATGCCGTGCATCTGATTCTTGGGATCCTTAAGACCCGAGTCATCCAGTGTTGATGCGTGATGATACACCGCCTCGGCTTCTGTATTCCTACCTACTGCACTGAGGACTATACCAAGATTAAGATGAGCCACTGAAAGATGACAAAAACAAGTTTGGAATGGTGAATGAGGTCATTTGGGGTCATTTTCTTTATGTTTCACCATTTAGTCTCTATCTCAAAACTACATTTGCACACCCCTTTTGATCCGGGGAGGGGGCACACGTGTATACAAGTTGCAATCAGTCAAAAACTACCCTTAACGCATATTCTCAAAGAAAAGGAAAAAGTTACTCGTCACTAGGATTTAGCCCGAAAAGTATCACTCTTAGGAAAGGATATAGGTCCTCAAGATGGAGTTTAGACTGAAATGAATGTATGAAATAATTATCGGCCCTTAGCACATCAGATTCAGGTACTGAAATTGTTGATTTGGATACCCTTTAGAAAAGGCCCCACGCAGGCCCGTGCTGTAGTGGAAAAACAGTAATCTGTGTTTTCATTCATGTTAATACATTATACCTGACTGCATAACTCCCCCCCCCCCCCCCCCCCCCCCCCCCCCCCCCGGCTTTTGATATGACTGGTAATATTCATCCACATATTTCAAGCAAAGAGACTTCATTTATGATGTGCAACCACATCATATTTTTGATGATAGACAATAAATAAACTTAGCTCACTTTTTCATGTAGGGATATAATATGACAAAATAAAGCGTATGGCTGGCAAATCAAAAGTGCCACATACCCTTTTTATCTATCAAGAATTACAGGTGCAATTATGGGGTAACGTGACATTTTGGCAAATTAAACTTGACTGATGAGAGGAGTAGGACTTAATACAATCGCAGAGCTTTGGAGCTTTAGAGCTCATTTCATTTATCAAGCTTATCAAATTTTAAAATATGTGTGTCATGTATTTAAAGTCATGATGCTACGATGTATAGGTGTGAAGTTCATTTGTTAGAATATGCTCACAGTCACAGGAAAACAAGGGCAAGTGTTCCTTCAAAATTACAAGTCAGTGAAATGATTCAAATCTTTTTCAACAAAAAAAAATCAACTTTACATGATTGTGTAGAGGACCTTACTACTAGCATATAAACACTGGACATTTATGCTACTGTAAAACAACTTAATTTCATAGCAAATTAATTTAGTGAATAAGCATTTAGTCAACTTTTTCACTAACTTGTATCATATTCCTATATATCCATTATAAATAAAATAATTGGCAGCAATTTAATTTGTCGTAATGGATCCGGATCTCCTAGTGAAATTAAATGGCTAGTGAAATGAAGTTGTCATACAGTATTAGGTTGAAGAGGAGAGGTAATACACATTTTGTGGGGATGTACAGGCTGTCCCAAAATGATTAGTACCCATCGATGCCCAAAGTTCAATAATTTTTGTCATCATCAAAATCGATGGGATTAGGTCCGCTGTTTTTACCATCATCTTTGTCATACTGTACTATTTTATTAGAATTTTAGATCATGAATATTGGATTTAGCAAACTCAAGATACAATCCATTATGTAAAACATGGTGATTTTACCTTTTTGACAAAGTGCTAAAAAAATGTGTGTGCTATTACAGCTTGTTTGAAAGAAACTTGTGTATTCTCATAATCTCTTGTCTACTCAATATAATCTTGTGTGTATTTCTATTGTAACTGTTATTAGTTATGGGTGTTCAAATCATTAATAATTATATTCCTTAATTCAATTTAACGGGTAAAAGAAGTTTGTCACACTTGAGTGACCCCATGCATTGTTTTATTTGACAAGTGTTTAGCGACTTCTAAATGAAGTGGTATTTGGTGAATCACCAGATTTCATTTTCACGTTGTATAATGGATTTCGTGAGATTAAACACTAAGGGACTATTATCATTTTCAGCAAGTTTGTAGGAAATTGCTTCCCCAATATGAAAAAGAAGTCTAAGCCACTGCTAATTACCCATGATCACGTATTTACCTTTTTAAATGTCCCTCAAGTTTAGCCTCAGAACTAGCTCATTATAGAAACAAAGCTTGGGGTCGCTCATGCGTGAAGATCCATATTTACTCTTCAAATTGAATCAAAATGAAGAAGTATTAATGGTTTGAACAACAATATGATACAACAGAAGTTTAAAATAGAAAGAAACAAAACCTATTAACAGACAAGCGATTGCGAGAATGTATTAGTTTCTTTCAAACAAGCTGTTTAAAACACGTTTTTTTGCACTTTGCCAAAAAGGTGAAATCACCATGTCTTACACAATGGAGTGTAACTTCAATAAAATAAGTCCGATATTCATGATCTAAAATTCTAATAAAAGGGTAGAGTATAGCAAATATGATAATAAAAAAACGGATCTAATTTCATTGATTTTGATGATGAAAAAATTATTGAACTTTGGGCATCGATGGGTACTAATCATTTTGGGACAGCCTGTATTGTGTGGTACTGAGCGATGCATATGGCAGTGCACCCTCAATTTTTCTTGAAATCAGTTTTTTGCACCTACGTAATACTTAGGCATATACTAACTACCATCTGAAACCGTTTAGCTTAATTCGCCGTCTATCATTTAACATTTCACAATTTGGTAATTTTGATGTAGATCACATCAAAATTACCAGCATCGCTCACCGCATAACTTGCTTCAACCAAATTTTAGTCTAGCGGGATTATTCAACCGTTTTCCAATAAATCATTATACTTCAGGGTTCCTACGTACCAAATTTCATTTTTCTCGGCAATCTCTCAATGCCCCTTTTTACTGTTTTCTACTTCTTTCTCAGAAATGGCTAAATATGACCAATTCAGACCTGTAAAACATTTTATATTCATGGCCTAAATATGCTTGTTATCCTATTTCACCCAGTTAACAATATTCATGAAGAAATGTTATAAATTTAGGCAGGTGTTTTGTCAATGTCATTTTGATGCATGCGCATGAGTAACTATACAATAATTAATCAAATGTTGTATCTTAATCCGGGGGGGGGGGGGGGGGGCAGTCACGTATGATGTTGTTATCATCCGCGTGAACAAAAACGCGGAACCGCGCAGACCCGTGCTAAGGGTATCAAAATCGCCAATTTCAGAGAATAAGGGTATCTTTTTCAACATGAATCCGCGATAAGGGTTGCTTGGGGTAATAGTCTTGTATCATCAATAAGATATCCCCCCAAAAGGGTTGGCCCGTAGGGATAGATTTACAAACAAAACTGAATCATGCAGTTACTTCAAACATTCATGTCAGTCTAAACTCTGTCTTGAGGGCCTATATATCCTTTGTATATGAGTATGATTCTTCGAGTTGCAATCCCTGTTAAGGGTCACTTTCCCGGGGGGGGGTACTCGGATTTGGTTTGGTCGGGAGTGTGCCGCTGGAGATTCAAAACCCATACCCATTTTTAGGGGTGATTTTGGAAAAATCGGTACCCATTTTTAGGGGTTTTGCTTCATTTTAGACCAAATTTTCGGAAAAATAGTCCTAATTTTTGCAAATTTTCGCGAAAACAGACCTAATTTTGGCAAATATTCGCGAAAATAGACAAACATTTCGCGAAAATAGACCCATTTGTAAAAAGTGACTCCATTATTAGGGATTTCCAGCACAAAATCATACCACATGTTTAGGGATTTTGTGCCCAAAAAGCTACCCATTAGAGCGGCACACCCCCGTATACCGTCTTGGGTGAGTACCCCTCCCGGGGTCACTTTTTCCTTCTTTGAGAATCCGTGTTAAGGGTGGTTTTTGAGAGTGGATTCACATGGATGATTACAACTTTTATACATGAGTGGCCCCCTCGGGATCTTAATTTGCAATGTGACAGCTGAGACGAATATACCTGAAGGGATACGCAGCTCTACGAACCAGGTCAGTCTTGCACGGCATTGTTCTCAAACCAACCCAAGCAGAACCTACAAAACAGGTTGTGCGCATGCATGCTCATGCGTCCATTGGTCCTACTCTCACTTCTGGGTTTAAACCATGATCATGATGATTACACATACAAACTGTGATAGATTTCTAAAATGATTACGCATTTATATTGCTAGACTTCATGGCATTTTAGAAAAAAAAGGTATGCCAATTAAAACCTACTAGTGCCCTACTTCAACACATAAACAATGTATTACGATATTCAAAGTTCATGGTTTTTGTTTAGAATTTAGATTTTAAATGTGAATTGAACACAACAAATTTGGTATTTTTATACATCAACAGTAGTAAAGTGTATCAGCTCAACCACATCTGAATTTTGCATTTCAATTCATATTAAATCTAAACACAAACCATGAACTTTGAGTATCATAATACATTGTTTATGTGTTGAAGTATAATGGCTCTAGTAGGTTTTAATTGGCATACTTCTTCTGAAATGCCATAATTCTAGCAATATAAATGCATAATCATTTTAAATTTGTAATATGTATTCATTACTATCATTACAACCGGTCAATTTATGCTGCAAAGGCATGGAAAGTTAAAAAAAATGAAGACAAACTGTATGACATACTGTTACCGTGTGCACATTAATTCACCTTTGAAAAGCATGCTATCTTCAGAAGATAGTAAACATTGGCATACAAACGCCTGTTAAAAGTGATTTAAATGTTTGCAATGCTATCAATGTGTTGCAGTATATTCAACCTAACAGAACAAAATATGATTTCAAAAATATAAAGAGCTATAGGATTCACACCACTAAATAAATAATGGAACAGTCAATGAAAGGCCTGTTGAATTGGGTGGGATGACCCTCCTCTAAGTGAAATATATAATAATGCTCCAAAAGTAGTGTTGTTGACCAAACTTTTGATCGGATGATTATTAAATGAAGATTACCAAACAATATCAGTGCAACTTTTCTTCTTTTGACCAATTTTGTATGATTTTGTAGCTATTTAGAGACTTCAAATAATTGATTAGAATTGCTTAGACCTAGGCTAGGCCTGGGCAGTCTACAAACATGCGTATCTTCGATGGTGCATATCTTGAAAATGTTGCCTTGACCTTTTATTTTTTTGCTGTTTGCAGGAAAGCTAAGACCATGATCTTCACACAAAATGCAAAGTTGAAGCAACCAGTTGCTTTATAAGCGAGAAAATGGCGTATAACTATGGTCCGTTTTACACAGTAAGCATAGGACATTTGTTTAGTGGTGTGTACCCAACATTATCGAATGGTCCGGAAAACGGCTTGTCCAATCTAAAAAAGGGTTACATATGATGCAAATTGAGGGTTCCGTCTATAAAGAGCTTATTTCCAAAAGGCGCTTAATCCACTTTTAAAAAAAAGAAAAGAGTTAGGTGCAGAATATGAAAGAGAGTTACAAAATACAACTTTTAACCTTTGGTCTACATCTGTAGCATGTTCGGGTCCAAAGTTATGACCCTCGGCAATTTCCGGAAATTTGCGAACATTTCCGGAAATTCCCGGAAATTTGAATATAATTCACTATTTTAAGGCCAAAATTGTAGAAATATGTTTTTTTTATGGTGGTAGAACATTGATATGAATCTCCTTAATAAAATTCAATGAAAAAAACGTAAGCTTAGTGGGATTTTTGTTTTGAAAATTGCACACGAACAAAATTGTTGTTATTTCAAAATATGTGAAAAATTGTCAAAAATTACAGTTTTCTCACGAAATAACAAAATATCATAATTCAAAAAGTTTAAGAGGTATTTGAATGCGGTTTTCTGTTTTCAATGTTATTTGACAATGTCTTTCAGGTGCACTTTATTTCTAAGTAAAGATTTTATGGAAAAGAGGTTTCTGAAAATTGGTCGAGACTTTTTTGTTCCAAAGGGCGCTAACTCCACTCTTTTCCGAAAATAAAGAAATACATAGGAAATACAGTGGAAATAATCAAATGAATTCAAACACGTTTTTAAGCTTCCACGTGTGGTATGTTTCATTGGGTAGAAAATAAACTTAATCAAAGAAGTGCAACATCCTCATATTAAAAACATTGATTTTCTCCTATTTCATTTTTATGGAGTAAGCTCCTTTTGGAAATAAACTCTTGGGATATTATGGTGCAGTCAACAGACGGCCTTGGGAAACCCCACTAAGCTATCTACTGTTTTATTATTGATAGCTAATAATAAAGCTATCTACTGATCGCTAATTTCTACCTTGATAAAGGCCTATGGCCGAAATATCAGAATTTTAATAAAATTGAACCATATTACGTAATCTCTGGACATTATTATCTATTTTAATCGAACCAACGCAGCTCCTTTGTTTATACTACTGATAGCATATATACACATCTGTAATTATGCTATATGTGTATTTCATGATATTTGTAGGTTTACGGGTCTCTCCCATTTTGAGTTATTATTGCAAAAATATCAACAGCTTTATCTGCTTGTATGTCTGCCGTTTTCAACGGGTGAGTCACGTTGGGTCAAACTTCTTGGTCGTTAGCTCAACCAACATTTATGGGTGTGTGTTTTTCAAATTTCTTTCATAAGAAAAGACCCAGAGATTTCAGAATTTTCGTGAAATTTCCAGGTCTTTCACAGACCTGGTATTTGAATGCACTCAGCAATCTATAATATAAACCAGGCGCGGATACAGGGGGGGGGGGGGGGCACGACGGGCCCGGCCCCCCCCCCCCCCTTCTACCCCAAAAAGAAGAAAGAAAAAAGAAAAAAAAAGGAAGAAAAAAAAAAAAAAAGAAAGAGAGGAAGAAGCTAGTAAGAGAGAGAGAGAGAGGGGGAGGCACATCACCCCTCAGACTCCCCCTGTTCGAGCTTTTAAACAATCTATACTTAAATTAAGAAAAAATCAGTATGCTCTACTTCTTTCTTGCATTGATAAAAAAACAAAATATTTATTGGAAATTAAGAGGTGGCTTTTCGATAAAATGTTGGTCAAAAGTATACACCAGATCGCACCAAATGAGTTCGAAAATTGAAAAAAATCTACTCAGACTCCCCCTGTTCGAGCTTTTAAATCATCTATACTTAAATCAAAAATATATCAGTATAATATGCTCAACTTCTTCCGTGCATTGATAAAAAACAAAATATTTATTGGAAAAGAAGAGGTGGCTTTTCGATAAAATGTGGTCAAAAGTATACACCAGATCGTACCAAATGAGTTCGAAAATTGAAAAAATTTCTACTTCTGAGGGGGGCACATCCCCCCCTCAGACTCCCCCCTGTTCGAGCTTTCAAATCATCTATACTTAAATAAAATATATATTGGTATATAGGCCTAATATGCTCAACTTCTTTCATGCATTGATAAAAAAACAAAATATTTATTGGAAATGAAGAGGTGGCTTTTTGATAAAATGTTGGTCAAAAGTATACACCAGATCGCACCAAATGAGTTCGAAAATTGAACCCTGTCCGAGCATAGCTCGGAGGGCGGTGCTGCGCACCGCTTGGATGGTACCGGCAAAATTTCATTTTTTGGGCCCCCCCCCCCTAAAATTTTCCTGGATCCGCCACTGATATAAACAGCGTAAAGTCACAATGATGGTTATGATGGATGGATTTAGTCAATGTGTCGCTGTATTGGCAGTGCAAGTGAGGAAGGAGCAAATACACCAACTAAGGCTGTGACTTATACCCGGGTACCCGCCCGCTATTCCGGGTACCCGGGTTAGGTACACGAATACCCGAAAGTAAAAAATAATAATAATAAAAAATACATATATTTATTTATTTATTTTTGAGTACAAATTTGTCCCCCAAATGACCTCTATTGACCCCATTATGTGTCATTTTGGGGACAATTTTGTACTTATTTTTTTAATTTTTTTCCCTCAAAAAACGGGTTGGGTACCCGGGTACGAAACTACCAGTGCAAGGTCTTCATGAAATTCTGTTTTATCTTGTCTTTCATAGATGTATTTCCAAGTATTATGAAAAGGTTGGCCCTGTATCTCATTTTGACTAATACTATTGTAAAAATATCAAAAGATAAACCGTATGCCTTGTACGACGAGGCTCCCTGTGTTGCGAAGCCAGCCTTCGTGATTCTTAGCTAAACCGACATGTTTAGGTTTACCTCCATATTTACTGTATGTGGCACAGTTAAGGGAAACTAGATCATGGCCCCTAGACCGTGTATGTTTGCAAAGCACACGTAAGATCTAACCTGGTGTACCTGGGAAGCGAGCCCAGTTAAGTACGATTAGTAACCACAAATACTACCAATGTGTAACTTTATAACGTTACCGCAGATGATTAGTTAACCCGTAGGCTATCTCACTCCGTTTCCGAAGTCTGCTTGTACATCCTGCGCAGTGTACAAATGGTTACTTTAAGATGTAACCAGTGGGCTTATATAGTCACCCAATACCATGAATATGATATATATGGTGTTTACATACTGTAGACCATCTCTGAACCCAACTTAAGCCCTCTGTAGATAATAAAATGCCAATTTTCAACACTATGTCTGAGCCCAACATTAGCCCTCTGTAGATAATAAAATGCCAAGTTTTAGCACTCATCTTAATATCACAATGTACAATTTCAAATAACAAAGTCATGAATATTCATAGTAATTGCATCTTGATTTAATTGTTTGTATCACTGCTCTGACCCAAGACAAATCCCTGAAGAGATGAGAAGTGCCCATTCATACCTGCTGGTGTGCAGTGATCTAGGTCTACCAGCATTGTTATTAAATGGCCAATCGATAATCAGGTACTTTCGTCATTCAGTGTGTAATCGAACATAATCAATCAAATCAATAATAATCTACCTACTAAATGTTGATAGTAAGAGATAAATTTGAAAAAAAAGAAGAAACAAATTCAACCATAATAGCCATCCATGACATACCATCAAATATTTGAATTTTAACAAAACGTTGACATATTCTGCAATCATATTCGGAATTACAAAGTCAGTTTTTTTCAGTTGAAAGTCATTTTCTTGTTCAAAAGTGGGCAAAGTTGGATTCACACTCTTTACTGAATTGATCATATCTCAGTTAGTAAGGCCAAAAGGGTTTAGATCGCGAGCGATCTGAAAAAGGGTACCTGGCTGCTGAAAATGAGTAACTCCCACAATACAGCACGGTCGATACCTCAAAAATACACTACAACAACAAGTACCGTATACACTATACGAAAAATATTATTTGTAAATAAATCTTCACTTGATTCTGTTCCGTGCTCACAGTGTCAAGCGGGGCCGAAGGCACCGTACGCGGATAGCCCGCCGCTAGGCGCTAGTAAGAAAAGGAGCCGCAGGCCGCCTGCGGCCGAGGCGACTAAACCCGGCTTGTTACGAACCGATTTAAGTTAGGTCCAATTTAGATGAGCCCGCCGCAGGCGCGATACGGTCTACCAACCGACCCGTGTAGAATTTGCGAACTCAACCCCTATTTTGCGCGAACTCTACCCCTATCGTAGAGGGCGCTGTTGTACCTAGGATGCATGTTTTTTTCAGCAAGCTAGATGGTTCGCCGCCAAAAATATGCGATCTCTACCACTATCGCGTTAGTAAGAGGGTGAAATCACTTGGGTGGAGCGTATTTGATAGAAGAATAAGGATGTACAAACGATCTTTTTTGTTAAAACAAAAAGACATAGGATGTTTTTGTAATTAAAAGTTTCTAACTCATGGGGCACTTTTTTGACACGCCCTGTATAGCGCGCTAGTTTGAATAATGCGTTATCCACATGTGTATTACACGTTTCTTAATAATCTGAACATTTTGGGTAACGACATACAGACCATAATATATACCGGTAATATATTACCCTGTTGTTTTGAAATATTACATATGATTAAATTGCATTAATCAATAATATTAAATATTCCGCTTGCATGCTGGTAATGAAATTGCTCGCAAATTATAGTTAAATTAACAAAACACACTCTCAAATTTGCCATATGAGTGCCCCAGACTGCCCCATGCATCAGAGACAATCCCATTTTATAAGCCAAACATACTTTGCCACCACTATCAAGTGGTCCATATAGTGAGTTCAATACAATAGGGTTTTCCTATTGGAGCGAGATGAGCAGGGACAATCTCATCATGATTCTATTATCATGTTAATGATTTAAATTCAACAATGTTATTGATATACCTGTTCAAAACTCCCACCAACAGACACTACTATTTCCATGGCTATACAGAAGTGGACAGGATTATCGCATTAGGGGGACTCAAAGGAAGTTTTTGACTTGATTTTTTGAATTTTGTGAGTGCTGTAATTATTGAACTATTAATTATTCAAATGCATATAAAAGTATATATTTTTGGAAAAGAAATGGATCAGAAAATCATTTTTTGACCCAAAAAAGTTCAACAAGGCTAACAAAATAATTTTGAGTAAAAAATTCCCAAATTGCTAAATTATGATGTAAAGACACTAACTTAGGAACGATTTTTTTTTTAAAACCTAATTTAATATTTTTTGAAATTTTGACTAAAAAGCGCCACAATTTTTTTTAAATGAAAATAAAAGCGCATACATATATTCATTTTGTATGTAGGTCTATGTAAGGAAATTCAAAATCACAAATAAAACTAATCACAATTGTTCAAAATGTGTGAAGCACAAAAATTTACATGCACAAAAATTTACACTTTTACAGTAGTTTAGTAGCATGATAATTTCCCGCATGTAAACTTTGCAATGCGCTGCTACAAGGTAGATTGGAAATATTCATGGCATGACATTTTCGCAAGTAAATAAGTGCTCCTCGCGAAATTAGAAATTTTTTAAATCACGCGAACATTTCTGGTTTTGAAAACATTTAGGGTAAGTCGGAAAAGGGAAGAAAAAAATTGTGTTGAAGAAGTATGTGTGTCAGGGGCTGGAAATGCATGTGCCCACCTACCCATAGCTGGTAACTTTTGCGTAGACGGCAGGCGAAGATACAAAAGTGCCCGCCCGACTGATGGGTAGACATTTTCGAACTCACATTGTAAGAGAGTTACACTGACTGTTGGAATTTCTATTGGGCAGGTATTTTTTGTGAGTTACCTGCCCGACAGGCTGGTTGAAAAAATCTGAAGTTCCAGCCCTGATGTGGGTCCACTTTATTTTTTCATTTTTTTGACTAACAACGTTTCGACTAGATTACTAGTCTTTCCCTAGATTACTAGTCTTTATTAAGTAATAGAGAACTCTGATTACTAGTCTTTATTATTAGTAATAGAGATAGAACTAGCCCAATTTATACAGATGTATACTACAGCTCCAAAGGCTAGCTCAATATGACGTACTCCCTAAATATATTTTTGTACACAGGAAGGTCTAAACTTAAATTTACACAGATAAAATGTACAATACACAGCTAGGTAGGGCAATGTGCATTTCATGGGAGCAACAAAAACATACTGCGAAGAGATAGCGAGGAGACAGAAGCACAGAAGGAAGGACATATTAAAGAGGATTAGAAATCTAACATAAATGAGATGAGTGTTGATAACAAAAACAAGGGTAACAGGTCATTAAGAAAAACATAAACAGACTAATACATGTGAATAGACCAAAGTTTGTTGACATGTTAAGAGGCAAATGCATGACTGCATCATAATAGAAGTAAGTGGGAATACTTTGGAATCAAGGCATGAAAGTAATAGAAGTAAGTGGGAATATACCTAGAATCAAGGGATGAGCTGAAAAAACATAGAACTATTTTTCAATTAAGAGCAAAACTTTACTTTCTTAAAAAAATTCAAAGAATTCAAAAGTTGAATACTGTATAAAATGTTTGCCATTTCGTTAACCATCAATCAAGAATGTTGCATGACAAACATACTTGTCATTCATAATATGTGATGCAGCACATCAAAACAGGGAATTTGCAGGGGAAGTTAATTTTGAGTTTATTTTATGTGCTCTCAGAGCATTGTCTAAGCTTTAAAATGACACCAAATGTATCAAAATTGATCAAGGAATTCACATTTTATGAGTGAAAATTACTCCTAAATTCTTATTATTTTCTTCATTTTTTTTCTGTCCGTTTTCATCTAAATCGTGAAAAACACACAGCCGTATATTCTCCCTTTTTGTACAGCCACAACAAAAGGGTGCAATTGTCTCTCTCAAAGAAAAAGTTGTGATCTTAATACCAACAGAAGGAGTTTTTGAATGCTACAAAATAACACCATTGTGGTTAAGACTGGATACTGCTTTCTGATTTCATGAAGAAAAATGACTGTAACATTTTCTTTGTTTTCTTCTGTTTTTATAATTCCATTAATATCTCAAAATGCATTTTACCGACAACTGCACCCTTTTGCCGCGGCAGTACACATGTGTTCCACAAGTTTTATTAAAATATTCTTAAGCTCTGCAAGATCATGTTCTGGTTTAGATGAAAGCCACAGCAGTCTTGATGATCTTCCCGCATCGCATAGCATTTTGGCCTGTTACCATTTTGAACATGGAACCACCATACAACTTGCAACATTTTACGCTCAAATCTCATAGCCCTAGAGCGTGTTTCTGCTGGGCAAGTTACCGCTAATAAACGCGCTCATAGTGCACGTAATACTGAAGCGATTAGAGATTGAACAGCACCCACATGAAGCTGGAGTCCTAATGAACAATCCCATTGTTTAAAATGCTAATCGCTTCATTGTTTTCATTTTGAAACGACTTTGCCAAAACAGTTAGTCTAGTGTATAAGGCATAGTGGCCACGTTCGAGTGCTCCCACGCAGGAATCCCGGGTTCAATTCCTCAAAAAACCTATCATTATATATCGCTATTTTTTGTAACATACACCTTCCTGCATGCAGTGTTCATAGTTTACCTCGCCGGATCTGAACAAAAGAAAAGGCCCCATTTATTATATATTTTGTAATATTATGGGATAAACGCTGAGGCTACTGTGGATGAAAGCCATGTTGCCAAAGTGCACTATTCCCTCCATACAACTGAACTTACTTGACATTCTTGGTCTACACTTGATGGCCGTCTCATAGCTTTCTATCGCTTCATCATATCTCTTGGATTCTTGGAGAAGTATACCGCTGTATGGATAATTAGAGGAAGACAATCAATTTATAACATAACCATATCCAGATGGAAATATTCTGCAACCCCCAGATGCGTTTATATCCTAGTTATAGTCAGTGGGTCAAAAACAAGAAATGTGTCAGTGACGTAGGTTTTCATATTGGGGTGGGGCAAGAAATAAATGTGAACCGACAAGACTTTACCGCCTAAACAAATATGCATGTAGCGGGCGGAAATATGCGTTTTTATACTAATTTTGCCATGATTGAGGTACATTTCGGCTTCTAAAAACTGAAATATTTGGGAATTGGGATGCACATGTGTGAACAATTGCTAGCTTTGTATTTTTGACCATCATAATTCCATGATTCCCCTTGTCAAATATTGAGGGAGGGGGCGATCTCAACCCCACCCCCCTGACTACACCACTGGAATGCGTCTTCCAGACGTACATTTGCTAACATCTATTTTAAATCTATAGTACTAGTGGGTGGTGCTGTGTTTTATAGACGCTTTGGCTTGTACCACTAAGGTTACTGGAAATATGTTGTTTAAGGATTTGAGCTAGAGACAATTATTTCATTTTGTTACAAAATTGGCAAAATTAGTATTTTCAAAATAAATTTTATTCTATCATTTTCTAGGTTTTGTTTTTATCCTCAACCTATGGGCCCAATTAGTCTGTATGCAGAGCCAACTTAGTGTCATAACATTTATGACCTGAAACGGGACACTAGTGGTGTCCAGTTCAAACCCTAAATCAGAGTTACGTTCATATATCTGTACAAAACACTGCAAATTCATTTTCTTCTTGCTTTTCTAACTTGCATTGCCCATGGACTACATGATACTATAGTATGATCAGTTCCAAATTGGCGAAGCCTCCTTCCAGCAGCGAATGAATACAGAAGGAAGCGAGCCAGCATGTAAGGCATCAAGCGCATTGTGCATCATATGCATGACTTGCGCGTGCGGCCAAACCTGCGTGTGTCTGGACATAATGGGGCGAGTACGCTTGGAATAATTTTGCGCTCGAAGAGATCAAACCCGAATATTCCTCGCCAATTTGGAACTGATTAAACTATAGTAACTCTTTTCTCAAGTGATTCATCTTTGTCATTCAGCATTTTCTTACATAACCATGGTCAGGGTGAAAGTTGAGTTGAAGTTGAAACAAAAATCGGAAATTAGATGACTACAAAGCAGTCAAAATTTACTTAAATATCTCACGCCATAAGATGACAGCTGATTAGTAACAGATCCAAAAATCATATCGTTTAAATTTGTAACAATTTCCTTTATTTCCTCAATGTGCTCAATTTAAGCCTCTGACAACCATGAACAATAACATTACTTTCCTATTCCCTTGCTCTATACAAGAAGAATTTTGCTAAATAATGACACATGTCCAATGGAAAGGCACTGTATTTGGACCTCAGTATCGCAATATGCAGAAAATATCAGAATACGATTCCAGATTTGAGACAAATGGTTGAACTTAAATCATAATATTATAGCATGAGGAATATCAACCCAATTCCCCCTGATCTATCTATACAATAAAGACTAAGATTCCTGCCATGAACTTTAAAATTGGAATGATGTCAGAGCAGCCGATGTATTTTTTGATCAAAATAATTCAACAGCTCCTAAAGCTCAAATTTCAGTGAAAGCTGAGGCATGTTTTTTCTGCCATCTCTGTCTGAAACGTTAATATCTGACCACATCAATGAAAGTGGATCCATTATGTATTTGATCAAATGGACAAACCCATTTAGATCCAATTGATTCATCAAAAACTGGTTCAAAAATCCATCATTTGTTTACAATAAAGGGTAGCAAAGCGATACAGATTGGTTTCAGGATTGAAATAATGTAAGCCAACATGTAATGTAATGGAAATTCACTCTCATAATGCAATACGCGTAACATTGACGTTTTATCAATCTTTAACGTTTGGCCCATAACCATTGTAATTGAAAATGCCCTTTGCTTTATGTAAACGAATTCCGGGTACTACTCTACTTCCAGTTCTGAGATCCAAAAACCCAGTATCAAGACCAAACTCTATAAAACCTATCTAGTATATGCCCCAAATTAATTATCCAAGTCTCTGGGATACTATTACATGTAATTTTTAAAGAGCTGTAACTTCCCTGATATGTCAACTCTCATCTAGGACACAATGATAAAATGTGAAATCATGCCCTCGTATACTTTGATCAGTTACAAATTGGCGAAGCCTCATTACAGCAGCAAATGAATACAGAAGGATGCGGGTGCACATGTAGACAACAAGCTCACTGTGCGCCATATGCGTGACTCGTGCGTAGCACCAAACCCACAGGATTGTGGCCATAATCATGCAAATATATGCTTGGATTACTTTTGCGCGCGGAGAGATAAAAACCGAATATTTCTTGCCGATTTGGAACTGATTAAACTATAGAATCTCCCTGTACTTACAGATTGTAATGAACATCCGCCATGTTACCACGGTAACCAAGAGCATTGCGATAGGCCTCCTCCGCTTCCACCTCCTTGCCTTGTGATTTGAGTATATTAGCTAGGTTTCCCCATGCTGTGTGTGTGAGTAAAGAGGTGCAAAGTTTGAGAACACATTAGTATTTCCTTCTCTTTAACTGTGACAATTTCAATTTATACATTTTTTTGTATCAATGGAATTGATGATCAAAAGGTAAAATTTGTAGTCCTGTTCTCCTCTCAGCTAACAATTTTACGTAGTAGTAAAGTTGCAAGTTAGTTTCAAAAATGTTATGGTACAACATTATAAAAAAATGACATTTTGTGGATGTATCCCAACATTTTAAAAACGTTCATCACAATGCTTGGTAAGATACCTACAACATTGTTGAAAACTTTCATATAAAATGTTGTATGAAAGTGCTATAATTTTTTTTTTTTAACGTTGTCCCAGTGTTGCTTAACAGTTTTCCATGACCCAAACACAGTCTATCTTGAAGGTAGTGATAAAGTTCAATGTTTGTTGGGCTGAATCCCGGGAGGGGGGCACTTACAGGATATGACGTCACAGGGATGTGCCATCAAATAGGGTCCCATTTTTCACCCATCTGGTAAATGAATGACCCCTTTTCATAGCCATTTTTGGTAAATTTATGGGTCTAAAATTTAGAAATTTGTCAAATATGTAGGAAAATTATGGGTCTCTGGTAAACATATGGGTCCATTTCCTGAAAATTGGTAAATGTTTGGGTCAATTTTCTTGGCGGCGCATATCTCTACCAAAAAAGTATCTGAGTTACACCCCCAGGCTGTATCTACATATTATCTCATCATCTTGTGTAGGCAAACCCAACCAATATTTCAATTTGTTTGGTTCAATTTCAGTATAGATTGAGTCCATGAATTGTTTGCTGGCATAGCAGGCTATAAGATTAAGAAGTTGATTATTTCCTCACCTTTAGCCGGGTTCACGCTAATCCCTGACCGGTACAAAGTCTCTTCTGAATGCCAATCCCAGTTGCGTAGTATTGTTCTGGAGCTGTACATCAATAATTGCACGATAACCATGGCAACGACAACATATTTGCCACTTTTTGACGAAAGTTTCCTATAGATCTGGTCGATGGTCGTTGCCATCAGTAAACAAAATCCTATACTGGGGATGTACAAGATGCGTTCCGCTACCACAAATCCAACATAGAAGAATATATTTGTTGCAGGAATGAACGGGAATATCAAGAATGCTAAGCTGATGAGTACAACATTCAACAGTGTAGTTCTATGATTGGCTTTGTAATGTTGACTACTTGATGATATCGTGGAGTTGTGACCATTCTGGTGACCATTCTGAGAAGTCAAACGCTTTCTCAAACCCTCGTGTCTGACGTGTCCATTCCCATTTGAAGTACTGGTCCCATTTGATAATGTATGATTAGGGTGGTATCCGTTACCATTTGTATGTCTTGATAAGCCATTAATATGGCCATTGCCATTCATTTTTCCATTTGAATGTCTTACACCATTAATATGGCCATTCCCATTCATTTTGCCATTTGAATGTCTGACACCACCATTAATATGTCCATTACCATTCATTTTCCCATTTGAATGTCTTACACCACCATTAATATGGCCATTTCCATTCCCAAATTTATGAGATGATGATAAATTCCCATTGACTTTTCCATTCCCGTGTGATGATGAACAATGTCCATTTACTCTCCCATTGCCATATTTGGACGATGATATTGAATTTATGTAATTTGCATTATTTTTTGTAGTTCTATCGCTAGAGTCTGTCATTTCATATAAAGCATCCAATTCTGTTACACAGTAATATGCTATTGCACTCAAACCGGCATAAAACGCAATTGTCACCAAATTTCTTCGGTCCGCAAAACTAGTCACCAATGGTATAGCTTCCATCGACCAATCAAAGCTCAGTATATGTGGCCATAGCAACAACCATAGATTTACCGCCGGTAGATATGAAAATGTTAAGATCCTCGTGAGGGGATCATCGGAATCTGCCGCTGGATTGTCAGCAGGTGCAAAGTCTGGTGGTCTGCTGCCCATTGAGAAAATGCGAAATGATAAAAGGGCGCCCCCACACAGCAGTTGCGATATGACTCCCTCTTGTAGATGTTGATAGTGTTTCTGAAAAATACGTAAGAAGTAAGAAATATGTTTTAAGCATTATAACCAGTAATGCTCTTCCAAAGAATGAGCAAGAAATATATAGGTACTTTGCACTGTATAAGCTACAGGCTTTGATTTCATAATACTATCTTATCATTCCAAAAGTCAAAAAAAAATCTGTATAAATGCCAAGTCTTTATTAAAGGTAGATGTTCTGATTGCTGGCCCGATTTTCAACTTGATGTTTTCTATTTTACATGGAAGGTCATCCTTAAATTTGTCACATTCCACAGTTTGAGTTGCATAACTCCAATGGTTCTTATTTAAGAAGCACAAGGTCACAAAACATTTGCCCATTGAGTAGTACACAAACTGGCTGGTGGTTAACCACCTTTTGCAGTAATTCACCACATGTTAGCCTATATTTTCTAAATGAAACCTTTCTGTCCCCTAAGATTTTACAGACATAATGAGAAAAATATGGGGATTCTTCTGATATCAAAATAACTTTATGTGAAGAAAAAAAAATCATAGCCCCAAAAAAGTGATCGGGACATATACCTTTAATCTCTTATTTGTATATTTACAAAAGTGTTGTACTGAAATATAAGCAAATCCAAACACAATCACACACCATGATATCATCATTGCTCATCCAAAACGTTGACGACATAAATGAATCCCTTGTCAATTATGCCTTAGTGAACTGACACCAGCAACGCTTAAGCCAAATCTGTTGCTTATTTTGTACTATGATATGACTTATCAATTTAATAACAATCCTTCCGTCAGGATGATTATAAAGAAACACAATCTGCCAATCAAAAGTCACGTCCAATTATAGATCCTTGTTCCTGAAGTCCTTATCTTACTGTATGAAAACTTGCGACTGTCACCAACAAAGCGTTCCTACAGTGCGACATGCATGTGTACAAGCCTGAGGTAAGGTACAAATACTCTAGACATACCACAGATTTAGGTTAAACTTTCCCTTTTTTGGTATATGCAATGTTGTCCTTGGTGGTTAATCTACATAAAATGTTGGCTTTGGTGGTTAACCTTCATAAGGGACCTATTTGGAAAATTGTTCAAACTTCTTCTTTTTAACACCAGATTTCCAGATCTGCCCTTTAATGATGGTCTTTAACTATAAAGCAAATGTATTTATTTTATAATTATTAATAATTCTAATACAGTATAATTGTGTTCACACCTTGTAAGCCAAGGTATGTGTACTCTCTAAATGTAAAAGAGTGGTTTTCCACTCTTTCAAGGAGTAAGACGCAGTGGAAAAACACTTTAAAAGGAGTGAAAGGGGATTTCATATGACAATGTTCCACTCAATCGAGAGTGAAAAATTAAATTAACTTTCACACTCAGTTTTTTCCACTCTAAAAACGGGTTGTCCTGCGTTTCACTCCCTTTACTCCTTTTCGAGTGAATTTCCACTCTTTCCACCCTTTTTACATTTAGAGAGTATGTAAAGAAATTCCTCTACAATTGCAAAATATTTTAAGTCTAACCTACTAGGCCCAAAATGAAAAAAGCACTGTCCCTTTTAGTTTCCAGTGTTGCTTTCAATACACCCTATAGTACGAAACCATCCTAGTTATTTGAGCAATTATTTGTCAACCTGCTGGGAGTGGTGAAACCTCACCCCACCTCAGGTAAGGTGCGATAACATGGTATGATAACATGTGATAATGAGAGAGATCAGATTCACATCAGTCACCTTTCAGCTGAAAAACTTGACGCTATCAGAACAAAGATAAAAGTGTTTTCGAAAAGTCATCTATGATGGGGGTGGGGGTGGCACTATACTATTGTAAGTCTTTGTGAATAAAAACACAGTTTGAGAGTGCATTTCAACCATTTAATTGTAGCAGCGCAACTGCCACTATGACTAATAGAAAATAAGGTTTGTCTTTTTCAATAACTTGAATCTGTGCAAAGGATGAATAAAATTCCCTTTAAAATGGATAGCCCATGCTCAAGTATGATTCCATTTGAAGGATGAATTAGGCCACTTAAAAAGTTAGCATTGTTTAGCTTTCTGTGCCTTGTACAAATCTCCATAACAATATGTGGAAGGATGGATGGAAAAGCCAGGGGGTACTTGACTTTTGAAATTGGTACAGGTGTGCCACCAGTGGGTCAAAAAATGGACCTATATTAAATAGTAACAAATTGTTAGAAAATATGACCCATTTCCAAAGTTGGCTCAAAAATATCAATTCATTCCCTAGTCATAATGGTGATATTGGCCAAAGTGAAGTTCTAACAATATCAACCCTAAACCCTACCAAATACCACAAAATACCACGACCCAGAATATCTCCCATCAGCGCATGTGTGGACGTTTTCCATAACATAATCAACCGAGCCTATATAGTGAGCTTAATATGTACTGCACGAACGTGAAGCTGATAGCTGTGGCTTGCCTATGCGGCCCGGCAGTTTATATGCGGCATATTAAAAACTTTGGGGGTATTCAATGCAGAAAGTCTCACAATGAAATCAAGCTACGCTTTGTGAGCCTAATTTACAACAGTGAACTGTGTATCGGGACTACAGGACTCTTCCATTGCACTCAACGGGGGTGAAGTACATAATACACACACATTTATAATGACCGCTTGAAAGATTGTTTTTCTCAATAACATTTATTCATAAGCAATAAAACAATTCAGTAATATTACAACGACAAATGTTAAATACAACAATTAACGTGCTGGATAGATAGATAATGTAATAAACTTGAACACCTCTGCAGTGATAGTTTCGCGACCCATGCATGTGGACCGAAGCCGTATTGTGTGTGTATTGTTTTGTATTGATTTACTGACCAAAACATCCGCCTACCCAAGATTTTGCCTAAAACAGTCCTAATTGGTAGAAGAAAACGTGGGTAGTTCCTTTCAATCAATCATATTACATTTTATATCAATCTGTCAGGAATTTTGTCTAGCACTCTGACATCATCGTAGTTTTCGATGAGCCGCCTCAACAAATTTTGCCATTGAATTTAGTACACAGACCCTCGTAAATATGGCCCAAATCAGGCTCATTTGTCAGTGCGAGGCATATTTTTCAGCTAAAAGTGTAATTTTTATTTTGGAAAACGCGGGTCGATCTCATATTTCAAATCTTTAGTGTTTGCTATTAAATGGAAGCTAATAATATTTACTTATATCCTGAGCATAAAAGTAAGTTAAGTTGTCCGACTGGTCTGTGATGATCTAAGTTATTTACGGTTTTGCAAGGGATGAGCTCAAAATTTAATTGGGTTTGCGTTGAGCAGATGCACCAAAGTTTTAATATGAGGGTCCCTGGATCGATTCCAGCTTGGGGAGCTGCGATTTAGTTGTTCATCTTCTCCCAAATCCTCGTTTTTGTTTTTAAAAGACGGGTCGACGTTAGGGTTTCAAAAGCAGCATTACAAGCACACATTCAGGTATTCAATCACAGCTTCGTATATCTGTTTCATTCTTAAAACTTTCCACACGGCAGGCGTCTGCAGACGACATTCCAAATGTTCATAAAATGATTCAAAAATGTCACAATTATTGAATGTCATTATATCATATTTGGAATCGCCATATGAGAAATGCATTGAAATAAGTACAAACATGCCTAGTATTGGTTCGGTAATCCTTGAGATAGACCTTGAAAGTTGGGAACGATTTCTGACAAATCTGTTTTGTATGTGGTAAAACCAATAGCCACGTGGAAAGTGTTAAAGAAAATAAAGTCAATGCTGATAGATACACCCTGTTAAAAGTATGTTTCAATGATCAGAAAGAGCACATGAAGATGTAACTTTAAGGCAACATTAATCTCCGTTCTTGAATTCGGAACAAATCCTTGTATTCATTTAAGGTGTCAAGTTGTAACACCCTGCTCTAGTTTTGGAGGTAAAATAGGTCATGGCACATGTTAAAAGTGTCTTGCCCAAGAAACATGAAACTAACAACATGACAAAGTTAGCATGCAGTCAATGGCAAGAAATGTAGACAAATTATTCCCCCAATATTTTTTTGATAAACTAACAGCCAAAGGGGATGGGATTCTAAATTTTGATAAGATGTATGATGCCATACATAAGTCACCCACATTGCTTAGAATCTATGCCTATTACACAATGTTATAAGCCTAGATGTTATGAAATACAATGTTACTGACTGAAAGCGTGACCTATTTTCCAACTAGTGGTTTTCTCTAAGAATTGTGAACAAACTTTTTAAGATTCATACATACCTCACATTTGATACATTAGAATTTATTCAAAACAATCAAATTAATACACTATTATGTGTATGTCTATTTTTCTATGTCATACTGTAATTTTCATGCGATTGAATGTTCACGCTTTGCCGATTTTCATCCATTTCGCTTGTTTTTAAATTCGTGATTTGAAAGTTCGTTACATAGACTTATACACAAAATAAATATGCTCGCGTGTTTTATTTTCACAATAAAATGTTCTCGCTTTGCAGATTTTCATCTATTTCGCTTGTTTTTAAATTCACGATTTGAAAGTTCATTACATAGACTTATACACAAAATAAATATGTTAGTGTGTTTTTATTTTCGCGGTAGCTGCTTGGAGCGCGAAAAGCATGAAAATTAATGTAGCGCGAAAATGTCTACGTTTATAGTAGTCGGCTACAACTGTTGTGTGGCTACTGTATTCAGTGTTATTATTGTACAGATTGAATTCACCTTTACTTCATATCACAAAAAAATGGCGCATAAAAACAAAATATCTTTGCTCTCAGATGAAACTTCCACAAATAAAAGGCACTGAATTACAAATATGATGGGTTGAAATTGAAACTTATTTGAATGTTTTTTCATCAGTTGTCAGTTTTTGAAAAGGTTATTGAAGTTCACATCGGCAAAATGGTCCACTCTAGATGACATTGGCTTTCAACATGTCCAGGATGAGTCTGAAAGCATGGACAATATCATAAATCTGCCAGGTGTTTATATTGAAAATCAATCATAATCATTATTAGAAAGATCATATTTAGAACTTCAATAACCTTTTCAAAAATTGACAACTGAATTTGCCGTAGAACTCATTTTGGGTGATTAACCAATTTGGGGGATAATTCACTACTTTTTAGCTTAGGCCCTTCACAATCAATTTTGAGTTTCCTGTTGGAGGTTTAAAAAAGGGACAAGGTGACTTCTAATTATTAATTATTAATTATTAATTAATTATTTTGCCCGTTTGACTGGCACTGGTGTTTTACTGGTTTTACTCATAATACACCCATGCTCGCTTTTATCCATTATGAATTACAACCATGTTGTTTGTTTATTCACCCTGGAGGTGATCCAAGTCAGAAAATGTTCAAGATGTGTTATTAAACTGTCATTTTATAAGAAAAAGATACAAAATAATTAAATCAAATCGAATAATTAAATAAATATTTAGCCATTTTCAATTTTGGATGAAGGCGGTTAACAGGAAACTCAAAATCAATTGTGAAGGGCTTGTAATCTAAACATGAAACATCATAAAAAGGAAAAATCTCTCAAGCCTAAACTTTTGCAGGGATAATAAGAAACATATGGGCCGTCTTCTGTTATCAGAATCTCAATATTGATGAGAAAAATCCTAAGTTGATCAGTATTGCGTTACATTTGAAAAGAATGCTATGGTAATCTACCAAAAATACTTTAAATATCTCACTACAAACAGTACCAAACATTAATTTTGAAGGTTTTTAAAATGGACAAACTGTTATATTGCTACGGCCAGAAATATTTGATAATTCAATCAGTATAAAGTTATTAAAATTTTGCCATGATGTTAAGACAAAATGAAAATGGTAATGATCTGCTAACGATGACACCTTGCTTTCACCATGTCTAACGCTTGACATACATACATTACAATGATCCCATGTATACGTTAGAAAGTGTTCCCATATATCTATCTATTGTATAGGCCTATCTGTGATTCAAAACAACCAACGCAACAGTTAACGGTATACATATGCATAGATCTTGGTTAGTGTTAGTCTATGATTTACCGTTTTGTAAGATATAATTAACAATATAACCTTGGCATATATTATTTAATCTTTTATTCCTTTTTTAGTCTGTCTACAGAAGACAAAAGTTGTAAATAACAAATATGCCAATTAGACGCATTTTAGCTTGTTCAACTAGGTTGAGAATATCACAACAACACTGGACACACGCAGTATAAATTTGCTATTCAAACGTCAACAACTATAATAGGTCCAATTATCAAATTATGGATAGAAATTCTTTTAATTTTTTTTACATGATATGGATGAATAAATAGCAATATTGCTTGATTCCAATTGATCACACCCATTCATTTAAACAGGTGTTAAGCCTTTATTTCGCTCTATTACCGATCCCTGACACCCTGTTATTATTGTGTCTGCATACTATATACTCTATACAGTTGGAATGTTGTTGTTATGAGTGTGAGTTTCATCATTTCCAATTATGGGAAAATAGATTTCCAAATACCTGTACATAAAATAAGCAATTACATGTCTTCTAAATGTTAAAAAAAAACATGTTTATGGCCTGATAAAAATTCATTGTTGATTTCAAGGGATATACAACCCCACCATGTCACTCGTGCTCCTTAAAATAAGTTTTTGTCATCATAAATTGCCATGTTCGTGCAATGAGAGGTTGGTACCAAGAAAGGATTGTTTGGGCGAGTAAGGTCCAAATAGTGACCTAATATAATATATAATGCAATTAGAAAAGTCAAATCAGAGTGTTAGATGAAATTCTGTGTTGTAGATGGTAATAATACGAAAACATTATCCTTTTTTCCTTACCAAATAGACCATGGGGAAAACATTGTTCTACGCCCACGCACCAAGATTTGCACGTTTGAGATTTCTTCTTTATCTTTTTGAAAATTGTTTTATTGGTTTTTTTAATTTTGTTCCTAAATTTTTAAAGATTCTTTACAAAATTGGAGCACTTCTGCCAATTTTGGAGGGAAAAATGAATTGTTTGGACAATTAAACCAAAAATGCCTGGTCAATTGACCATTTGTATTTCTTTGCATAGGAATAGGGAAATTGTCATTGTATATTAGCCCCATTTCATAACAATTTGGATCATCATCCGTTATCAGCAGCATTTTCACAGAAGATCACATATTCATATTCATTTACACAGGTGTTACATGTATTCACACCTTTCTCCCTACACCATTGTCACCATGTTATTACCGCATTTCATACCTTCATTGCCAGCCAATTTGCGCTTACAAATTGAATTTATGAGGATACCACAAGGGAGGATAGCGAGAAAGAGCGCTCTAGCTCTATACTCCGTTCCACATGAAGCGCATACGTAACGGCAGATCGCATTCTACTGAGCATATTTTTATTATCTGATGGTGATTGTAGGCTCATATTCTTGAACGATCAACAACAAAATTGGACAAAAAAGTTGATCAAATGATGCGTATATATCACAGTAATACACATTGACGTCACATTCATATTTCAAGCGCGATGAAGTATACTGATCTTGCTCACATAGTCGCATCAGTGTTAGATTATTAATGGTAGTTTCATGGATTTTGTTTGTTTGTGTGTACTGCTCCCGGGGAAAATATGAGCAGAATTGGGGAAATAATGCCAAGTGGAAAAAGAAAAAGTATGGGGAAAAGGGTGAAAAAAGATGAAGAGAAAGAAATGCGAACTTTGGGTTATGAGCTGTGGTTGCAGGTAAACTAATGTGTTTATTGTTTTATTGCTTTTCCCCAGTTGCGACGCCACAGGGGGCAAGGGGGCGGTATTTTTGTGCCCCCACCCACTCAAAAAAATTCCATTTAGTTAAAATTAGGGGAAAATCGACAATTTTAGCATAAAAAGGCAATTTAATTTTGCGCTTCGCACAGATTTTCGTCCTAAATTAGACAAAATTTGATCATTTTAGCGTAAAATGCCACAAGAAAATTCGCGCGCTTCTCGCAACAACAAAAAAAATCATGCTCCCCTAACAAAAATTCTAATCCAATATTGTAATCTGATTTTTATCAAACCTGTAAGTATAGTTGGGGAAATGTTAAGCTCAAAACCTTGCTCCTGGGGAAGAAACAACTTTGTGCAACCCTGAAGTATGTGTTCAAAATGTTGGACAAGCTATGACATTATTTGTAATTTGTTGAAAACAAATTATTGAAACGGCTCCCTACACCATTGATGCCATGTTGTAATACTCCTGCCAATTTGTGCTACAAATTGAATTTATGGCGGAACTACAGGAATGACATAGAGAAAGAGTGCTCTAATAATAATGTCAGTTATATTATAGTTGGACATTATTGCTTGGTACTTTTCATGGCTTTAGGTCTGTCTGATTTGTCTTGATTTTGTTTGCATATAATATGCTTTTTATTTTCAATTTTCAGGGGGGAAAATTGACAATTTTTGACTATTTTTGTAATTATTTTCATTAATTTTTTTCAAATGTTTTTCAAATGTTTTTAAATTGTTTAAAATTTTTAATATGTATTTGCACCTCTAACTCCGCACAGTTAGCAAAATGTTATTACATCTCCGTTGCCAGCCAATTTCTGCTAACAAATTTGTATGGGACACTACAGGGACGTCAGGGAAATAGAGCGCTCTAATATAATTACGGTCACATTAAAGTTGGATTAATATTGATCTGTACGATTCAGGGATGGTCATTGCATAAGCCTTATGCGGTAGTTATATATAAATCTGATAAAATTGTACTTTGTAGATAGATCGAGCTATCTAGAAATCTTTTATTGTGTGCGCAAAAATATGGCAAATGAATAAATCTGAATATGGTCAGTTCATGATCGATATCTTTTGCAGACCTGAAACTGACCTTCAGTGAGAAAAGCTGAAAACGCTTTTAAAAAACCCTGAAAACAGTGTGAAATTGGGGTAAAATAGCTCAAATTGGTCTGAAAACAAAAGAAAAGGTGTAAATTTAAGCAACAAAAAAGATAAATTCAGCTAAAAAGCTGAACAGTTTCAAGTCTCTTGACTCTTAACAAAAAAGCTAAATAGAAAGCTGAACAGTTTCAAGTCTCTTGACTCTTGCCAGTGCTACTCTATTTTTTAGGTTTTCTTAAATTGTGTGCATTGCTGTGTTTTAGATAATCGTTTATTAGGCCAAGTAACAAAAATTATGTGTTTCTCGTCCCCGCCCGCACTGATTTTTGACGCCGCTCCAATATTTTTGTTATTTTCGAAAATTCTTTCAAAATTCCAACAACAAAAATCGCAGCGCAGCGCCACCATTTTTAAAGCGGATTCCTGGTTTGTTTACTTTGGTATAGATAGTTATACGAATATCGAAACAATTCTTGCAAAAAGCTTGTATTTTGGCTTCTGAAAAATAACAAAAAATCCAAAAATAACAAATAGTAAGGGCCGCCCTCACTGATTTTTAAAAAAAGTGCGGACGAGAAACACATTATTTTTGTTACTTAGCATTATGGTTCGTATTTATATGTGTTTGCTTTAAAATGTATATTATTCTCATTTTTTGTTTTATCTCGATGTACTTCTTAATCCTATGGGCACATTTGTATATTTGTGTGTGCTTTTTAATTTTTGTATTGTACAGCGCATCGAAACTTTTGTATTATGCGCTTCACAAATATATATTTTTATTATTATTATCATCATACGAGTGGGTATCAACAAGTTTTTGAAATCACCAAGAGGTGAAGGAACCAAAATTTTTGTTGTTGATATGTGACCCTTCAGACATCTTTAAAAAGTAACTGTGCAAAGTCACACACACAAAAAAATCTGGCTCCTTCACTTCTTGGTGATTTCAAAACCTTTTTGATACCCCCTCGTAAGTCTGCTTTCGGATAAACACCATACAAACTTTGATAATAGAATGTAAAACACAGCTTATTGTTTTCAAATATATATATAGCAAAAGATTTTTCAATTTTTACTCAAGAGTTTGCAACGCCTACATCCCGAAAGATGAACGTAATCATGCAATAACAATCAATAGACAATTACCAAGTTTTAAAGTAGAAGCTTTATCATTTAGTCAATATACAGATAAAGGGGTATAAAGTACGTTCCAGAGATCAGAACTATAGAAATACCAACAAATTCTGACTCCATAAAACGGAAACCATTTTTGTTTTAAAATATGTGTCTACAATGATAAATGGGTGTCATCAACCATTACTGGCGCCTGCATGCAGTTGTGCATGAAATTAAATTTGGAACCACTATAGGGCTAACGCCCCTAAAACCATTTGTTCTTGCTATTAAATAACAACCAATGGGGGTGTACACATATAGGCCTATATAATGCAAAGGGGAAGCACAATTTTACTTGTAAACATATTATTCTTAGTAGCTACTGATTTTGCTTCAAAAATAGCAGACTCTCAAACGTTTTCATTTTTGAAAATTACGGTAGAAGAATCAATTTTGTATTGGTCTAATTTGTTTTCAGACTTAGGCCAACAACAAAAAATTGTTATGTTGTCCTCCACAACTTTCAGAGAGGAGGGGTGGGCGGGCGGATTTTTTTAATAATTTTATTTTTTAATTTTCTTTACCAGTAGAAGCTCAAAGTTCAGCCAACAAGAAGTTGAAATCACTCTAAGAGTCGCACATAATGTTATAAACACTTTATTTAATATTCAATGCCATTTTAAAAAAATCTGAAGAAAAAAAGAATCGGAAAAAAATCGGAAAAAAAATCGGAGCGGCCCTAAATCTGACGAGCGGGCGGTCGAGGACAACATAACAATTCTTTTTTGGGGGCCTTATTGCGCCACAATTTGTTCTTTTATTTTTAGTTGTTTTTTTAGACATCTTGCATATTGATTTTATTGTTTCGTCGATGGCATGAGATCAAAGTGGTTTTGAAACTGGTCCGCTACTCCCATTAGCTAGATAAAAACAATAGATAACATAGCCCTAGACAAGATTTGAGTGTTTTTAGTGTGGGTGTTTTTTGGGTGTGTTTTTTGTTGTTTGGGGGTTGTGGGTTTTTTTCACTTCACTTTACTTTTAATTTAGGTATGAGAAATGTACAGAATTTCAACAAATCCTGTCAACTTAAATTTAACACAAATTTAAGTGATCAATATTGGACAGAGCCATCATATAAAACACTACAATGGGCTATTCCAGATAATAATGACCCCCCCCCCCCCCCTATAGAGGACATCGGAATTCCAGTCTTTTTTCCCACCAATTCCATACCTTTTTGAAGTTTGATCTGGAATTCCATACTTTTTTTGAAGTTTGATCTGGAATTCCATACTTTTTTGAAGTTTGATATCTGGAATTCCATATACTTTTCATAGAGGGTCAGTCATGGAATTCCGGACTAAAAAATAAAAAATAAAAATTGTCCTCTATAGGGGGGGGGGGGGTCATTATTATCTGGAATAGCCCAATACAACATTAAGATAATGGTACTTGTTTCCTGTTTTTGAGCCACTTTAACAACATTTCAGGTTTTTATTTGAAAACCCTGAAGAAAAAAAATTTCAAAATGCTATTTTTCGACCAAAAATGCTTGATTATTTTAGGCCAAAATCGTGATGGCACAATTTGTTTTTTGAAAAGCTATCAAATAGGTGTAGACTCGCATTTTGGGAAAATGCTACTTTTCCCCATGAAGTGTTAAACAGGCTTTTAGGACAAAAAACATTTGCTTAGAGTAATAAGAACAATACATAATTTCTACAGATATCAAAATATCAATTTTGAAATGAACAGTGAGAAAATAGGGTCACAAACTATTTCACCATATTCACTGTAATGCATGATATCGCCCTTTAAGTTCACAGAAAACATAACAAAACATAAGAAATCTAACCGGAAGTTGCGTTTGCGTCTATAAAAGAGTCTATCTTATAAATATCTTGCCAAGTTGTATATCATTTTAAAGCTTTAAACAAAATGATGATTTCCAAAATATAAATATCTCTAAAACGCTGAAATGTCAATTAGAACCATGTAATTCTCATCTCACGCTGTATCAATCAAGATAAAAATATCTACTCTACTTTTAATTTATCATAAATGGCATTTCAATTTCACTGGTATAGTATTTCTTGCCTTTTTTCAGTTGCCTTTTTTCAGTTGCCTTTTTTTTGGAAAACACCAAATCTCTACTTTACTTTAATAATCAATCATAAATGGCATTTTACTGGTTTGAAACACAATAGTATACAATTTCTTGCCTTCTTTCAGTTGCCTTTTCTTGCCTTTTTTTTCAGTTGCCTTTTTTTGGAAAACACCAAATCTCTACTCTACTTTAACAATCAATCATAAATGGCATTTCACTGGTATGAAACACAAATATGTTAGTATACAATTTCTTGCCTTTTTTCAGTTGCCTTGTTCTTGCCTTTTATCAGTTGCTTTTTTTGGAAAACACCAAATCTTGGCAACTAGTGGGTAAAAAAGAAAAAATGTCAACACTGATGTCATATCTTGCACAGATTCTTTCTGTCAATTTGGCTGATATTTAATTCCGGATTAACAACAATTGAGCGATATTGATGACTGAAAATTACTAGACCTGTATCAATTAAGCAAACATCACATGGTCTACAGACCGCAGACATGTCATTACAAATTGTAATCTGTAAAAAGAATACTGCAGACTCTTCCTCTATAGCTCACAAAGACAACCCGCATGTCAGTCAGTCACGGTAGTGTCATTTACTCCTTAATGACTTTGTATTCAATTCGATGACGTTATTGTATGAGTGGAGTGGAATCGTGATATAAAGTTTCACACACAGTATTATGCTTGCTTGAAAATATAATCATGTTAATGCGACAACAAAAAACTCTGTTCTACAGGCAAGCCTTCAAATAAGCGGGCACCCAGGAGTTTTTTACCCACTGGTTGCCAAGAGTTGGTGTTTTCCAAACTTTGCACAGTGAAGTAATTTAAGACCAGGAACCATTTTTTGTCAAATAGTAAAATGTCCTGGTCCTGGCTTATTTGGAGGCTTGTCTACAGACCCGACCGACACATTTATTTTCTTCAATTTTTCAACATTTATTTGTACGTAGAAAGCGGGGACAAACTTTTTTCTTGGCTTCCTATTGACACATTCTCCTTGTGTATGCTACTGTGAAATTAATTCATGTGTGTTTGCACAAAACCCTTTTCTCAATTCCACCATCCCCTGTACTTTCTGTGTCCTTTCTTCTTCATATATTAGTTAATTGGTTTCTAACGTGATAGTTTTCACAAGTTTGTTGTCATTTTAAAGTCAACACGCATGTTTAACGGTCCTACTATTATTTATGTTGTTGTATTTATATCACTGAACGGGGGAATAAAGTACAAGTTTCGGGTCAATTTAATCGTGCATGGTAGCGCTTGTGTTGCAATGGGTAGCTGATCTATCTACATGTATAGCAATATCGGATATAACTGTTCATCATGGCTATACATGTATTTCAACGTGACATAAATGATATGTCGGTTTGATGCGTCATGCGTGTTTTTAAGGTGGTTAATTTACATATTAAACCATTTACAAATCGGTCTGAGATAAACTAACTCTTCCCCTACTTATGCAAGAAAAAATGTCCTGTTTTTTTTCTTCAAAAATACCATCCAGATTAGAAATTTAATGAAAGAAAAAAAGTGTTTTTAAGAAATTTTCAAAAATGTATGAAGAACCTTTTTTAATTAAACAATTTGAACAGATTTTGACAATTATTCAACATTTTGACAACTTTAAAATGTTATTTTTGTAAATTATGGGTTGCGCTTCATCCTGTAGGACATGCAGGGTTATATTTCTTCATCACAGAGAACAAAATGTTTACCTGTCTTTCAATGCAAACCTATTAACCTAAATTATTAACGCATGTACCCTTCTTAATCCTAAAATCATCACTGGTTGCATTACCAGGTTAGACTAACAAAAAAAGAAAGGGAAAAAGTGTACTTTAGGTCCCAGATACTGGTATACCAGTATCGGTCGATACTGGTACATGAATTTTGCCAGTATCGCTCGATACTGGAACAATTTACATGTTCCAGTATCGGTCGATACTGGAACATCAAATTGTGTTCCAGTATCGACCGATACTGGAACACCTCATGTGTTCCAGTATCGCCCGATACTGGAACGGTTTCATTCCAGTATCGATCGATACTGGAACAAATTAAATGTTCCAGTATCGCCCAATACTGGACCATTTTGTTCCAGTATCGTTCGATACTGGAACATGTAAATCGTTCCAGTATCGCTCGATACTAGAAAGATTTACATGTTCCAGTATCGCGCGATAATGGAACGATTTAATTTGTTCCAGAACTCGTGTATTGTCATATTTGTGAAAAGGGGACGGCTATTTCAGCTTTAAAAATTAGCGACATTTTTACGAGGTCAGCTTTGAGTGCATTATAGTTATTTTTTCGTTTTTCAAATACGTGTTCAGTTGTTATATGAATTGCGGGATTTATTTTTTGAAGAAAAAAATGTCGTAGTGTTTTAAAATATTGCGAGGGAAAACCATCTCATTCATTATGGTTTGGGAACAACATTGTTTATGTTGGAGTACTACACACTAAATGGGGTCGTTCAATATCTTTCTCTTGAAGTTGTTGTGGCTCTGAAAAGAGCTTTTATGGATACTAGTAGGATGAGCTGATTGGTAAAGTCAATTTTACGTTACGTATGCATGATCATTTTCTCTTTTTGAAAAATTGAGTGGCTTGGAAAACTACCGATGATATGTATCTCAAACGAAAATCGTTGTGATCTCCATGCCTTCTAACGTATGACTTTTGCCTTTAGAGAATACCTAGCAGTTGAATCAAGTGTCATGTATTGCACTGGGGCTTCCAAGGGGAGCTTCATCCTCTCGAAATGCTTCCTCGAATTGACAATCAGCTTTATAGAAATAGTTGACTCTATTTTGAGAATTTAAATATCCCCATACTCAACTGCGACAAGTTTTCAAAACAGCTTTCTGATGTTCTCTCATCATCGCCTGATAGTGTTGGTAGGTTCATTTGTACCTTGCAGTCCGCCGGGATGTCCTCGGACTTTCCACTTCAGCTCGGTTGACAAGCCCCCTTTCTTAAATTTGCCTATTGTCAATTTCGTCTTTCAAGCTGACGTGCCGTCGGCTTCTGATTCTGAAAAAGACACGCCTCCGATAATATCTGTTGTTTCAATTTTTATAGCTTGAGTCATCCATTATCAGTGAGAGTGTCTACGACTATACAGAGAAGTTAGAAATCAAACTCAGAAACACCGACACATATCAACACTAGACACTCGCCAACGTATAGAATAAACCGCATGAGAGAAGAGACGAACCTCCCAAATATTCCCGTCGCTTGACACATCACAGGCAGTTTTGAATACCACAAAACGGCTCTTTTCAGAGCCACCCTATTTTCCAGAAAGAGAAAATAACCATACAAGCCAACTTCACCGATATTGTATTGGGTGATACTGGCACATTTTTCATGTTCCAGTATTGGGCGATACTGACACATTTTTAATGTTCTAGTATTGGGCGATACTGGTACATTTTTCATGTTCCAGTATTGGGCGATACTGGAACATTTTTCATGTACCAGTATTGACCGATACTGGAACAAAATATTCTACCAGTATCGACCGATACTGGAACAAAATAATGTACCAGTATCGATCGATACTGGTACATTATTTTGTTCCAGTATCGGCCAATACTGGAACATTTTAAACGTGCCAGTATCGAGCGATACTGGAACAAAATAATGTACCAGTATCGAACGATACTGGGTGTTCTAGTATTGGTCGATACTAGTACAGTCTAGTATCTGGGAGCTAAAGTACACTTTTTCCAAAGAAAGTTGTGTTGCCCTCAGCGACCGACCCTAAAATCGTAAAAACTAGGGTCGCATTTTTTTCTTTTTTTCTTTTTAGATTTAAATTTTATTAAAAGTGTCTAAATGTTACTATTTCTTGCTTGAAATGAATAAGTAAGCTTAAATAAATGTTTTTAGACTATTGTCACACTAGAAACATTAATTAAATTGACATATGGGCCTATATCAATTTTGTCTTGACATAAACCATATATTTTTCAAAATAAAAAAATAAATTGAAACAAAACATTTGAAGAAAAAAAAATGAAAAAAAAGGATTTCCGACCGACCGACCCAATTTTAAATTTTTGGCCCTTGAGGGCAACACAACTTTTTTGTTGCCTTACCAGCGTACACAATGACTTAGTACTCCAATTATTTTAATAAAACAGACTACATGTAGCAGCTGATGTATCATGTTTTGAACTAAATGTCTCAATTATCTGACCCAATTTGCCGGTGTTTCAATTTCAAGAGAGTTTGTTACAACACTGTATGTATAAATTGACAGTGATGGATAGAGATTCTGCTATATTCTCCTGACTGACAATCATTTAATCATAAAGAAACGGAGGTACACCTACCCATAATCACAACGAATTGGAGATTTTGCAATAAAGGATGTGTTGAGGAAGTGTTTTGCGTTCTTCTTTGTGTTAACATTTAGCATAATTGGTTTTGGTGGCACTATCATTAACCCTTAGGCAACGAATAAAAAGAAAGCCTGTTATACGGACAAATGGACCTCTCAGGTCGGGTCGGTCAGTTTGGACTTTTTTCCCCTTTTTTTCTTTCTTATTTTCCCTTGAAAATGACCGTAAAAAATCACAAAACAATCTGTTAAAATCACACAAAATTTGTAAACATTAATTTTGCAGATTTTTGATAAGTAAATTTTTGGTTGGTATTCATTTGCAGGGTTTCTTTATTTCGTCACCTTACCATACCAAATCAAACCAAATCCAACAGAAAAACGCCCTGCGCATTCCAAGTCTACCTCCTTGGACAAACAAGGAAAGGGTCCAAAAAGTTATATTCGGGTTCCGAAAAGTTACTTTTGGAAGCATGATGTACGATTACCCCGACGGCCCGTGTTCAATCCGCTGGGGAGACACAACTAATTTTCTTCTGTGTCATTATTTTTCTTATCTTCCCCCTCCCCCTCCCCTCCCCTCCCCCTTAGCTTTATTCCTACAAACCACATGTTTGGGTTGGTCATGTAAAGCGCTCACACAGGGGCAAGGAGGCAGAGCCCCTTACGGTGGTTGAAGGAGGCAGAGCCCCTTTTGCGATTTTGTGTACACATTTTTTACACGTTTTTACGAGTTTTTACACTTTTTCGCCCTGTCAAAAAGGCGCCCTGTCAAAAATAAGGGGGAGGGGGGAGGGGGGAGCGGGCCGTGCGCGCCTCCTAAATCCGCCTCTGGCAACACCATACATGACACATGCGTCAACTTTGACAACTGCGCAACTTGTAAACGTTTTAATTTTCACGTTCTGCCAAATTGAAATAATTCTGTATGTTGTAAAATATGTGTCTTTGTACTCATTTTATAGAGATAATATAATTTAAAAGAAACCTATTCATCTATTTTAGATTTCCATGTTGTGAACAGAGTAAAAAATAAATTATGTTTTACAGGATAGAAATCAAGGTCTATTCCGGGGGGTGCTTAAATTATTCTTGACAGGGTATGCCGCTCTGTTGGTTTTTTTTGGGTTTTTTGCGATTTCGAACCCATGTTTGTTTATTTGTTTTTCGCGATTTGGGACCCATGTTTAAGATTTTGCAGTACAAATCATACCCCATGATTAGGGATTTTTTGCCAAAAAAACCGAGTGGCACGTACCCGTATACCTTATATAGGCGAGTCCCCCACCCCTGGTCCTATACATTGATATTATTAGTCATCAGTGCCAGGTTAACACTTTCCATGCGGCTATTAGTTTTACCATATACAAAATAGATTTTCAGAAGCTATTCCCAATTTTCAAAGTCTATCTGAAAGATTACTTAACCAATACTAGGCATGTTTGTACTTATTTCAAAGCATTTCTAAGGTGATTCCAAATATGGTAATGAAATTAAATAATCTTGACATTTTTGAAACATTGTGGAATGTTGTCTGCAGGAAAGTGTTAAATATGAAGCCGACAGCACATACTACCCAATGAAACTTTTAGGCGCAACTCAATTTTTTAACAAAGTGACAAAGAATTCTTTTGACTTCACTCATCATAATTAATCATTTTCATTAATATTAATCTACATTCATAAAGTAGGCCACATTTGTGAACCTTTCAAAATATAGGACGGGTTCAACTAGGGGAGGCACATAAAGAAATGTAAATGTTATTACATTTGTTATCGTGTCAATTTGATTAATCTATCACTACCGAATCATAAAAAGATACCATAGAAAAGGCTAGACACGATTTGAATTAAAAATCAATTCCTCACAAATGGTCCATACTTAAGTGCTAATCCATTTAATTACTCGTCAACATGATAACAATAGCGCGGGATACTTCCTCATAATCACCCATTTGATGCCTTGTGGCGTTTTGACACGTACGCACTGTACGTCACAATACCCTTTTTAGCACCATGGCTATTTCATAATTTTGTTAGATGGATTCAATCAAATCCAACAACATTCAACCTTCACTAACATAAACAACCTCCCATTCAATTTCAATTAAAGACTTCCATGTTCAAAGGAAATGATGTTTACCTAGCATTGGTTTTGTGTCTATCTGTAAGCTTCTGCACTTGAGCTGAAGGCCTAAACCCGGAGTCAAAGTGAGTGCAACTCTCATACTAACCTTCAGCTCCTTCTGGTTTGCAGATGGTAGCCGCCTTAAGCTCACATACTAAGCATGATAAGGGGGGAAAGGTCCGTCTTACATACATTTGGGGAAATAGCTATATATTTTTTTGATTTTTTAGAAAAAAATAGCTTTGCTAAATGCACATTTTTTTAATTTTTTTTTTATTGTTTATTTGGCCCACTCCCACCTCCCCCCTCCCCTTTCACAGCCAATCGTTTTACAATTGTTTTTCTAACAAAAAAACCAACCACCCAAAATTGGGCTCATCACATGGGGTTATGCGGCAAAAGTGACTCCACATACTTTGCGTGTGGTGTATGTGAGTCAGATCCTTTTTTTCTTGGCCTAAGCTACATTCAATTCAACATTTAAATTTATTTTTAATTCAATAATGTGGTGCATCATGTTATAATAATCATAACAATCTTGAAATGTAGTCTTAAAACGATTTAGAAATGCCCTGCAGAGAGTATCTAAGTATCCGATATTACACCCAAATCTGAAAACTGGGAGATCTTTGAATCAACAGATATCACGTTCATCAAAATACCCCTGGTATTCAGATGATCATTCCAGGATCTTGAAATACCCCCTATTTGATGACGTTTCACGGACAATTTGGCTAATTTGACCCCCCTTTTCGCCCAAAAGCGCTGACATTTTGTCTAAAAGTAACCCCTTTTGTCACCATTTCAAGGACACTTTCTACGAAGTCCCTCTTTTTGCGCAAAAACTTGGTTCAAAATATCCCTTTTTCCTATTCCCGGGACAATTTGATATATGACACAACTTTCATTCTAATTTGTTTTTCCTTTTTCGCGGATATAGCCTAAAAAAACACCCCTAATTTTTTGAAATCGCGGACATAGCTTCCAAAACGACCCATAACTCTTTGAAATCAGACAAAGCTTTCAAAAACACCCCTAATTTGGAAAACTCGCGGACATGGTACGAAAACCCTCCTTTTCCGTGATTTTTGGAACAATCATGCCATACCCAAAGTCAATATTGACTGAAACTACCAGGCAAAATGCAGAACTGTGGCATACCTGTATGTATTAGTTACATTATATGTCTATGCACATTCACCTGTATTTATGGCAATGTTAATTAAGAATGACACAAATTTCATGATTTTAACTAGGACGATGTTGCGACCCTACAAATATAAGTAGGGCGGGTTCACGACGAGTATGTTCTTTCCTTTGTTCTTGTGCCTATTATCCTCTCGCTTTAGATGATATGTATTGTTTGGTAAAATGATGACAACAACTAATGTATCAACGTAGCGGACTGTCTTTGGAACTTAAAAAGAACTAGGGCGAAGGCAAATAATTCAATCTAACGATTGATAAATATCAATACATTTTAAATATACCTGCAAACATCCATATCCCCTGTCCAAAGTGCAAATTTTCTTCCGACTGCTATGCACCGCTAATGGCGCAGAAATTATGTGCTTCCAAAGACTGGTTTTTTGTACATTCTGGTGGTCAAATTTCATCAAAAAAGCATCCTTCCCTCCCCTGGCTCTTATAAGGACAGAGATTCTCTCAAAGACGTCCTCATCTTTTGTCTGCTCTAAATTGTGTATATAATCTCCCATGTCTGATTATCTATTTGACAGGTACCCTGTAGGCTGTAAAAAAACTAAAAAAACTAAAAAATCCCGTCCGACCTACCCTATTTGTTTTTGTCATGTTAGGCCAATCAAACCATTTTTAAGGCCTGTTGCAATACAATATTTTTGCTACTCCTGCCGCACAACCACCCCTTCCGCCTTACATCCAATAGCTATATCCCATAATTTACTTCCAGTTACGTTTAGTGGGAGTGAGTCTTTTCTTTGCAAAAAAAACGGAAATAAACATCGTCGCCAGTTGACCTTTGGTACCGAGCTCCCGTGAAATTCTGATTTCTTTGATGTTAACAAAGTTTTGAAATATGAGTTACAAATTCTCCTTATTCTTGTGCTGTATCGTCATTATTATTTTTACAGATGTTGATGATTCCACAACTTCACGAGGAAAGGTCACACACGACAGGTCAAACCTCTTTCGTTCAATGGCCGCAATTGCAGTCACACGGTCATCGGAAGCAAGTTACATCCTGAAGGATCTTACGCCACCTCGCTACCCCCAAAAGGCAGGAGTAAATCAGCGGATGTAACTTGCACCTGACATTGTTCACATGGTCACTACTTCACCTGTTTTACGGGCCCGACCGACCCACTTTTCTTTTCTTTTTAGATACATTTTTCTCAAATCATGTAAAATTAGCCATTTTTTGGACGAAAATCTGCCGAAAAAATTTGTTCATAATTTGTGTTAAAAAATCCTGATTTTTGCCAATTTTTGTGACATTTTAGGTTTAAAAACAAAAACAAAAAAACGCTACTTGACAGGTCCTTCCGTCTGTAAAACAGGGTGGTTTTTTCTTCGCCTTCCTTCCGATTCTTACTTCTGCTGGTTTGAACGTAACTACTGACATCAGTGTCTCAAGCGCAATCACTACTCAATAGAGTGGAGACTTCAGTGGGAAGAGTTGGGCTCAAAATGAACGCTGCAAAGACGAAGTACATGTCCTTCAACCAGACGCAAGTACCTGTAATTACCACAAGTGAAGGCATGCGCCTTGATAAAGTGGAAGACTTCAAATACCTTGGAGCCTGGATGAACAACACTGAAAAGGACATCAAAACACGCAAAGCAGCTGCATGGAGAGCTTGTGGCAAACTTAGTCAGCTATGGAAGGCTAAATCATTATCCAGAAAGCTCAAAGAAAGACTGTTCATAGCTACAGTAGAATCCGTCCTCCTTTATGGATGTGAGGCATGGACAGTCACCACAAAGCTTGGTAAACAACTGGATGGATGCTACACTAGGATGCTAAGATCTGTGTTCAACATCAACTGGAGTCAGCATGTGACAAATAAGGACCTGTATGGGGACATGCCAAAAGTCTCGGACAAGATCAGAGAACGCAGAGCAAGATTTGCTGGACACTGCTTCAGAGGGTCCAAGGAGCTTGTACACAAACTTATACATTGGATCCCAAAGCACGGAGCAAGAAAGCGTGGTAGACCAGCCCTGACCTACATTGACATACTCAAACGTGATACAGGACTGCAGGTGGAAGAAATCAAGACAGCTATGTTGGATAGGAAGATCTGGAGAGGCATTGTGGTTCGGAAAAATCATCCGCCCTAAGTCAAATAAGTCAAGTCACTGACATCTATCATACAGGGTGAGTCAAAAAGACTGCAATAGTGGAAAGAAGCCATTTTGTTTTCAAAACCAAGATGAATTTTAAAACTCTTTAAACGTTGCAAGAATGATGTATTTAATCCTAACTTTGTGTGAAAAAATGAAGTCGATCGCATTTTTCGTTTGTCTTTGGTGAACCTTTTAACCAGTGCACCCATTTCACGCGTTTGTCCACGAGATACCCAAAATATGCATCAGATCGCAAAATTTGTCTCTCATTCAAATTTGGAAACTTTAGTTCATTTGTGATGTTATTGGAATTTGATGCATCCTTTCTTGTTTACATGTTAGTTAGCATAATCAATTATAATCTTACCCATCCTATGAAAGCGTATAATGTTCTAAATTTTAATAAAAAAACTGACATTTTCCATTTTTTTGTTGGCGGGATATTCAAATATGAAAATGCAATGTGTGCCATTTCATATGAAAATCCCTGTGCTCGTGGACAAACAGGTAAAGTTGGTTGTGCAGCAAAGAGGGTCACCAAAAACAAATGAAAAATGCGATCGACTTCATTTTTTCACACAAAGTTAGGATTAAATACATCATTTTTGCAACGTTTAAAGAAATTTAAAATTCATTTTGGTTTTGAAAACAAAATGGCTTCTTTCCACTATTGCAGTCTTTTTGACTCACCCTGTATAGGGTTAAGGGGGGGGGGGAATATGTGGAATTTCTTCTTTCAGATGGTTTTTGTTTGATAGCAATCGGGTATGTAGTTTTCGAGATATGACCGATTGTACTTACATGAATAGTTCAAAATTTGGTCAAAAAACGGCGTTTCCTATTATACTTTTATACACAAAAACACTCAATGATATATAGGGCATTTTTAAAACAATTATAAATAAATAGTTTAAAACAATTATGTTGCATTCACTTTGGGCTCAAATGTGTTTTAGGAATTTTGTAAAACAAATATGGGGTTAGAAATTTTGTAACGACGAATTTCTTATGTATTTTATTGTTTTTCACCCTGCTATATATAAGGAAATTAACTAAATAATTAATAAAAAGAGAACACATCACTCAATTTTTATGATAACTTTCATTAAAAGTCAATCTCCAACTACAAATAGTAAAAGAAAATTGATTAAATGTTTGACTGATATGCAAAAGCTCCCTCATGTGTTTCAAAACTTTAACGGCCTATATCTCAAAACAGCGAAGCGCGTATCTGGAAAACGGGAACAGTCATAACTCAAAACGCAATGTATGATTGTAATGAAAATTTGCACAGATGTTAAGAGCAATACCAACAACAAAATCCTGAAGAGTTTTTTTTTTAATTTCTTTTTCGTTTTTAAACTATGGTGTAAAATACCCTGATTGGCTGCGGCCTGGTTACCATGGCAACCAATAAAGAAATCCGGAGACATGATTTTGTGCGTATTGTTCTAATGCATCTATCCCCCCAATATGATCCCAGTGGGTTATTTGGTTTTTGAGTTATGACTGTTCCCGTGTTTAGCCAATCGGAGCCCTTGCTTGGTTACCATGGCAACCAGAGCAAAACCGAAAGCGTTTTTCAAAACTAGACATCCAGGGCTACAATATGGTATACAACACTTAGTGGTTGTTATTCGGGAAAGTAGTGTAAAATTGTTTTCTAACATAGGCCAAATCTGACTCAAAGCCCCCCCCCCCCTTAAGACCTGAAATTGGTACTAAGCAAGCACTGACATCCGTAATATCAATCCATCATCACGATTATATATGAATGCACAAATAAATCAAAAACCAGGTTAATGATATCCTCTATAAATCCCTTTTGATCTTTTTTATTGTAAAGCAGATTAATCAATAAAAAATGAGATAAAAATATACAAGGCCTGTATTAAGCACTTTATTAGTTGGTTACCTTTGGCCGTGGCCTACTTTATCAGCTCTGTTAACTACTACTAAAGTGTCTGTACTTTTTATTGATAATTAATAAATAATTTTGTTCATTATTTATTTATTTATTTTTCAACATTTCAAAACCAGTTCGGGTTACAAGATAGTACATACCACCTTTTTTCTTTATTTCAATCAATACATAGCCTATAATACGTATAACACAAACAATTAACACACACAGCACATAGCCATCGATTGTCTCATTGGTGTACTTTGCCACTGCGCAGAGCAGACATGAAGTGATTGGCTCTACAAAGATGGTAGGGGGCGGTATACATCAGGCATCATGCGCTCTTGGTCCGACGCTCACATCCAGTGTGGCCATATTTGAAAATAAAATGTCTGTTACTTACTTTTGGCAGAGGGATTAATACACTATCATAATTGAAGGAGTTCACTCATATCGTCAGCTACTCATTTTTTTCTAGTTTTGAGTAAACACTAAATAAAAACCATATATCAAACATAAAGATAAACAGTGTTATAGGCCTAACTAACCATTTTGTTGTTGAAAAACCACTTGAGAGATTATTGAACTTCTAACAATCAAGACTCTACATGCTATTTTGCTAAGTTTTAGGGGGAAATATGCACACGTAAACAAGAAAGGTACCAATCAGGTTGGTAACACTTTTCACATAGTGTCCAACAAATGAGACCCTTCAAATCATGCTAATTGCAAGGGGGAAAACTGCCCTAAAGATTGTACCATTATTCCATTAGTTCTAGTACTATGCATACCAGAATACTGCAGATAAATGATAGACGCTTGTGAAACACATACAGCGTTAATTATGAAAAGTTGGTCAAACCAATGAGGTCAAGCTATTCATATTTTGTACAACAAAACTTATGATTAAACTGACCCTACAATCCCGTAATTGTCAACCCAAATAGCTCGTAAAATTACACAGCAACTCGATCACGATGCGCAGACAATACATGATTTAGACCGAGGTGTGACTTCTCAACACTATTTTGTCAAAACCCACCTATTAAATAGCCGAGTTATTTGATTCTTGTACACCTTTTGAACTTACTCTATTCACACCATGCATGCCATGTGGGTCAAACAAACCTGGTGCCCACAGGGCGAAAAGGTACACCGACTCACTCACTCACTTGCATAAGTCCATTATCGGGTTTTTGTCCGGTCTATCCAGCGGCCAGTTTCGTTTAATATCGTGTACAAGATTTTGCGGTTGGCCCTTCCGTGCGATAATGGGGTCGGTATAATGGGATTGAAGAGGAGTGGTTGTGTACAGTGTAACGCATGCATCAGTGGCAGGCACACCGAGAGACAATTGGGCGCATACACTGGTTTGGAACTTGTTGTACTATTACGCTACTGATTTGCTTGAATTGGGTCATATTAAAAAGCGGGCTAGTACAGTAGTAGTGAAATAATAACAAATTAGTAGTGAAAAGAACAGGCATGGTGTGAATCCAGCGGTTTTCAGGTCTTTCTACTAACGTGCCAATGATGTGATTGAAATATAACGCTACATTAGGTACTTGGCATGCCTTTCCATAGAATCGGTGGCCACATTTTCAAGAATAAGGTATTTCCAAAAGGTTTGAGTTGAGTTATACAAAACTAATATGAGTACCCTCAAACAAACAGACACATTTACATTTTAGAATGATCCTTCAATTAACAGAGACACGTATTGGTTATACATAGCACTCATTAAACCAGGGGTGATATTGGATCGTAATAAAATTAGGAAAAAATAGGAAATAAGTGAAATAAAAATTCCATTGAAATGGAATGAGGGCGATCTAAGAGAAAAAGCATGTTTTGTAACCAAACATCTGTTTCATACCAAAATACCAGGGAAAAGTGTGTATGTATTTTCTATAATTCAAACCAAAAAACAAATCAAAACACCGCAGTCTAAAAATAGTACAGGAAACCAATAAAGTTGATTTGTGTGCATGGAAGAGGTGGGGGGGGGGGGGGGGGGGGAGCATACCGTCTGAAGAACAATCTAGGTATATAAGACACATCCAAATCTCACCACTTATTAGACAACAAGTGGAGATTTCTCCTTAGTCAAATAAACCGAGGGCTCAGAAACAGAAGGCCTTATCTCCATTTTGACAAATTTGGGGAAAAGCCTATTGAAGATTTCTAAACACATTGGGGAGATAGAGATGAGGCCTTGTGATGCTGGCTATAACTTTGAAAGGGGTTGTGTTATGGAGATAGGCTGTGTGTTATGGGAAAGAGAATTTCTTTCTGAACATTTTGATACCAAAATCTCATTTTTGAAAAAATGGAGATGAGGCCTTTTCTTTATGAGCCCTCGAAATTCAACTATAAACTGTGAGTTCTAGCCAGATTAAACTAAAAAATGATTTATTTATTTATATCTCGCAAGGAGAGTTTTAAAAGTGTTGAGAAGAAAGTGTTGTGAGAATGTGTTCTTTAAAATCTTCACTTAAATTTGAAACCCAGAGAGATGTGTGCCAAATTGAGATTGTGTAAAGCTTAGTAATACTGTACACTGCAAAAACTCCGGTGTTAAACTGCAACACTGAGCCAGTGTTACGCTCCTGGTGTTAATGTTGGTGTTAGGTCAACACCATAGGAATAACTGATGTAACACTTCTCATGGTGTTAAATTTCTTGTGTTAAACTTGGTGTAAGAATAACTCCCATGGGTGTCACTATTCCACACATGCGCACGGGGGTGGGTTATATTGGTTTTTTAACACTTTGGATTGTATATTTATACATTTGATCTAGTGATTCGATCTGCAACATGCACCATTCCATAATTAAATGGCAAGTAAGAACATTAATTCACAAAAACGTTCAAGTTTTAATAAATGTGAACGATTGAACAGTGAAATATGTTATTTGCAAGTATTTTATTGTTAAAGTACTTCAACTTATCTAACATTAATATTTTAACACCAGAAGGTGTAAAAAAAAAAATATTTTAACACCAGAAGGTGTAAAGTTTTTAATATTTTAACACCAGAAGGTGTAAAATTGTTACTGGTGTTGTCATATTGTAACATCCATTGGTGTTATATTTAACACCAACGTTGTAACACTAGTGATGGTGTCATTTTAACACCAGGTGGTGTGGTCCTATAGTGAATCCGTACTGGTGTTAAATTTAACACCCGTGGTGTTAAATTTAACACCACAGTTTTTGCAGTGTACCAACCATGGCTATCTTTATTGCCCTTTACAATTTTATTCAACCCATACCACACCAATCCAAAGATGTATTTATATAGTGATACCAGCATGATCAGGTCAAGTGCTAAACCACCAGTAAAAGCAGGTTAAGCTACTCAAAGATTAATCTTTGAGCTACTCTATCCTTAAATATTTGATCCTCTAAAATAGCTATCATTGCACTACTTGCTGTGAAAAACCCCTATCCTTGATCCTGATCTCAGTAACCTACATCACAATTGCACCAACACACTTGCTCCTGGCCATTTGCACCAATCAAGTAGCCCATGAGCAAAACGTTGTTTTTTGCTCACCTAACTGCTTATACTTGCTCTCTGAATTAATCAGTTGTGTTGTTAAATTTGTGATTTCGTACTCCTAAACACTTTCAACGGGGATATTGAGAAACCTTCCCCAAATTTCTATCTCAATGATTATGCACTTATCGATTGCATCCCCGGCCCGGGGGACCCGGGGATAGCGGGGATTAGGGCCGGGACGTACAAATTGCCCATGTGACGTCCCGGCTACAATCGTGTACGGTCCCCGCAGGGCCGGGCACCCTTTTTTGTACGTCCCCGCTACAGTCCCGGCCCATGTGGCCGGGACAAAGTGTACAATCCCGGCCACCCATTTCCCAGCTACAGTCCAAGGTCGCTTATTTCTTTCTGCAACCATAACGGAATGCATTTCTATGTGTTCCCTATGTGTTATTAGGCGTATTCCATCAAGCGCATCGCATCTCTAGCTTATTTATAGCAAGCGCCCGGGGTGTACATTTGTGTACCTTAGCGTACGTCCCCGCTACACGCCTCGGCTAGCGGGGGCATAGTTTGTACGTCCGCGTACACCCCCCGCATAGCCGGGCATCATTTTGTGTACACTCGTGTACGGTCCCCGCCATGCCCCGGGTCCCCAGGGGCCGGGCTTGCAATTGATAAGTGCATTACTAAACCAATACTAGGCATGTTTGTACTTATTTCAATGCATTTCTCATGGTGATTCCAAATATGGTAATGAGATTCAATAATTTTGACATTATTAAAGCATTTTGTGAAATTTTGGAATGTTGTTGAGTGTTAACGCAACCCTCCCACAACACTCTACAATAGGCGGAGTAGATTTGTGTATATTTCCCCCTCAATTTTGGAAACTATAAAGGGTAATTGTACATTCAAAATGGGGAATCTTTTTTCAACTTTGTCAAATTTCAAAGATAATGGGGTGGGGTGGAGCGCTACATCCAACTTTCATTGGCCTTCCTGCATATTAAACACATCATTGACCTAATAACTTTCTACATAAAGCTTTTAATCAAAGAGTCAACACAAATCGCCCCATGATATTTGCTGAACTAAAACCCAATGTAAATAGAATTGAATCTAAACCATAATAGTGTACCACAACATCGACTCAATTAACATTTATACCCGCATTTATAATGCTCTCTAACGCATTTTAATGATCCATCTTTTTTCACTGCACAGCAGCTTTCACCATGCACAGAAAATTGTCACACTTTTTGTATATATAAATGTCAATATCAATTGCTATCTCTATATATCCAATCATCTCGTATCATAATTTCAAATATTTGCTCAGGATAAAAACAAATACATGATGAGAGTCAAGTGCACTTGGACTTGGTACTTGGCATATCATATATGATACAAAAAATAACAACTTTGACCTCATAAATTAGATTAGTATTAACATAACTATTTATAATAGGAGTGAACAAGACAAAAAATAAAAACATATTAAGGATTAATTGAGCGTATGTATGCATCATTAGGCCCTTCACAATTCAATTTTGAGTTTCCTGTTGGAAGTTTGAAAAAAGGGATGAGGTGACTTTTAATTATTAATTATTAATTATCTTTTATTTTCTTTATTTTGAAACTAATTATTTTATGGTTGCAACCAATTTCAACCCCTTATATCGAGGACTCTGCATTTAATTATTTTCCAAGTATTAATTTGATACCCAAGTAATAATGCAATCATGTTCTATGTTTGTACATCATCATAGCTGCTATGATTGAAGTCAGAAAGTAGCAAACAATTAAGTTGATTGAAAGTCATTTTAAAGGCGAAAATCCTAAATAAAAATAAAATAATAACATATTTTGTAATTCTCAATTTAGGATGCGGGCGGCAACAGGAAACTCAAAATCAATTGTAAGGGGCCTTATGTAAGTAATATGTGATGCTATCAAACTGAATGAGTCGTATGTAGGGAATATTGATTTTGAGTTATAGGTAAAAAGAAGTGACAAATTCTTATGTTTTACTCTGTTTTCTCAGTTGGTAAATTGTTTGTTACTTTAAAACTAGAAGCTCAATTTTAGTAGGGTTTGGACCATACTGCAGCATTTTCAACCTGCCTTTAAATGATTGACAAATATCAAAATTGAAACTGTCAACATGTGACTCATTTCGCTCGATCGCTTCACATATGCTCTTGAGCACTATAAACACTTTAATTAGAATACTTGATTGACTAATTGACCTAAGCATCCATGATTAGATATAGCGTTCTTTCTTGATTTACAGAAGATTTTGTCCATGGCATAATTAGTGGCCTACTTTAACATGTGAAACTGAAACAGAAACGTACAATTTCCCCGAGTCGTTAATTTAGAGGTGCCATGTCTTTATAATATTTGTATGCAAAAATATAACCCCACAAAAATTATCCCAATAGGATTAATTGCTGATAGGATATTTTCCCTTCGCAAATCCCCTTTTTTGTTCGACTAATTACTATGTATGTCAACAACACTCCAGAGTAAAATCACCGCCTTAAGGTATAGATGTAAGAAAAACATTGCTTTTACCTCTACCTACTCAGGATAAGCAACATAAAGTAGTCTAACTGATTCTACAGTGTAAGTGCACAACATGAGCAATGGGCCCTAGACTTTGTTTAGGCATGGAAGTGGTTTGGGTTTCAATGCCGGGCAGGTATGATAATGTGTGCCAAGTGGGTATACAATACAAAGTTTAGTCAGCGGTATTTGGTTCCAAAATCAAGTTCATAAACTATATGACGGCGGCATGTTCGCCATTGCGACTCATGTGTGTGTGTGGTGCTGTTGTATTGACGATTAGTATAACAGGTATTGGAATACTCAAGAAAAATGTGATATATTTCTGTTTATAGAATTTGATACTATGGGGAAACAGTGATCACATGCAGTGATGTAGTTCTGAAATGTTGGATTAATAGTTTGAAATTGTTTCAATTCAATATAGGACTTGTCAGTATTACATATTTGTACACATGATACATGATGCAATTGTATCAAACAAAAGCTAATCCCCGAGATAATTTGAGTCGGCCTTACTACATTTTGGTTTCATTCTGGAACGTTCATCATAAACTTGAGTTTCACTATAAAAGCATACACAACTAGTTTCCAGAAATTGATTAATGAAAATCTACATTTTCAGCCAGTCTATAGAAAACAAGATATTGAATGTGAACCAAATAAAAGCGTATCATGGGTATCCATCTTGAGTAGAATTAGGGGTATGGCCTATATCATTGATCATCCATTCCCTCTTCTGCGTTCCACTGTCTCTCAAACTGTTCCCCGATTTGGATGGTTAAAGTAAAGTTTTCAAAGTATTACCATGGTTTTACAGATTGGGAGCTGGTAAAAACCTGAAACTCATACTGTACAACCAATACACGACGCTTGCACATATAAATAATACTAATATTGAGTGTGTGTACGGTACTGTTTGTATTGTATAATATGTTGTCATGTCCTATCCTATATAAACCATTCAATTTCCATACTTTTCTTCTCTGGTCCCATTCAATTCAATGGCACCCTGACTTGAACCCTGCCTCGGGTCTTTCCTGCTGGATGTAAACATACACACACCCCTATACGAAAATAAACGCTTGAGAAAATTCCCCTGAAAATGATTCAAACTGCCACACCATATTATAGTGCAACCCGGTAGTCAGTCCTGAAGAGCCAGCGGCGACCTAATCAAGCAAAGTACCCCTAAACAATGAGATAACATGCCAAATGCAATAACACAGAATGCAACACACAACAGACTTTTCGAGGCGGAAAACTAGCCAAAGCATTGATTATGACCAAGGCTTTAACTATAAAGCGCTGACACATTGGCAGTTCTGTCTACTGAAGTCAATTGCCTTCGATGCCCTATCTAGAAGCCTTGATGCCCTCAATTTCTAGCTGTTTTCACTACATTCAAAAGTACATATAATTAATTGCCTTGGAGAAAGTTGGTGCCCCTTTCAAATTGCCTTAAATTGCATGCCTTCTCCATTTCTTAATTTGAGGCCTGATCAAGACAAAAGTATACCATGTAGGCCTATATTGTAGAGATGTAGCATATTTACTTTCATGAAAACAAACTGTGAGTGGTGAAAGCATGTCTGGAAAATGTGCGTAACTTTGGAACCAAACTTCCAGGAAATTATGTTCTCAGGAGGGAATCGTTTGTTCTGTAATGCAGGCCTGGAAATAGCACCCACTCACTCACCTGCCCATAGCGGGCAACTTTTTGCGCCGGGAGGGTGAAAATGCCAAAGTCCCCGACTGACTGGCGGGTAAAAATCTTTAAAAATCACAGTGTATGTGAGTTACACTGAATGGTGGAATTTCTGGCGGGCAGATATTTTTGTGACTATACCAACCGGGTTGGTTGAAACAAATCTGAAATTCCAGCCCTGAATTAACGAAATACATGATTAACAAAATAGTGGGACATTTTCAATGCTGGAAGGGCATTTTTAGGATTTTGGGGAGAAATGTTGATGATGTTCCTAGGAGTCTCAGGGACATTTTTCATTTTCCCCTCATCCCTCGTAAGTGTAATAACATCGACACCAGGCTTCCCGTTAGGACGCATCATTGCGTCCCGACGCGATTTTGAAAATTCTGATGCCTTTTCAAACTCTAGGCATGTGTATTTTGCGTCCAGTTTGACGGAAAATACACTTGATTTTAATACGGTAGATGGCATTGATATTCCATGCTTTACATGATTACAGAATGTTAAAAATATAACCAACCACTCCTACAACAGTATACTGAAATGATTTCAATTATAGATATAGTAATGCTATTATTAAATGGAGCGGGGAAAATGAATAGCATTTATGTTTGCTTTGGTAACAGACAAGCACCGTTAGCTCTATTATGTGCTGGAACACGCATGGCACGTAGGCCATGTCATTAATATACACGTCATTTTGGGGGGGTTTTGCGTAGAATATTTGTTGTAATATTTTACTTCTCACACGTTTTTGTGGAGCCTATACCCAGTAGTAACATACGGAAATATGTATTAATACAAAACAAAAGAATTGATGAACGTGAGTCCTTAGGTCATAACGGGGCTACTTTAAAACCCATTTAAACCATTACAAATTTTATCTCGAAATCGACCACCATTATGGTGAGAAAAAAAAACCAGATCTATCAGTATCATCTCTATTGTCTATTTTCTCGAAAATTTGCAAAAAAATATGTCTATTTTCCCGATAATTTGAAAAAAAGTATGTCAATTTTCCCGATAATTTGCAAAAAATAGGTCTTTTTTCCAGATAATTAGGTCTACAATGAAGCAAAACCCCTAAATATGGAAATATGGGTACCGATTTTTCCAAAATCACCCCTAAAAATGGGTATGGGTTTTAAATCTAAATACCAGATCTATCAGTATCATCTCTATTGTCTATTTTGTCGAAAATTTGCAAAAAAGTAATAATAATAATAATAATAAAACCATACTTATTGAGCGCATAACACAATTAAGTCCCTATGCGCTATCACAAACAAACAAACAAACAAACAAAAACACACAGTAACATGAGTAACAAAAGACAAAACAAAAATAAATCAAACATTAACATTAAATAGGTAAGTTTTTAGCAATGATTTGAACTGTTCAAGAGTTTTGGCGGATTTAACATGATATGGTAAATTGTTCCAAAGTTCAGCAGAAGCATCTTGAAAAGAACGGCGACCATATGAAGTAGAAGGTGAAGACACATGCGCAAGAAGATATTTTGAGCCAGAACGAAGATTGCGAGTGGGCTCGTATTGTTGAATAAGATCTTGCAGATACATAGGAGCAAGAGCTCGAGTACATTTAAATGTTATCAGAAGAATCTTGTAGATAATGCGAGATTTGATCGGTAACCAATGTAAGTCACGAAGGACAGGGGAAATGTGACAGCGAATCTTAGACAGAGTAACAAGTCGAGCAGCAGAATTTTGAATCCGTTGAAGTTTTGAGATTTGTGTATCAGGGAGAGCATAAAGTAAACTATTGCAGTTATCGAGTCGGCAAGTCACAAAAGCATGAATAAGTCTTTCAGTTGTTGGCTGATCGAGATAACGCCGGATTTGACCTATCTTATAAAGAGCATGAGAAGCCGCACGACAAATGTTGTTAACATGAACATTTTCCCGATAATTTGCAAAAAATAGGTCTTTTTTTCCCGATAATTTGGTCTACAATGAAGCAAAACCCCTAAATATGGAAATATGGGTACCGATTTTTCCAAAATCACCCCTAAAAATGGGTATGGGTTTTAAATCTCCAGCGGCACCAAACCAAATCCGAGTTACCCACCCCCCCCCCCCCACCCCCTGGGATCGCGCTTAAACGCTTGGATTACTTTTGCACACGGATAGATAAAAACCGGATATTTCTCGCCAATTTGGAACTGCTTGCTTGAACTATTATATATGCGCCCTCAATAAAGATGCTGACATGCCACCATTGGGCTATTACAGCTGAAATCCATACTCCCCGTATGGGAGTATAGATTTCAAATGGAGTCACCCATGCAGGTAATCCCATTTGAAATTCACACTCCCTCCCTGTTTTGGGAAGATTAATATAATGTCTTCCATAGGGGGTGTATGGATTTCAAATGGAATAGCCCACTAACAGTGTCCTATTTAGAGAATAATGACTGCGTAACAACTGTTTTCATAAATTTGTTTTGAAATCAGAGGTTGCTGTTCTGGTCTGAGGAATTGTTCTGAACGACCAGAACAACAACCAAGGATTTCAAAACAAATTCACGAAAACAGTTGTTAAGCAGTCATTATTCTCATTCATTACTGAAAAAGTTGCATATTTATCCAAATCATTTATTTGTACCGATATAATTGCGCTAATAATTAATTAGTTTTCTGTTTATTATTTTGTCTACCCCTTCTTAGTTATTGAAACAGTCCAAGTCGGGTCATCCCCTCATTAATATTTTTATCATTCAACCAATCAGACATGAGCTTTAATCGTGTTTCCTCATAACTCATTGAATATTCAGTTTAGGGGCGTGAGGCTTTAATTTGATTGGTAGGTCAATGGACAAAACAATCAAACACTTTGGTGCAGTACTTCGGGCAATTATTAGTAACCTGCGCTTCGCGTGGGCGTTCTCATAAAACGATTCACTTTATTGGAACGCACTAGGTACGCAGCTATCGCGATTATTCATGAAGTTATGAATCTCAAACAAATTCCTTTAACCATAAAGGACGTAACAGTTGTTTCAGGTAGACATCATGTTGAACTTATACCGCTCATCATCCACATAAAACACGCCCTATCATCATCCCTCTCCTAAACGGTAATTTTCTCCTTGTGAATTACATGTACTGTAAAAGTGGAAATTTACTGCGAAAATAATAACATGTGAAAATGTTTCTTTTGTGTATAGGTCTATGTGATGAAGCTACAAATAGCAAACATAATAGCACGCAAAACGACTGAAATTCTGCAAACGCTCAAAAAATTAATTGTGCAAAAATTATCCCTTTTACAGTAGCTTGCACCTATACTATCTAACTTGAAAATCAAAGTTGCATTCCGATTCATACTTTGGTCTATACCATGTATACTGTATACAATTGGCCAACTAATACTATTTTATTTCACTCCAATTGGACAACACATTTCTGCATTTCAATCTGATGGTCTGTGAGTGATCTGGCTATAGTATAAGGCTTATTACCAATTCTATGTATATATACGCTACTATACTATCAAACCAGTGCCACGTTTACATGATCAAACCGATAGCATTATATTGCGCTCAATGGACAAACGCCTGAATATCCATATTACAGCAATTTACTGTTCTATAGTTTTCTACCCTCAATTTATACAACAATACTTGTAATATATATAGTAAAAGCAAATGCATTGTAACAATATTAAACGCCACAGTAAATTTGATCAAAACTAAGAACAAACTCGCCTCTCAGGTTTATACCAACCAATTCAATAAAATATTTACTTATAGACACATTATGGGTCCCAGTGGCGTAGCGTCATAGGGGCACGGGGGGGCACGGGCCCCCCCCCCCCCCCCCCTCCAATGATTTTCGGAGAAAAAAAAGGAAGGGGAGGGGAAAGAAAGGGAAAAGGAAAGGGGAAAAGAAAGGGAAGGAAGAAAAGAGAGAGGAAGAGGAGGGTAGAAAATAAAAAGGAAGGGGAAAGAAAGGAAGAAAGTTAAACGAAAGAATCGTTTATCGTCAGGACGGTGTTTAATTCTAATCGGGAATCATTAAGGGGGGGTACTCAAGGCTGCATCCAGACGATGGCACGGCGCGCGAAATCACTTTGCAAGACCGTGCCCTGGTATCTTTCGAACACATCGGCAACACGAAAATCCTGGGATCCGCCGCGGTGTTTCTTAAAAAATACGTAGGCCTATTATTTGCAATTAGGCCTATATTTCAGTGCCATATTTCAAAGAAAAATCATTTGAGAAGTATAAATTAAATTATAATGTTTAATGAACAACGTAATTAATGTGACAAAAAAGTGAAAGGGAGAAAGAGAGAAAAGGGAGAGGGGGAGAGAGCCAGTGGCATATCCAGGGGATGGCCCAGCAGGCCATGCCCACCCCCTCCCCCACCCCCATTAACGAAAGAGTAAACAAGGAGGAAGAGGAGAAGAAGAAGGAATAGAAGGAGGTAGGGAAGGAGTAGGAAGAGTAGGGGCATAGTGCGGTGCAAAGGGGGGGGGGGGTACGGGTTCACGTTCCCCTGATTTTAATGTGGGGGTCGTTAAAGCATTATACTGGACCTATTTAGTGTTAAAAATGCCAATTTTTGCGTGCTTCGCGCGTATATGAGTTTCAATGTTTCATTTAATATTCAAGGTGGCTTCCGGAACGTTTTTTTCTGGACCATTTTAGTTCAAAACTGATTTTCTTTTTTTGCTCGCCTCGCGCACACTTTTTCAAATGGTTTCAACATTATCATAATGGGTCTGGAATCATCGTAAATATTCTAAATATTACTGGACATCTTTAGTGTTAAAAATGCCAGGTTTCAAGTATTAAAATGGGTCTCGAACCACAATATTCTAAATATTATGTGGAGGGCGTTATAAAAACGTCTTGCTGAACCTTTTTAGTGTTCAAAATGCAATTTTTATTGCGCGCTTCGCGCGTATTAGTTTCAATGTTACAATATATAAGCTTAAAAAGGTGGCTTCAGGCAAGTTTTCTAGACATTTTAGTTTAGAAACTGAAAAAATTGTTGCGTTTTTCTACACTTGGGTTTCAACAATATATTGGGTCTCGAAGTGGTGGTTTTTCAATAAAATAATGATCAAACTTATGTACAAGATCGCACCAAATGAGTTCGAAAATTGCACATCCCCCCTCAAACACCCCCTGTTCGAGCTTTTAAACCATCTATACTTAAATCAAAAATATATCCGTGATAATATGCTCAAATCGTTCGTGCGTTGATAAAAATACAAAATATTTATTGGAAATGAAGAGGTGGCTTTTCGATAACATTTTGGTAAAAAGTATACACCAGATCGCACCAAATGAGTTCGAAAATTGAATTTTTTTCTACTTATGAGGGGGGCACATCCCCCCTCAGACACCCCCCTGTCCGAGCATAGCTCGGACGGCGGTGCTGTGCACCGCGTGGATGGTACCAGCAAAATTATATTTTTGGGACACAAAAAAATTTCATGTTGGTGCCCCCCCCCATTCAAAACTACCACGCTACGCCCCTGATGGGTCCCTTAATTTTGCCGATTCCCATTAAAATTGAATGGTATCAGAAGAAAAGCCCATGCTTTCTCCTTATGCCTGCAAACCTTAAAGACATCAAGTTGTGTCCTTTAGATGATATCACTATCAGCAAAGAAGACAAGACAATTATCCCAAAACATATGTGATGCAGAATGCCAAAAGGGGGCACTTTGCAGCAAAGTGTTTTTCAAGAAACAGATGAAAATGGCCAGAAAAAACCCAAGAAAATAATATAAATTTTGCACTGTTTTTCACTTGTAAAATCTGGATGCCTTGATCAATTTTAATAAAAAGGTGTCATTTTAAAGCTTAGAAATTGCTGTAAAAATTCAAAACTGACTTCCTTTTCGATGTACTGTATCACATAATACCCAGCAATTCTGTCCACCGTTCTATGATCAAATTGCAAGTGAAATTAGTGCTTTAGATTCATTTAATTTCAATTTTGAAATAAGAATGTTTAAATGCACCTTCATGCTTTAGAAAACCCCATGCGAACAAATTGGGTCAAAATACCCTCAAGCGAAATCCTAAAATTAGCCATGCCATTCCACGACAAATTCTCCACTAGTTTGTTACCATGTTCTGCATACCCCCACCTTCCCCTATAGGCCCCTTTATAGCTGGGGGCAATACGGCACCATGCACTTTTAAAATGTCACTGGTCATATTGCCGCACAACGGTTGATATCGTACAAATGTATATACTGCAAGATGATGGTTATCAGAAGTCCATGGCAGGGTTTTCTTTGTTGATTCTCATAAACTTGAACATGAAGTTATACAGAACAAACAAAGTTATTTCTTTCAGAAACAGCAAATTTGGACGTTAAGGGATACAATGGTTTGTAGTTTTCTCAGCTCTGAAAATGGATCGGTTTTTCTACATCGCAAAACCAAGGTGGATAATGAAGTAGTGTATGGTATATAGATACATACAAATCATTGCAGTGGGATTTTTGTGTATTTGCCTATTAAAGTGGGATTTAGTGGCAAAAATTAAATCTATGAGGCCAAAAACAGGTCTGTCTCACATACCCTCGTGCATAAGTATGTGGAGTCACTTTTGCCGCATGGCCCTACGCGATGAGCCCAATTTTGGCTTATTTTTTTATAGTTTCTACAAATAAAAAGCAAAATAAAAGAAACATATCGCATATAGCATAGCTATTTCCCCAAATGTATGTGAGAGAGACCTTCTTTTCTTCTTCTTTTTTTTGCCTGACAAAACGTTATACAACAAGCACTCTTGATTAACTCTAACCCCGATTTAGGGTTTTTGACCGGATCACGATTTTTGAGGAAAAAACGCCAACTAAATCTCCGGGAACCTGCCAGGATTCGATCCGGGGACCCTCCGCTCTCTCTCAAGGCCAACGTCCCACCCACTAAGCCACAGCCTTCAGCTACACATTCGCGCAGTATACTGCGCTCACTATATAGGCTTGGTTGACTACGTCATCGAAAACCGACGGCGCATGCGTTTGGAGACGGACTTAGGATTAGCATTTTTTAGCACTCTGGGGTTTAGGGTTAAGAACATCAAATTGTGTATTTTTCACCAGAACTGGATGAAAGATAGCTCGAGTAACTGGCCAGCAAATGCAAATGTGTCTGATGGAGTTTGGAGTTGCCAGAATGAAATATTGAAAACAAATTCTCAAAATCTTTTAGGTATATGTACAAGGTAAACAAATAGGAGTTTTGGCTTTATTTTACTTTGTTATCCATCATACATTTTATTTGTGACCTAGGCTGCTTGACACAGAATTGGCTAAATAATCCTACTGATTATATTATCCGAATATTGATGAATAAATAACCTTGCCCTGTACATTGTCTTGCAACATGTGACCCAACATGAGTAAATGAGATGCAATGTGGCAGTAGCTAATTTGATTTAAGAATAAGAGTACAAATGTGGGACAAGGTCAGAAAATGTCAAATTCATACAAAATCTTATTTCTGATCTTTGATACATCTTCTACCTAACCAAAGACTCAAATTCATGAAAATAAAGAGTTAAACTACATTTTGAGGTATTTTTAATTTTCAACTACACCATTGATTTGTTAACAAACCCAAAACTATAAATGCCCAGAACTTAACATTTTGAATTTGATGTTTTGAGACTAAGTGATTTTCAATCATCTGTAACTTTGGTTTGGAATGTGATAACATTGACTTTGGTACCAAAATATCCCTTAACGTATACATAACATCATGATATAAAAAACTCAATATTCATACTTCCCTCATTGTGCCTCATACTCGCATTGGGTCACATATGTCAATCATTTTAAAATCAATTAGGTGTCAAATACTATCAAATTTGTAGCTGGGACTTGATACTACATGGCGATATCAACGAAACTTACTCAAAATCGATATGTTGCTGTATTAGTGTAGCGAGTCACATTAATTACGCTCTAATCCCATGACTTTTGTTCTTGATGCTCTAGCGTGCGAGCAATGGCAAGGTAAGCCTTTCAATATTTGAACTGATAATCATCAGTATGAGGGAGCCTTTCAGTGTTCAGCTGTATATTGTTCGATTATCGTACGATTGGTATAACCTTTACCACTTTGCGTGCGAGTGTACACTTGGTTTAATTTATAACTTGATTTGAACATTCACTAATCTCAAAGAATAATACATGTTTGGCATTAATTGTGCAAACAAAATAGCCGTAAAATTACGACATGAATGCATGGTATGGTAGCTAGGTGTGTTTTACCATAAAACATTTCACATCATTTTGATAGTATTGTTTGATGGACTTGCAGGTGCGAATGTGTTACACGCATTCAATATACTGACTTTTAATCTGTAGTACTTTCCCTGAATTTCTGGATATGTACGTGTATGCATGCATAGATGCATGTCTGCCCGTATCTATCCTTGGGTCACTGATAGTGCAGGTAGGGTGTGACCCCATCCATCCCCATTCTCATCCCCTTCACCTTGTGTGTCAGTTTCACTCTCCTCTAATAATTTGTTCATGTATGTCCATTGTCCCTACATGTATAGTGCTATTGTTTGTTCTATCAGTTCGAAATTGGCAAGAAATATATGTTTTTATCTCTCTGTGTACACGAAAGTAATCCAAGCGTATGTGCGCAATCAATTTTGGCCGAACGCGTGTCAGGTATTCGATGCACAGCCCTTGTTGCATATGCAACGTGGCGACACCTTTCTGTATTAATTAGCTGCTGTAAAAACGGAGGCTTGCCAATTTGGAGCTTATAAAACTGTAGCTTCATTGAGTAACTGGCCTGGCCACTGATATGCGGACAAACCATTTCAATGTGTTTTCTAGTTGAGTTGGTTTTTACACTCAGATTCTGATCGAAATTCAGTAAAACCTTACTTTTGAGTAAAACCAGGTATTGACCCTCTCTTCCACAAATCCACAAAGCTGTTTTTGCTATCTTTCTTATTTGACACACATTTTGCAAATGAAGCGAGTGAGGGAAAAAATGGTCAATTAACTAATTATTACACAGATCCAACCAAGATCCAACCTCAAAGGCCCAATTTCGAAGTGTTCAATAGGACGAGAAAACTGAGAACCAATCAATCACAAATGGACAAAATGAATGAAATCAAGCCATAAAGTCAACGAAATGTGAAAACACCCGTGTCATTTCCACGATAAATGCCCACCGGGATGTGGCTTAAGGCTCTTGATAGAACAATTCTTTTATCCACTTGTATCGGGACGGGACGGTAATAATATGCAAATGACTGCACTTTAGCGCTTTTTTTGCAGGGTTCAATAAAACTGATGCGATGTTACAGATAAGCTGCGGTCTTATGTCTTCACACATGGGACAGAACTAGATGAATTAATAGGTGTCACTGACTCCCTATTGGCAGTAGCAGTAGGCACTTTGCAGGCAATTTGTATGGATATACATTGAACGTGAGAATGGAATGGGATTTTTATTTGTCTACATCTTTGTCAAGTCCATTTCATACCGTTTGATATTTGGACATAATCTGTATTTCAATCTATAAGAATATTGGAATTTTGAAAAGAAAGGTATTTTTAAAAATATCTGAATGATAGACATAGTATATAACGCTGCATAGGGACAATTAACATCAGTATGATACACTCTTAATCTTATGAAGCCTGAGGAGCACAGGGGGGCTCTTGAATATAAGGGCAGATATTGTGCTTCAGCTTTTAGTGACCAAATATACCAAAATAAGTATCTCAATAGCGTTTACCCCCTTTTCCTATCCTACCAATTGCAAGTTTTATATTCAAGATCAAATACCTTTTTCTACATTTGTACTGTTTTGGGCATGCTAAGCAAGATATGTATGCCATCACCCAACCTTCCATTAAATGCAAAAAACTAAGCATATAATATTCTACTTTGAATATAAGTGCTTCCTATAATACCCCCCCCCCACCCCACTCATTCAACCTATCCTCCTACCCCCCTCCCCCTCCTCCCCTGCCCTGTATGACAACAATGTATGTATTAACTCACCTTGTACATGTGGAAAACATCGCACAATCGTAGATGGTGCTGAACAAAAATGTCAAAGGTCACATTGACGGCTAACACCGTGATTCCTTGCTCTTTTGTGAGCATGCTCAGGGTTGTAAGTGCACAACTTGAGAGTAAAAACAACCATTTTGTCAAACATACACTCGAACTAGCATTGCTTTTGGAAGAGTCTGTTGGCGCTGGTATATCGTCCCTATACTTGCAGTAGTTGATGTAACATAGAAAAGAGCACAGAAAAAACACACAGGCACCGACGTCCGCTCTTCCGACCACTCCCGCCACAGCTTCTGTGTGGATCGGATGAGATGCGAACAGGAGACCTGTCAGTACTGTAGGGAAAGATTGGTTGAAGAGTAGCTTTGCGGAATACGTCACAAGTCCGGTCGCAACGGCGTGAAGTAAGACATTCAGGAGATGGTAACCGAATGGGTCAAGTTCCCCCAGTGCATAGTTGAGACGAAAGGTGAGAACGCAGAGTGGTCGATAGGATTTGTGACTGCCACTGTGTGTGAGGTGGGTACCCCAGAAATCGTCGAAAAATATTTGAGATAGTGGCGTCTCCGGAAGGAGATCTTGATTCTTGAGGATTGCACGCCTGTAATAAATAAGAGAAACAAAAAAAAATAAGCTTTTGAAAAACAAGTGCCTTTTTTTCTTTTTTCTTACAATCCTCACTTCTCTTTACAGCATCATTTACATTCACACAAATTCATACATATATGTTATACAGTTGTTACATTTTAATGTAATATTTTTAAATAATATTTTTTAAATATTTTGATACTCAAATTTGATACTAAAAGAAGGCATCAAGCACGAAGACCGTCATGTTTAGGCCTACATATGATAAACGTGAAGTTCAAAATAACAATTTGTATCTGTTTTATTTAAGTATTAGTAAAAATAAATACAATTTTCAATTGAATAATTTATTAATTTCAAACAGACAACATAAACTAGTTAAAACAAAACATAAAAAGGGTAGACGCCCGACGCCGTGGTGGGGGACAAGGGTTTGGGTTAAAACCAGTCAATAACCCCCATCAAGAATTTTCAATTTCACTCTTGACCTGAGACGCATCCACAGAGAAATGCAGCGCCAATTCAATCAGTCCCTGGTGGGGGGGGGGGGGGGGTAATCGGATTTGGTTTGGTCCGGGGTGTGCGGCTGGAGATTCAAAACCCATACCCATTTCTAAGGGTGATTTTTGGGGGAAAAGGTACCCATTTCTTAGGGTTTTGCTTCATTATAGACCCAATTTTCGCAAATTATCAGGAAAATTGGCTCAATTTTCGCAAATTTACCCATTTGTAAAAAGTGACCCCATTATTAGGGCTTTTCCAGCACAAAATCATACCCCATGTTTAGGGATTTTTGCAAAAGAAAATTAGAATGGCACATCCCTGTATACCGTATTAGGCAAGTCCCCCCCCCCCCCCAATTCAATCAGTAGTAACTTCACAACTTTCAACTAGACAAATAAATCAACCTATAATCGAACTTTTTTTATGAGATCAGAAATTGGCCTCCTTTATGGGAAATTATTTTAATCCTGCATAGTTTTATTTAACATGTCAAAATAGTTAAATACAATGTAAAAATCATTTGTTTGTCGGCATAACTTGCTTAAAAAGTTAGGCCAGTCAGTGTTTCATCTTCTCCATTGCACTACTTTTAAAAGAAAGTATACATTTTCGCGCTACATATATTTTCACTCTTTTTACGCTCCAACCAGCACCCACGAAAATGGTAACCCATGAATGTATTTCTTTTTGCATATAGGTGTTTGTGATGAAGCTACAAATTGCAAATTTAAAAACATGCAAAACAGTTGAAAATCAACTGTTATGTAAAATTACATTTCCTACTTTGTAACAAAGTTTTAAGTTGCCAATGAACACACAAAGAAAAGAATAGAAGCATTGCAATTGATCAACCAGAAGTTTTAAGAATTAAAAAAGGATGTTTTTTAATTTTAAAAAAGCTTCTTTTTAAATTGTCAAAATTGGTTTATAATAATAACAATAACACTAATAATAAAAAATTAAAAAATAGTCAGTTTTTATATAGCGCTTTACACAATGTCTCAAAGCGCTTTGCATTGGCTTATAAATAAATGATAAATAGTTTTAATTGTCGAATTGGTTAACACACATTTATAAATCTGTTTCTTTTCTTTATTGGATTTTTTGTCTGAAAATGTTTTCAATGACAAATTTTGCAATTTGTGATAATACTTTTGAGTAATTACATTTTTTTAAATAAAAAACTGTCAAAAATAAATAAAAAATGAAGATCAACCCATCAACCCATTGAAACGTCCATCTAGCTCATTACTATTTTGTCTTATGCAGATTTTGTTCTACGAACCTTGCATTACACCAAACAAAGCATTTTTGTATCTGACTCCTAATGACAGACTGGTCCACACCTGTGTATAATCAATTGTGCATATCATATTTTAATGTAACCAGGTGTACCTATGTTTAATATTAGATATGCAACATGAACTTGAAATGTTTATCCACTGGGGTTAAGTTTTTATTGGAACACATTAGAAGCATATGGTAAATACGTAAATATAGTAGGTTGTATAAATCACTCAAAATCCACCTGATATGGGTTTAAAAACCCGGGGGAGGGGGGCACTAACATTGGAAAAGGGTATAGGTATGTGCCGCGCTGAAGACCCCCTTTTCACCCTCTGCTGCTAGCTCTTATGAACCCCCTTTTGAGCCTGCATCAGTTCTTAAGACCCCAATTTTATTGAAAATTCAAAACTCGCAAAATTTGCGTTTTTGCTTTCCAAAGCCCCAATTCTTCGAAAATGTTGTGTTCTTTCTTAAACCAAAAATAATAGAAAATTTACATTCTTGCTATACAAAATTGAACTATAGGCCAGTTCTCAAGAGCCTACTTTTTTGAAAAAATCAGTTCCTAAGACCCTATTTTTGGTCATAAAATCCACTCAGTTCAGTTCTGTAGCCCCTTTTTGAGACCCTGGGCGGCACACCTGCCCTACCCAAAAAAAAGTTCAGTGCCCCCCCCCGCCCCCCCCCCCGGTTTAAACTTGGATTACATATAATCCAAGTTTACATTTCTAATGCTACAATGAAGTAGTAAGAATCAATGATCTTAAGATTATCATCCCATGGCCCCAATGTTTGTTTCATTTTTCCCATTGGCAATGTTATGAGATTCAGTTCAATTGAGAGGAAATATGAACAATTAAATAAAGAATGAAGAGAAAAATGTGTCTTCACCCCTCCCACTCATTAACCCTAGGGTAGAACTAGAAAGTAGCGTCCATGCTCCCATCCACATCCTTACTAAACTAGTCCTACCTTAGGACTACTCTATATCTAAGCCTAGAAAAATTGCTCCCACTCCGAGAACCGCTATCGACCCGAGAACCGCCCTGTGGAGCTGTTTCAGCTCGGCTAGAGGATAGCTGCCTCAGTGTTTCTATATTTATTATAGTATTTCCCTATATTGGCTGGTTTTACATATAGTGGCCCTACGAGGAGGGCTACATCCTCACCCGTAAAAAGTAAGAGTAGAATGATATGGCTTATTCCATACAGTTAAAAGCTCAACATAATATAAAGCAAAATTCAATAGGCCCGACCAACTAATTTTACCCCCAAATGTTCATATAGTTTGTTTACACATTTTATGAAAAGTACGATTTAAAAAAGATTGTTGGCAGTTCACCAAAATATTCACAAAATGTTGGGGTGGGGAAACCAATAACAAAAAAACCAACCGACCGATCAAACCTACATGAGGAGTCCGTATGCCTGTAGGAAGGGGTGGGTGTTTACCGTGTCGTCCCCTCGTGCAGATATTTTAAGATTAAGAGATCAGAATTGATGGTGCAATTTGCAACCCCAAATCCCTGAATATTCCTAAAATGTTACCCCTAAAAAGTGAAATGTGCAATAATATTGTTCACTCCTCTTGTACGGTACGATATCTATGTATTAGCAATACGCATACAGCCACCCATCCTAGTGATGTTGGATCAACTGTCACACAACATCGGCTGTATAAATAGTCAGGGAGCTCATTTACAGGAATGGAGCTATCATCATGGCCTGGTGATGACAACACTCGAGAAGCGCAGGGATAAATTGTCTATTAGGACGAGTGTGCCTGTTAAAATACATCGCAAGCGTCACAAAGTACTTTATAAACATGATAATAAGGATGGGGAAGTTGTTTGTAAACAGATGTTTTATTCAGTGATGAACATACTGTAAGTGTAAGGTTCTATAAATAAATAAAGACAAATTGCACTACATTGACATACCACACATTTTGAAGGAGTCATTCAGCTTATCAGGGGATCATTTTGCTTGAACATAATTCCATCAAATCTTTCTAAATGCATATCACAAGAAGAAATAGTCCTCTTTTCTAAGTTAAATATAACTTGCAACAGTAAAAAGTTGAGAATTTGCACCCAATAGGTCGCCACGGTCATCCAGGTATTTTTGTCATTTGTCGTTGACAACAAAGCAAAACATTTTAACACATCGGTTTCTGCGCTCTATTCAACCAACCAACAAGATCGTTTCTAGTGATCGTGTGAGGTTATGCAAGCGACTGTTGTTTGTATCAGCAAACGGCATGTGACATGACTCGGGGCCGACCTATAGTCATTTTTTAACTTGATCTGAACCATTAAAGGGGCATTGAGTGATTGCCAAGAAAAATGAAATTTGGAAAAAAGGGAATCGTTCCAATAGATAAGGTACGTAGGAACCCTGAAGTGTAATGATATTTTTGGAAAACGGTTGAATAATATCGCTAGATTGAAATTTCGTTGAAGCAAGTGTATGGGGCCGACCTATAGTCATTTTTTAGCTTGATCTGAACCATTAAAGTAAGCTCACTAATTTTCTGCTTTGTAACTGTCGAATTCCGTGTTTTTCCACTTTGTAAATTTTGCATTTTTCTGTGATGTAATTTTCCCCAAGAAAGCTTAAAATTTACGATCTATAAAACCAAAATAAACACACTTTACAGAAAAACACATCATTTTAGATGTTTAGGCTTACCTTATTATTACTGTAGCGGAGTTTTATATTTAAATATTGTTTGTTTTGTTTTATTACGAATCTTTTTTAATATTTATACAGGGTGTATCAAAAAAAACGCAACACTTTTTGTCGCGAGCTTTCCGATTACGGCAAATCACAAATCACTCTGAAATTTATATATTCTGTTAGGTATACTTATTGGCTATCACATAGTCAAATTACAGCGATATCGATTATTGATTCGCTGAGATATCAACGATACACGTAGACAAGTGCAAAACACGTTTCACATCGTTTATCCTGTATGCCTGATTTTCTTGTCAAGTGAATATTAGCAAGACACTTTAATAGCTCTTTGTACTTAAATAATTGGAATCAAACTCATCATTCTGAGAAGAAAATGTCATGTTAAAGGTATCAAATGTCTGGCTATTACAGTATCATATCAATATTAATTAAATCTGGCAATAAATTAGTTGATAGTTAATGACACAACTTGAAAATCCAGATTACAAAGTCTGTTTGCAAATCCTCTCTCTTTTTCTCTCGTTAATGTCATAAATAAAACAGTATGGCACATTATTCAAAAGATAAACAAATGGAATAGTCCATTGAAGGTAGTAATTATCTTGTATGAATCAGTCATTGTTAATCTGTTGTGAATGGGACATTATGGTGCTGCTCGACCCTCAAAATGCTGTCCTTGTTTTAAGATGCATCGATTATGAACTTTAATTTTTGAAAGAACGTACCATAGACAATATGTGGCGATCATAGCAATCGGTGGTTCAGAACTCAAAAAGGGTGATTGACGTATTCAAATGGTCGAATGATTATCAGATTACACGATTCAATGATTTTATGTACCACCTTACTCAAACAAAGGAAATTAAGATAAACCATTCCAGACATTAAGGTTACATAGTTATTAAACTGTTAACCCATAACACTAATCGGACAGGAACATCCAAGTTTTTAGAACGATGTAAAACGTGTTTTGCACTTCTCTACTTATACCTTAAATATCTCAGCGAATAAATAGTCGATATCGTTGTAATTTGACTATGTGATAGCCAATAAGTAGACCTAACCGAATATATAAGTTCTAGAGTGATTTGTCTTTTACTGTGACCGTACAGCTCTCAACAAAAAGTGTTGCGTTCTTTTTGATACACGCTGTATTGTTGTTTTTTTCCTTTTTTTTATTTCTTTTCATCAAAATGTCGTTTTCCGCGTTTAACCTCAATTTCGTGACCTTACATTAAAGGGGCATTGAGTGATTGCCAAGAAAAATGAAATTTGGAAAAAGGAATTGTTTCAATAGATAAGGTACGTAGGAACCCTAAAGTGTAATGATATCGGAAAACGGTTGAATAATGGCGCTAGATTGAAATTTGGTTTAAGCAAGTGTATGTGGGGAGTGATGCTGATAATTTCGCTGTCATCTACATCGAAATTACTAAATTGTGAAATGTTACATGATAGACAGCGAATTACGGTAAACGGTTTTAGATGATAGTTAGTATAGGTTTTCCCAGTTAGTTTAACACTTTTTTCATTATATTTCATATCTCGTTAAGTCACAATTTAGTTAGAAGTATGACCATTTAATTTAATTCATTGGTCATTTCTTTTCGTCAAGGAAGGATTGAATTCGTATCACCTGATGGGTAGCGGGTCTATGCACAAATATAATTCGTCTTTGTTCATTATTTTTAATACTTTTATCACATATATTCGTCAGGTGTTAGAAGAATAGGCCTACATATTATTGCAGGTTAGATTTGAACCACCGACATGTGTTCTTTTGCCTTGTTGATTCAGATCCGAACTGAAAACGTGGATATTGTTTTTGCATGGTTTTACCATCTAAAGATACCACACCAAAGTGCAAACAACTTGCACAAAGTCCCATTAAGTCATTCAAGAAAGTTGGTGATATAAATCATATGAAATAAAAGAACGAACAAGAAAGAAAGAAAGAAAGAAAAAATAAATATATATATATATATATAAAACGTATAGGCCTATAGATGGATTTTACATGCTTCTAGGCAGGACGTTCCACTGGGACGAAATAAAGTGAACCGAATATGAAACTATTTGATCAAAGACGAAATAAATGTAAACATTAGTAGGTTACCGCTGTATCAGACGAAATGGAAGTGTGTTAGGACGAAATAAAATGAACATTAAATGAAATTCATTGCGCAAGATATGAATATACTTGACCAAAGACGAAATTTACTTTAACAAATGCAACCTTCAAAATTTGGGGACAAATTCAAACTTAACGAGATATGAAATATAATGAATAAAGTGTTAAACTAACTGGGAAAACCTATATATGCCCAAGTATTACGTAGGTGCAAACAAAACCCTGATTTCCAGGATAATTGAGGGCGCACTCCCATATGTATCTCTCAGTGCCCCTTTAAGGCATTAAAAAGTAAAATAAAATATGTTCAAACATGTTCCTTTTAATGTAAAGTTATTTGTAAAAAAGCTAGGAACACAGTATCTTAAAATTGTCAGTAGACCAACTAATGACAGAATGCAGTAACATATGCCACACCCGAAGATGCGAAGGGTTACGCATCACATACCAACACGAGGATCGCATACACCATTCAGTAGGGCACTAGAACAATGTAAATACATAAGAGCGAGGTAGATAACTACCGCAAAGTTCCACAACTCAAACAAACATAACAAGCCTCGACTCATATCCCAACTTAAAAAGCAAGGACATGAGCCTGTGCGGGATCGAATGGAGTAAGCTCACAAAAATGATAATTTTTTACAGGATAATGACCTTGCCATTCCAAACTGCACTGACATTGAAAAACTTTATTTGTTTATTCATTTCATATATTTTTCCTACTTTTAACCTTGTGAATTCTGTACATTTTTGGTGAATATTTTGAACTTCTTTTTTTTTAATTGGAAACTATTTAAAAATAAGTAGCAATGCTAAAAATTAACCAATATGTTCAAGATTTTTTTGAATCCTCAATTAAATCGACCAACTCAACTTAAGACAAAAGTCCACCCGTAGAACAGAATTTGTTTTTTATCTCCAAATTACAAATTCCGAATGAGGGATGAGAGACTAAGTCCGTGTCTAGTTAATTATTCGCTCTGGGTTTTTTCTTTCATTAAAATGTGTCAATCAGTAACTTGTAATCATCTGTCTCAGTTCCCTAATTGGTTTACTGAATAAAAGTGTATACTTTTTTATAAGGCGAGGGCAAAAAAACCTGTTTTACGGGCCCGACCGACCCACATTTTACCTTTTTCAAGAATTGTTTTTAGAATCTTTTAACATTTTTTCTTGAATCGTGTAAAATCAGCCATTTTCTAAATTCTAGATTTTTGCAGATTTTGGTGACCACCCGTAAAACAGGGTGGGGTGGTGCTGGGAGGGGGTGGGGTGCTGGGAGGGGGGTTGTCGCCTAATAGGTTAATTTCACTTACCAAATATTTAACACATAGGAAAATAAAATATAAATTGATTATGGTAGACATTCAGATATTATCGTACTTGAATGGGCCTCTGGAAATACCTGCATGTCGCAAGCAAAAAAGAGCAAAGTACTGTTACATGTATGTTTCAAATACATGTAGAGACTTTCATTTTAATTCATAGGTCTTAATGTCACTTCTGGTTACAATTGAGAGTGGAAAATCAAGTGTGAATTGCAAAAAGGTGCATTCAAAAGTGGCTAATTGTGAAGTGATGAAAACTGATATCCGAAAACTGTATAGGGTGCAACATAATCTTTTCAGGACTCAATTAGAAGGGTTTATAGTTTTACAGACCTGAGAATGCCAGATAAAATAGAGCTAAGAATCCTAAAGGAAAGAGCCTTTTAGAACCATAAAGCCTATTTTACCATTTTTTTTATTTAAAAATTAAATGTAAGTTTTTATATAGAGCTTTTCCAATTATGCTCAAAGCATGTACATTTAATCCACTACCAGTCAGCTGTAGAACGGGGTCCCGTTTCAATTGAGGGCGCTCGTAAACGACGGGTGTACGTAACCAAGGTAACGCACACCCGTCAACTTGCGCAATGATTGAATTTTTGCCTTTTACCCCAATTATCTGCATAAAAAGTAACTATCCGTCGAGTTGAGGGCAGCATAAGGTACCAGAACTCCTTGCGACATCCAGTTCGATGATTTAATTTAACCTTTGACCCCAACATCACACGACACAAGCTAAAATTATGTCTTTTTTGACCGTTTGCTGCGATGAGACCACCATTTTCTAGACGAAATTACATCATTTTATAGAATTTTTAGACTAAGTGTGATAATTTTTACATTAAATATAAGCCCTATAGTATACAGAAGTGATGCCGTTGTAACGGGTATCTCTGTGATAAGAGAGTTATTTCGTTGTTCAAAATCGGGAAATCAGCTTTTTATGAATTCTGAAAACTACTGTGACGTGATGCCGTTCCCTTGGAAACGCCGTCCCGTTCCCAAGCCCGCCCTCTATTGAAAAGTGTTTTTTTGTTCGTATTCCGTCGGGCGACGGACTTCCGTCACTTCATGAATCACCGTGTAAAAAATGACGGCAGTGCGTCACTAAACAGAGCGCCCTCAATTGAAACGGAGCCCCGTTCTACAGCTGACTGACTACTGCTATAGGATACAACATGACCAGTACGCTTAACTTGTGTTTAGCTGCATATCATACAAAAACTGATAATTGCGCGTATTCCTATCAGACACTTAGATTGTGATTATCCCCAAACCGCTACCCATTTTACACCTGGGTGGAGTGGGGCAAGTACAGTAAAGTGTCTTGCCCAAGGACACAGCACGTTGGCTGCAGAGGGACTCGAACTCACAACCTTCCTGATTGTGAGTGCAGTGCTTATTCCACTGGACTGCACATGCCCGATAACCAAAGAATGCAAGAGCTTGCCAAACTGAGCACCGCTAAAGAGAGGGGACTTCAAGGGTTCAACCACAGCACAGGTATTTCGAAGCCTAAAGTAGAAAAGGAGCCCATATCAGAATGACCTGATAAGTTCATGACATACCCCTGCTTAGATATTGAGTTAAGGCGGTAACCATGCACTAAACAATTATCACATTTTTATAAAGGGCAATAGAGATTTTCCAAATCGGATAGTAAAAATGGCCTCATTTACACATTTGTTTTTTTGTACGCTTAAATGCCTACCCCACAACCTTTAGACATGTTAGATGTTGCACTAACTATCCCAGAAATATAAAAAACTGGTTTATAATTTGAATTGAGAATCATAATGTTTGTAAACAGAGATTTTACATTACTAAAATGTTGAAATCACTTTTGTTGGGATGGTACTGAGAGAGTAGGCTACCTTAGATGGCGCTTTATATATGTCCTTCATTATTATTGTTATCAAAACAGTCCCATCTACACGTATATCAATATTTTACTCATATTTTATCATTCGTATGACTCTTCAACATTCAATAAAGATTCTTATTAAAACTTCATAGATATTACAGACCCTAAGGCTGGGTATTCTTTACTGCATATATTTTCTTATACACACATTTCGTTACAGATTCATATCAGCCTCATCTCCACAGACACAGTTCAACAAAATACACCCGGTATTATTCTTACCGCCAATCAATCTATTTGTATCTGGGTACCCCAAAGAATACCCAATGCATGCAGGGTGAGAATATTCAAGCGTTATATCAAATACAGGTCACAAGACTGTGTCTTTGAAGATGAGATTATTCTTAATAATGTACCAATCAATGGCAGTGATGAAATAACTGTCACCAAGGCTTTCACTAGAAGCTGTTGGCTATGTCATCTAAGCTTCCTGTATTTAAGTAACATGTGCACACACACATTATATATGCAAAACCACGTTCCTAGATGTTACATTCAGGACTGACATTTGTTAAGAGTGTTAATATAGGAATGTCAACCTCCTTATAAAGCTTTCTGATTGGCAGGGATGATATCAAACTTTCAATTCCTTGAATTGAATGTAAAATATTTCAAAGAACGGGGGGGGGGGGGGGGGGGGGGGGGAGGGGCATAAAGTATGTTCACCCCTTCACCCCAAGATATCCCTGCTGAATACGCGTGTCTCCTCCCCGGGCGGGCAACTCATGTATAAAAGTTGTAATCAATCGTGTGATCTCTGTCAAAAACTACCCTTAACGTGGATTCTCAAAGAAGATAATAGTGACCCTTACGAATCATATTTATAGCAAAGACAATCGGTCCTTAAGCGAGTTTAGACTGAAATGATCGCATAAAGTAAATGTGTGATTCAGTTTCGATAGTAAATTTATCTAAAGGCCTAACCATTTGGGGCAATTTTTACAATGATGACACGTGACTAAAAAAAGACACCCTTATTCTCTGAAAATAATACCCTTAGCACAGGTCCGTGCAGGTCCGCTCTGTGGTCGAAAAACGTTTTCGTTCATGATGATTATTACAACATTACACCCTACTGCCCCCCCCCCCTCCCCCGGGCTCCTCCCCAGTTTTGTTTATCAATCATAATTATTAGGTTGGTTTTTCAATTTGTTTACTCTAACGCCAGTGACCCATTTCATTAAGATTACATGTAGATATTTTACCTCTAGGCCTACATACAAAAGTACATTAATTTATTACCATGGGAATCACTTCATCTTGTCTGTCAATAAAATGTTTCCTTTATTTATATTTTGTGACTTATATGATCCTAAAAGCCAGACTGAGTAGCAAAATTGATATGAAAAATGATAACAAAGTTAGCTACTACAATTACCATTCCTATCAACAATGCCTCAAGACAGATGTAGTTGGATGATGAATGGAAATCATTGAGACAACTATTATATAGGTCATATCCAATCAAACCTAACCCCCAAGCTGTCTTTCACTCTTTTACATTAATCATGTTTATAGCCTATTAAAACAAAGTGGATTTGGTGAAGAAATAGTTGAACTTTAGCGGTGAGTACGTTTTATGCGTAGTTTATATCATATACACACCAAAAAGACGACAGCGCACGCCTTTGAGTGACAAAGAGCTAAGCTTGTATTGGCAGACGACATGGCAGCTCTATGTATTCGGTCTAAACTGCTCACAAAAAGTATCGAAACACTTAATAGAAATGATCCAATATATAACGGCTCGAAAAGGTATGCATTAATCTAAGCAAATAACCAAGTGCATAATTTGTTCTGCGTATTTTGACACCTCGATCGTTGAGATACGATGTTGCGGAGCGGAGTTATTGTCATTTCAATGGTCGTGGGTCCAGTTTCAAAAGTGACAATCATCCTATAGAAAGAAGTTTGCATTACTGTTTAGAATGATCAGATTCGTGCTTTTCAATAGGATGAGTGTCACTTTTGAAACTGGACCCACGATCATTGAAATGACAATAACTCCGCTCCGCAACATCGTATCTCAACGATCGAGGTGTCAAAATACGCAGAACAAAATTATGCACTTTGTTATTTGCTTCGATTAATGCATACCCTTTCGAGCCGTTATATATTGGATCATTTCTAAGTGTTTCGATACTTTTTGTGAGCAGTTTATTTACATTACATGACCGGGATATATATGCACATGTACGTTGACGAGAAATCTGATATTTTGGAGGTAACTAGTATAACCATCAATATGCTTTTTTAAACCTAAAGTTTTTTCAACATAACAATTTTAAATCAAGAAAATATATATCAGTATATGCACAACTTCTTTCTGGCTATATAAAAAGCCAATATTGATTACTTTTCAATAAAATATCGGTCAAAAGTACACACCAAATCGCACCAAATGGGTTCGAAAATTGAAAAATTTCCACTTGCTAGGGGCACATCCCTCTCACACTCCCCTCTGTCTGCGCTTTTAAACCATCTATACTTAAATCTAGAAAATATCAGTATTATGCTCAACTTCTTTCTTGTATTGGTAAAAATTAAATATTGATTAGAAATGAAGAGGTGGATTTTCGATAAAATATTGGTCAAAAGTATACACCAGATCGCACCAAATGAGTTTTTGCGAGGGTGCCCCCCTTATACTCCCCTGTCAGTGTGCTATTTTGGTTAACCTTTTACATATACTTTTCTAGATCCGCACCGGGATTCAGCGCACCCCTTGTTTTGATTTTCAGATCCAATCATCCAACCATAGCAAGACTTGCGTGTGATAATTGACAATGACAGAAATATCATATCTGATAACTGTCATATTCCATCCATGAGAAAATTCATAAAAGAATCGTAGGGCATGAAATTGACCATAATTTACTAATGTACCATAATGTTAACATTGCTAATAATTGTTAGTGGAAGCTAATGGAATGAAATTGAAGTCGGCAAAATATCAAAGCATTCCACCGATAATCAAGTTAGAGTCTTCTTATGTGAAACACTTAATTTATTACACAAACAAATGGAATAAGATATAATACCTAAATGTGTTCTTGTTTGAACCTAGAGGCTTTCGTAATTATTTATTATGGTGCTATATTAGTTTGGTACATGTGTCAGGTCATCAAAACAAGGGAATTGGGGGCACTCAGATTATAAAGTTGTAAACATTAATATAGGCCAGGGAATGAACTCGAGGTGGGGGGGGGGGGGGGTACTCACCTCATAGAGGGATATGCCGCTCTAAAGGGTAGCTTTTTTTGTAAAAAATCCCAAACAAGGGTATGATTTTGTGCTGGGAAATCCCTATTATTGGGTCACTTTTTACAAATGGGTCTATTTTCGCCAACATTTGGCCTATTTTCGCCAATTTTTCGCCAACATTTTGGACTATTTTCGCCAACATTTTGCCTATTAGGTTTTTCTACCACAGCACAGAGTTGCCCAGGACAATGCTTCTTTCTTTATTTGGAAATTCAAATGACACCAAAAAAAGTTAAACATTTTGCCATTTTTATTTGACAAAATAATTTAAAAAAACATCACAAAATTGCTTAAATTTGGGTCAGTATTCATTTGTACCAAAACATTTTAAAATGGGACAGTCATGTCCGTATAACAGTTTGGATCGGGCGCCTAAAGGTGATTTCTGAGATGTAATTCATGTGAATATTGCAACATAATACATTGGTCCCGCACCTTCCCCCCTCCCCTGCAGGTAGGTCATTCATACATATAACCTATTTGTCCTATTATTTTGATCTACCATCACGTATGAAGCGTTTGCATCAGGCAATTTCAAAATTCTTTTGATGATTAGGCCAAATTAAATTAATTGTTTGTCTCAAAGCTCCGCGCGCGTTAGTTTATTGATGCGCATTAGAAAAACAAAAATCTGAAAAAAACTTTTTTTTTCTCTTTTTTTTTTTTTATTTTTTTTTTTAAAAAACTGAAAATTTCACAGATTTGTCAGATTTTCATTGATCACATCATCTTAAATACAAAAGTTCACTTTTACAAGGATTTCAATATTTTATATTTAAAAAAAATAAAATTAAAAAAAACTTGAAAAAAAACCGCATTCCGCATTAGTTTTACAACAGGAGAGGAGCTTTGAGACAAACAATTAATTTAATTTGGCCTTATTATATGCACTTTTCAACTGTATTTGGAGCACTGACCCCTGCATGATCTAATTTTACCCCTGTATGAACACCCTATTACTATTACCATTAAATGGACAAAAAAAGGGGAATATGTGCCAGTTCAAATAGGTTAAAGCACTCTCTGAGTGATTCAAATCTAATTTACATTCTTATTCGGCTATTTAGCACAAATGGAACGTAAACGCTCTTCCAATATACCAATTATATATGCCACAAATTGAATGAAGACACATTAATCATTGTACAAAGATTTCTGTTTTTTGGATAAACTAGGTACTTCATTGTACTTAAAAGGTCAGGGGTTTGATTCCCGCCCATTGGGTTGTGGAATTTGATTGTGGACTACAGGTAAGAGCAGGGGCATAACTGCCCCCCCCCCCCTCTAATCACAGGCCTGTCCCCTAATTGAAGACCCTAGTTATGCCACTGGGCACATATTGAATTCATGGGGTCACTTTTCGTACAGCGAAAAACATCCAAATCGATGCTGTGTACTGGTATAGGACGCATCTCAACCAACTGTGTGTCTACTGAGCTAACTTGAGCTGTGTATAACGTATGAATGCCATACAGGTGTCCACATAAAGCTAAAGTAATTCTCTTTCTTAAAATCAACATTTTATATTTTTAGAAAAATATATGCCCGCGTCATTTAATATTTTACTTTTCCATCCTATTATTTCACAATTCCCCACACAGTAAAGAATAACAACATTATTGTCAAATTCACCAAGTGCACGCGTTTTTACGGGGCATGTATTCAGCTCGCTGTATCTCTGGAAATAAATAAGGTACACATCTCATACACACGCCATCGTACACTTGGTGTGTTTGAAACGTGTCCATGTTAAATACATTTTGATTGGTTGAGAAAAGCCCACGTCATTTGTACTTTTCTGAATTGACGAATTACGGAATCGGTACCAAAATCTTACGGTCGAGCGTAGCCCCATTGACTATACACACAAACACGGATTGCGAGCAGTGAGTTCATACTCATCGTTCTATTGATAAAAATTCACTGTTTTCATCTATTTTTTAACAGTATGACTTAACATGAAGTTTATTAACAATATAAAGATACTATTTGTCAAATATCAGTTGTCAGAGAGTGATGGAAAGGGAGTTAAATGGAGATATTATCAGGGCATTTCATGAATTTGGAAAAATAAAAATCTTACGTGTAGGAATCTACGTGAAGCTAATCGATAGCCCCACAGACGGCCCGTAATAATTTGTTTACACAGTGGCAAATAGGAAATAGCTAGTAATTTGCGTGTATTTAATAGGCTCTGTTAGGTGTTCTTTTTGAGCCAAACAAATCCATATGTGAGTGAAAACCTGCCGAAAGGGTGTGTGATATTGGATTATAAAGACCAACAATTGGTTGAAATTAAAATAAAGTGGACATTTGGACACAAAAAACACCCACATTTGCCTGTTCAATATGTAGATAGACTGTGAATGTTTTAATTTTTCAATATTAATAATCTTGTGTAAGGAATTCAAGGCTATAAACAAACACCCAGATTTCATTCATATTTCATAATTTAACCTACCCATGCTAAACCCAATTGAGTACTACAAATTATTACAGCAAGTATATGCTGGTGGACCCTGCTTCCACTAGTCCTACCTTAGGGACGCACCATTTGATTTTCAGGGGGGGGGGCATGGAAGTTGGGGTAGGGCAGAAATTTGTTTTATCGCCACCGAAGTAGGCGTCATTTTTTTTCTCTTCGCAGCCTTCGGCGTTAGGCAAAGGCGGCAAAGGTTTGTTTTTTAGGTTTTACTGTTTTTCTTTACATTGAGTTAGGCCTTTTGGGTGAGTCATCTTCTTTCTTTTTTTTCTTTTCTTTACTCAGCAGTGGGTCATCTTTTTTTTCTTCCTGGTTGGTGGGCAAAGTTGGTTTTTTTCCTGGATAGTGGGCAATTTATTTATTTTTAATTAAACTTCCATGCACCCCCCCCCCCCCCTCAGTATCTAATGGTGCGTCCCTTAGGACTACTCTATCTAACTATAAGCCTAAAAAATTGCTACCAATCCGTTATCTACCCGAGAACTGACTGAGGAGGATGGCTGACTCAGTGTTTCTATATTCTAACTTAGTTTAGTATTTCCCTGGATAGGCTGGTTTTAGTGGCCCTACAAGAAGCGCTAGCTTCCACAATCTCATTGTGTCATCATGAAAGGGTTTTAAAAATATGGTGATAACTGTAAATCCACTTAATTTTGTGAGGGATTTAATTTCGCGAATTTCGCGAGGGATGGGGATTCGCGAAATTAAATACCCGCGAAACTAACAATTTTGCATTGAAAGTAACAGTCACATTTCCAGATTCGCAAAATTAAGTGCCCGCTAAAATAGCAGTTATTTTAAATTCACAAAATAAAGTATCCGCGAAATTATAGTGTTTTATACAGTATTTTGTTGGAGCTCATCCATGGCGTGGGTTTACCCATAGAACCGGTTTTTCCTTTGCCAGTGTAGAAATCCTTTTGAATTGATAAACTTGTCAACACATACACAATAAGTGACATTGAAAACATGTTGTCAGTCACCCTGAACCAACAGTTGAATTGTCTTCTCAAATGAATTCAGGGGCGGACTGGCCACTGTGGCGTTGTGGCGATCGCCACATGGGCCGCTTGGTTTTGGGCCTCTCAGGGCCGGTTACTCATATTTTGCGGCCGTGCGAAAATGTGTGACTGTGCGAAATTTTGTGAGCGTGCGAAATTTTGTGACCATGCGAAAATTTCTGACTGTGCGAAATTTTGTGACCGTGCAAAATTTTGTGACCGTGCAACATTTTTTGACCCCACCCCCCCCCCCCCCCCCCCCCCCCCACTTACGTGAAATTCACGAGGTGACTGGCTGGGAAAAAAATTGGGGCAACCTTTTACGAACATTTACTACCGGGACGACATACTTCTGCCTGACATGGTCAAAAAGGGCCGCTTTAATAATTTTGCCACGGCCGCTTTCAGGTCCCAGTCCGCCCCTGAATGAATTGGTTGGTGAAAGTTGTAGTGAATTCAGTTTCTTATGGGATCATTGCTTTATAGCATTAGTGTGTGCTCCACAAGTAACAATGTGTGTGTGATTAATCACATATACCCTGTAGGCTGTACTCACATACATACGCCTGAATGCCAATGCTGTCCATATAGCGCACAGTGAACAATACAAAACGATGGCATCCCATATAGAAAATGAAATTTGCTACAATGTGGTTACTTAAAGGGGCACGGATAGATAAGGTATAACGCTGAAACGTAATATTTCATGGGAAAAGGGTTAATGTTATATGGTGCTAGATAGACAATGTGGTGAAGCCATATGTGCTGAATTCTGCTGATAATTTCGATGTGATCTACAATCGAAATTACCAAATTGTGAAATATTACATGATACACTGTGAATTATTACTATTAGGTTAACGGTTTCAGATGGTAGTTAGTAAATGCTTATAACTCATTTCTGGGGAACTTGAGGCGACACTCCCATATGCATCTCTCAATACCCCTTTAAAACATCATGACTTTCAAAGTATCACCTCAATGTTTTGAATCATATGTGTCAAATTTCGGGAAGAAATATCCTCATGTAATCTCTGATTTTTGGCACTGGTTATTAATTTTGAATTAGTTAACATTAAATCACCTGGTCAGGAACTTTTTGTGATACATGTAAATTAAATGTCCCCCCCCCCCCCCCCCCACCCCCACCCCCACCCCAATGTATTGTACAGTCATTAAAAAAAGGTACTCTACCAGGTATTAATAAATGTGCTGATAACTCTAAAATAAAAGTATAACTCCTATTTATAAAAATATTAATTTATAAAGTCATGACCTCTGTGCGGAGTGAGCTGTTTGTACAGTAACACTACAGCTATGTTAAATTGGTGAAGGTTAACCCTAAACCATCCTCAACACTACAAATCAGTCACTACACTACTAGGTGCTGGTAGTGCGAGTATTCCCATGATTTTATTCAGAAGTTTAAGTAAATTAGATTCGCTTTACACAAACAACATTAACGAAAAAGAAGAAAAAAAAGTTGACTTGCCCGTTCAGGGCCAGAGCCTGGGTCGGACGGTCGGATTTTTGTTGTTGATTTTTTTAATTTAAGCAGGGAGATACTACACAAAAACACGTTTTAACCCTAACTCTACCCCCCACTTTTTTCAGAATTTTTTCTTCAACACGGAAAATCGACCAAAATATCCCCCCGATCCCCCCGGGATTTGATCCAGGGACCTCTTGCACCAGAGGCGAGGGATTCCACACTTCACCACGGCTGTCAAGCACAGTCTGGGCAGTGTATTGCCCAGACTGTATGGAGTGGGTCCATTTTTTCATCAAAAAACTTCCACGCCGGGTGGTAACAACGTGCCCAGTCGTGGTATTTTAGGGTATATGGTAGTGTTAGGGTTATAGATTTATTTATTTTTTGATTTTTTTTTTTAAACAAGCAGATACTACTCAAAAACATGTTTACATCTTTCTTTAATGTTATTTGCTTCTTTCACTTTCAATTTCTTTTTTCTTTCAGTTTTTTTTTTTTGAAATTTTTTGAAATTTTTTTAAAAAAAATAGCGACCCTAGATTTCTGAAAATTCGGGTAGGTCGGAAAGGGCAAGTCAACTTTTTTTTTGTGCCTAATTTTATGGTTCACTACACACATCAAATGTCATATAACAATCCACATTTTAGTCACCCTGCATTATAGTATGAAAGTAATGTTACTTTCATGATTATAGTATTTTAACATAATTAACTAATAAATCAGTTTAAATCATACTCTGGTGACTGATTTTCATGCCATGGTTGCCAATTATTGATTATGATCTTTTAAAAGATAGATATAGGAGTGCCACTATATAAAAACTTGTGTATGTTCAAAATAAATAAATACAAGAAATCCATTCAGTGTATCATGCCCAATGATGAAAACACTCTATTCAACCATGGAATTATTAGAAAGAGACTTTCTAATAATTCCATGATTCAAATGTCATGCAAGAATTGGCATTTATTGATTTTGCTCATTCAAATAAAAGATTAGATAAAAATTAGAGAGCACTAAAACTTTTCAACCAGGTTTAAGTTAAGTGTTATTTTGTATTTATTTAAGGCAGGTCTCTATATAAGACCTTGGGCAATTTTGAGAGCAAAACTTGATAAGGCAACATGTTTGCCTGCTTTTGATTGTGTTAAACAGGATCAATGGAAGTTAAATTGTGTTTCCAATACATTGTATGTATAAGAACAATGGATAAAACAACACTTGAGAATACAATAAGGGTGAAACTAGTGAAGTTATATGGCCCCATGGCTAGGTAACTAGCATATTATTACCATACAAATATTATGTATGGTCTGCATTGCATGCAATCAAAGATTCAGAAAATCTTTGATGCAATGGTTCATTTAAACTCAGATTCAGGGTCTGCATTTCAGCTAATAATCCATCCCACCAAGATTCTCCTTAACAGATGGGATGGGTTGGGGCGGCAGAGGAGAGGGGGTGTTGCATGGTTTTGGGAATCCAAACTATCAGGGGGACAAAACGGGTTACATTTAGGGGGAAAACTGGCTCCTCTGCGTCAAACTGGAGCAACTAGTCAGGGTTGCACAAAGTTGTTTCTTCCCCAGGAGCAAGGTTTTGAGCTTAACATTTCCCCACCTATACTTACAGGTTTGATAAAAATCAGATTACAATATTGGGTTAGAATTTTTGTTAGGGGAGAATGAAAAAAAAAAAGATTTACGTGAAGCGCGCAATTTTTTTGTGTGGAATGTTTTAGTAGGAAAATCTGCGCGAAGCGCGAAAAAATTTGCCTTTATTATGCTAAAATTGTCGATTTTTTCTCATTTTAACTAAATAGAATTTTTTTGAGGGGGTGGGGGCACAAAAATATCTTTTGGGGAAATGCCCTCCCCTTGCCCCCTGTAGCGTCGCCACTGGGGAATCGCAATTAACACGTTAGTATACCTGCAGCCACAGCTCATAACCCAAAGTTTGCATTTTTTTCTCTTCATCTTTTTTCACCCTTTTCCCCAATACTTTTTCTTTTTCCACTTGGCATTATTTCCCCAATTCTGCTCATTATTGCTCCCGCACTTTGTGCAACCCTGCAACTAGTAGAGCACTATTCTGTAGTATTCTGGGATGTAATTAAAAATTACCCCTGGGCACTACCGGCCTATCTTCAAGATATACTCATTTGAATAGCCAATTAAAATGCAGCTTGTAAGGCCAAACAAAAAAAATAGGTTTGTCTCAAAGCTTGCGCGCGCATTGGTTTTGAAATGCCAAAATACCGCGTCTGAAATGCAGGAAATTGTAAAATCAAATTTTTTTCCCTACAAATTTTTATTTCAAGTTTTTATCAAAAATATCGGCAGATTTTCCTTTTCTCAAACTTTTACATAACTCAGTTCTTCAAAAAACGCTGCAAAATTGTTCTTTACACAACTACATCACAATATTCATTTCAAATAGAAAAAACAATATCAGAAAGTGTCAACGGTTGCAAATAGTAAGAGTACACAAATAAAAAAATTGTAAGAAAAAAAAAAAAAGGAAGACAAAAAACCGTGCGCGTCACCCGATTTTGAAGCCTTCGCAAGCTTTGAGACAAACTTTTTTTTTTTTTGCCTAAAATATTTCACTCCAATCTTTATCAGGGATACAATTATTCTATCACTGTCTCTGATTGGTGCAATAAATGATGTATCTATCTTTCTGACCAATCGGCCGGTAGTTCTCAGGGGGTTAATGGATTAATCCTTACAGTTAACAGCAATCAAATTCAGACGTCCACAGGAGTCGGTCGAGCTTCGAAAAACTAGGTTTATCAACTGCAAATATATAGCCTGCCATGATCGCATCATCTCAAGACTGGGGAAGTGCGCGCCGTGCTCCAGCACAGCGCTGATTGGAGTTGTATTTTTAACACTTTGGGCCGTTAGGTGTGAAATGCATGTACCTTCTTCCCCCTAAAGCAAAAATAGTTGAGAACCTCTGTACTTAACCACTTTATAATATTCATTATAACCAAAATGTGTCACAGAGTGAAACTACATAGATCTTATATTCATCATATCAATTTCAATTCTATTAGTATTTATTACCTATACTTGCTCATAGTCATATTACAGGTAACTGATTTACTTTATGCATCAATATTATGTTGCTCAAGGGCCTCATCTTTGCCACACGTCCTGACAGTTGCCCTTGTTCATGTAACCTTTACCTTTCATCCACAGCCTTTCATATATAAGTTCCACTGATTTTTTGCCCAAAACGGGGTTGAATGTAGCACTGTAGAAAGAAAGTAACTATTTGCACGACTTATTTGCACGCGCCCATGTATGTTTCCTGCACTGCCAATCTTTATATTGTTTAAAAAACTAGTACTAGTAGACCTACTCATTTTGTTTTTTATTTGAGATATCTTTTTTAAACAAATATATATTTGGGATTTTTTTTCAGTTTTTGGAGATTTTATCTTTTTTTTAAATGAAAATTCAACAACATTTAAAAAACCAGAAAACAAACAAACAAACAAACATCTGACTAACTGACCAACCTGAGAGGTCAGTTTGCCCATAGAACGGGGGGGGGGGGGGGGGGGGGGGGGGGGTTGCCGCAGCGGTTGTTCCCTCGCCTTGCACCAATGAAACCCGGGTCAATTCAGTGCACGACCGAGGGCTTTATGTGCATTTGGTTTATCACGATCCATACACGCTCTCGCAGGTTTTCTCCGGAGTCTCCGGTTTCCTCCTGCTTCAAAATCGGTGATCAGTTGTTTCGGTTATCAAAAACTTCCTTGACCCAATGGTATTTGGGGAGCTGCATTAAAGAATGGAGAATGGTGGATGTTGTTCATGTGTGTTTATATGTCGCAACTTGGTGCTGATTTAGCTGCTGCCTGAACGTTGCATTGTTCAGTATGATTCGCAAGCAGCAAAATTACAGCGCTTTGAACCTTTGGAAAAGGCGCTATATAAATACTGATTATTATTATTATTATTATTTATTAAGCTACTGTCATGCTCCCAGTCAACTTCGGATGCCAACATCTCTCTTGCAAATATTTAATAAAACACAAATATTTCCACCTCTACATAATATAAAACTTGCCCATCCTCAAGGGCAGACTTCACCATACAACATGTTGCACACAAATCGTGAATAATGAATGAACTTGAGCCAATATTCCATTACTATTTCCATTGTAATATAAACCAATGTAATTAGCAATCCGACACCTGTTACAAATGCTTTTTGTCCTCCAGGTCACTGATCTCAGGGTTAACTTGTATACATTTGTATTTGTAGTGTAAATAGTTTTGATTTGTTGTTGGTATATACAAGTATTGTATGCTAACAGGTTTCTGATATCAATTCCAAAAGCTTTTCATTTTAGATACATTGTACAATACAATGAAGATTGCGGGTATTGTCTTGTAAGGTCAAGAAATGGAGAAAAGTTGGTCTTCCACTTCCGACTGGCGTACATAGCTTTAAAAAAGGGACCTTTCAGCGTGTAATAGTTTTCGTAAGAATATTTTCAATAAGTTTTAACTTAATATTGAATAGACTTAAAAATATTGAATGTTAAAAAATAACATAATTTTCCACTTTTAAACCAATACAATATATCAACCGAAATGAGAAAAAATATCAGAAAAATTTGATTGTTGATGTCTTGTTTTCAAACCTTCCTGTTTTTTAACTTTATAATTTACTATCTCACAAATTGGTTTAATTTCACTTCACATAATCTGAATGAAAGATAAGGCTTGTTCAGACGGCCACTAAGCTCGAGAATAGTTATTCTCGAGTTTAAATATTGTTTACTGCTAACCCAGAGTGTCTGTCCACACAACAAACTTAACCTCGAGAATAGCGACACTACTGCGGTAGCTTCGAGGTTAACTCAAGGTCATGCGACTCTTCATTTTGCGGTAAGACCTGGGTCACAGGTCATAAATCTCACTCGCAGGTTAGCTCTCGGTTAGCGCTTTGGGGTTAGTTAACCGTAAGATCTTTTAGGGTTAACATTCCAGCTTTATACTCGGGGTTAGTTAACCATGATCGATTCACACGGCCGTTAACCAAGAGTTTAATCTCTAGGTTAGCGAATTTGACGCTACCCAAGAGGTTAGCGTCCCTCGTCGGAAAGCACCTATAGTCTAGTCAGCTTAATACAATATTAGTAGGTCTAGATCATGAAAGATAATCTGTTTATTACTAAACTATCTTTAGATCATAAAAGATAATCTGTTTACTAGACTGTCTTAAGTTGATGAGACCTACTTTTGAAAATATTTTTATATTTTTATCATCTGGTTTTGTTCTTCATTGTAATTATACTAGTAATGATACAAGATAATCATGATATAGGGTGGAAGTCTGAGACGACATGGTGGAAATTAACCATGGTCGTTGGTTTCCGTTTGCCCAACCTGCAGGCTACTTGATCTGTCAAATTAAATCCCAGAGATCAAAATCACCGTTGCTATTAAGACATCTTTGTGTACTTTATGGGTTGAAACGGTGCACTTTTGAATGAGGTTATACTTTTCGACGTCAGGTCTGAAAATACATCAATACTGGAATTCCAGTAGTTTAATGGAAAAATACAATGATAAATACAATGATATTTGCGAATCAAATTTATCAAATTTAAGAAGTGATATTCCAACAAAAAAGAAATGTTTGATTTATTCTCTTCTTTTTTATGATGTTTATGTTGTTGAGTTCAATATTGTCTGTATTATTTGATTTATGTATCTGAAAAACAATACCACAAAGCAAAAACCATGAAAACATTAGCTATATTTAGCTATCTATTAACCCTCCCACATGTCCTCACTGTGTGTTGTGTTGGCATATTATTGTTGAAACATACAGATACGCTGAAAGAAATCTCAAATGATTTGATGGGAACGACAATGACTTGTATCTGTATAAAAAAAAACAGGGTTCACACAGAAAATAATAAACAAATGAACAAACAATACAAAACAAATCTAGTTTAAGAAATATCAAACTATGACCTGATATTTGTTAACATGTTTTCTTCCCTATGTGAAGGTGTTTCATAAAAAGTCTTATCTAACATTTGATTTAAATTACCGTACACTATTTAAAATGATCAAAATTGATAGTAGCAATCAAATTGCTCAAAACTTGCAAATAATTAGACAAATAGACAAACTTCTGGTGCGGTATAGAATACTCCCTTTAAAAGTATCTCAATAAAAACACCTGTCAGACCCATTGCATGAGGTCATTTTTAACCAAATGTTAGACTTTTTATATCAAAATATTAATTACGATTGGGGGGGGGGGGGGGGGGACAAGTAAGATAAATACTTAAGGTAATAAACCCTGAAACATGTTTAAAAGTAATTACATCATTATAATCATAATATTATATAAAAATATGATTGGCTTTTGCCTCAGAAATACAAACAAGACCCATCTTTATTCTACTTCAATAATATAAGCATGGACAGTAGAAAGGTCCATGAAATGATAATGATAAAGGCACCATTTTTAACCACTTGTTGGGTGGTGGTGTGACTCCACGGAAGAACAACTCCTCAATTTTTAATCTCTCTGGTTCTATTGTCAAATAGGCCACTTTCTAAAGACTACAAGTGGCAATTTTATAGTGTTCAACATGCAGATTTCCCCCCAAATAAATTGGTCTATACTCGCAGTAATTTCAGCCTATTACGTGTGCGCTGGCACCATAGGTACTTGATGGACTATGGCTTTATAGTCTGTGATCACCAGTTGTCCAATTTTATACAATAAAGTTTTAGTACCGATATTTGCATGTTTGCTGATAGTGATATGTGTCTCCATTTTTATTTTGAAGTATGAAGCTTGTTATTACTTATCTTTAAAAAAAATCTTACTGAAGATAATTTAGAAGGGAGCCTTCAACACATTTATTCAGATTTTCATGAATATCAGAATGATTTCCCAAGCTATTTAAAAATCTGTTTGAACCATTGTTTTATTATCAGTAAAGCCAAACACATGTAGATTGGTTTGTTAGATTGCACAGTGTACCATTTGAAGATCACTAGTTCAAATCCTTCACAGGAGGCTGATATATTTGCTTTTTAAGTTGAAATATGGGCCAAGATGGGGCCTGTTATTAGATCAGCTTGGTTGATATCCTATAGAATAGAATCTATGTATGCAATAGATCCATTCAAAGGTGTATAATACATCTACCACCCCCCCCCCCCCCCCCACCCCCTCCCCCCACCCACCCCACCCCCAAAGAAATGACCATCTTTGTCCCTGGTTGAACAACCAAAAATGAACCAAAATGTCATGGAAATGTTACTTTTATTGTATTGGTCATAAATCACTATAGATTATAAGTGCCCCTGGCTGATGAACCAAAAATGAACCAAAATACCAAGGAAATGTTCCTTTTATTTTATCGGTCATAAATCACTATAGATTATAAGTTGCCCGTGGCTGGCTGAACCAAAAATGAACCAAAATACCAAGGAAATGTTACTTTTAGTGTATAATCACTATAGAATATATGTAAAAAAAAGAAAATTACGTTGAACAGCAAAAAAAATAAGAATAGAAATTAAGGCCCCTGGGCACTTTACCTGTATTGTAAAATAGACAAATGAAATCCAGAGGATTAATAGATAAAAGTGCTCCAAAAGTGCATAATTGCTATACACATCAAATCAGCTTTTGTGTCCCAAGTGATGGGATTAAGGAAGAGGATTAAGGTATCAATATTATCATATATTACGTGTGAAAGAATCAAAACTGTTTGGCCTTTGTGGTTCTTCACAGCTCTCTGTGTGAGCTGTGCTAGATTTACTAATGACGAATTTGCTTCACAATAATACGAGAAGGTGTAGGGCTTCAAGCTAACATATCTTTTAATAAAATTTGAAATAAATATGTGTACACACATTACTTCAAAAGTGACCAACTTAAGTTGTGATATGGGTTGAAAGTCAAAAGTTAAATCAATTACAAATTATTATTTGATACTTATCAACTCTTCGTTACGGTTTTTATCTGTCCTACTATTCTTTTACAGCCGTACTATAAAACTTAGATAGGCCTACATGTAGTAGAAATTGCCTGAATCCTGGACAATATTATCCAAATAAATTTAGAACTACATGTAACATGAAATACACCGCTCTTGTGATTTTTAAAATCCTACTTAAACAAATTTTCTATATTTTAATATGATTTAAAATCCTACAAAACAAATCTTCTATATTTGAATATGATATACTTTTTCACCCTCAAATATGGCCCCAAAAATAAATGGTTTGCTTGTCCATAGATGCAAAGAAAAAGTTGGGTCAGTCTGTTGGATTTACTTTTTTTTTCTCTTCAAATCCTGTATCAAGTATCAATATGATTGAACACTAGGCAATGTGACCGTTACACGGTTCAACCGTGTAACACACGTATAACCCGTGGCCCGTAAGCAAAACACGGTATACGAAACACAAACTAGATTTTACAATTGAACTAACAAATTTTAGTAACAAAACACATGGAAATACAGGCAATATTTGGGTCACGAGTCACGATGGATTTCGTAATTGTTTACATCTTACTTACCATGCGCCGTTTTGTTATATGATTCCTTGTGTTCGTGGTGCACCACTAGTTTTATTCCAAGTCATCAAAAGTGACGTCATGATTATAACATGCTCCTACTTGCGCAGAAACCGCCATTTTTTAAATTTTAAACCAACAGAGTTCTGCGCACGTACGTGTAAAGCAATGGCGTTTTTAACTCTGAAGAAAACGAAATATGAACTGCCGATACTGGAGGATTTATCATACTTTATTTTAGTTATTTGAAGATGAAACTCAATCTCATTGAACACTGACAAATAACAATACATATGCAAAAGACATATCTCAATGTTAAAAAAGGTGGTGTTTCAAAACATGGTTTTGTTCCATTTTTATGATTTTTTTTTTTTCACCAACGAAAAAAGGTGATTTTTTTTTTTTTTTTGAAAAAAAAGGGGAAAAAAACAAAAAAAACTCACGGTCCCGCACGGTCGGGACCGTAGGAGACGGTCGGTCAGAGGAGGACAAGCAAACACCTTTTTTGGGGGGGGGCCTAAGTAAAATATAATTTCTTTCTCAAAATCTTGCCCCAACTAGTAACAGTTTGCTATGATATGAATGTTGTTGTCGCTTGAGCGGCAGTCTGTTCATTCGTTTTCGACTAATTTGAAATTCAAATGGTCTGTCATTTATTTAAGGTTGTCAAGAGACTGTTTCTGCTTTTACTGGGTGAATGGCCACTATTCACACATTGTAGAGGGCGCTATCGAAAATTTACGATATCTCGTAATCAGATCTACGAACTTTAGTAGAACAGCAGTGTTACTGAAATTCGTATTCGGCGCAGACTGGTTATAGATGTTTTTCGCTGCAACGGCTCAATCAAAAAGTAGCCCGAGTTATTTAGGATGTTTGGGTCTTTTTCAATTAGTCATACTTATCAATTTGAATTTATGCAGAGTCGTAAACTTTAAAATGGTCAAATATCTAGAGTCGTAAACTTCATAAAATGGCCAAAATACAATCATAAATGTAAGGTTTCCAGCTATTAAGGCAACTACTATTGCCCATGAAGAGTCCTAACTCAAGTTAGCTCAAATTATTGTGACTAAAATAAAGAAAACTCCCAAATTTCTTTACAAATAGTAATACATCAAACAACATACCAATGCACAAAATGGGGAAAAAGTAGGATCTATTTTCTGTGTTTGCCACGCATTCAATGTTGTATGGGTGTGCTTGGCTATGCGTTGATAGAAGTCTAAATGGAATCAATAGGCCTATATGACATACAGCTTGACTTTGATATATCTATTTATCACAAGTGATAATGATAAATGATGTGTCAGATCATAAATGTATCAAATGCTACAGAATATTTATGTGGAAAAGCATCAATAGAGAAGTTGATCATTTAGTCTAGACAAGCATGATGCTTAAAGTAAGGTCACGAATGTTATCGCGGAATTGAGATTAAACGCGGAAAACAACATTTTGATGAAAAGACGGGGGGGAAATGCACAAAAAACGTCCAAAACACAACATTTATAAATAGTCTTGAACAAAACAATATAAATGTTAAAAGACGATACGTAATAAAACAAAACAAACAATATTTAGATATAAAACTCCGCGATATAGAGCTACAGTAATAATAAGGTAAGCCTAAAAATCTAAAATGATGTGTTTTTCTGTAAAGTGTGTTTATTTTGGTTTTATAGATAGTAAATGTTAAGCTTTCTTGGGGAAAATTACATCACAGAAAAATGCAAAATTTACAAAGCGGAAAAATGCGGAATTCGACAGTTACAAAGTAGAAAATGTGTGACCTTAGATTAAAGTCACACATAATTCATGATTGCAGAAAGCACAAGCAATACATGTATCAATTGGTATTTTTAACAAAGCGTAGACATTAGTATTTAGGCAAAACTAAAACAAATGTGTTGATTTAACTGGTTCAGAAGTTTAATCCTTGCTTTTTCAAAGGACACATAATTAAGGGTCAGTATACATTAAAGAACATTTACCATGTTTTAAATGTACTCATTATAGGGTGTGTCCTTCTAGAATTTTACAAAGGATAACTAGATTTCACCAAATTCAACACATTGTATTAATTTGGTATTTTAAAATTCTGTTGACATTCATTCTGTATCTAAGGTATTGTATTATCATATCTTGCATTTGGTGATATCCTTTTTTGGTGTGTTCATCAGATCATATCGGACATTTTCCGGAAAAAAAGGCTTCCCTATACATGCAGTAGCGCATATTTTGCCAAATCAGTCAGTAATATTGAATTAAAATATCTGAATTTTTAAATTTGTGTCCGACTATGGGGGCCGCCATTTTGTTTTAAAAGTATATTAGTGTCCCGGATGTACACAGTTAATATAGCAATTAAAGTTTGTTGGTTGCGGGGAAATTCTATTAATTCGGGAATATGTTAAAACTTGTGAATCCAATAGTTCAATGTATTTACTAACTTTTCACCGACGACACGAAAAATCTATCAACGGAAAAAGGAGTAAAAAATGATTTTAAACCAAAAAAATGAAACAAATTCGTTCAAGTAAAGAGGTGGTTTTGTCATCAAAAATGACGTCATTTGTTTTTCGGGGTCAATTGAACGCACAAAATAAAATCTGGAATCGAGTTTAAGTCAAATTTAGTTTACTTAATGATAAACTGGGCAGTCCATTCAAGAAAAAGGTAAAAAACAGGCGTTATTACCAGCAACTATAATGACGTCATTTTAAAAATGGCGGCCTCCATGAATTCGCCGCACGAATTTAAAAAATCGTATTTTTTTATTCGATCTTACTAACTGCAAATTGTACATGTGACGTGATCAAGCAAAATCAGTCGAAAGTCGCAACTATTGATTTCGAGATTTAACCAGACCAGACAGAGGATAGAATTCCATTTGTTTTCTTTTGTTTTGGAAACCCCTTAATTTGCTCCCTATCTTTAGAATTAATTGTCCATTCTTAACTGGGTTTTCTACAAATGTTGCATTGCAAAAGGCCAATACATGTACATTTAAAAAAAAATGAAAACTAGAAATGTGACATTTGCAACTTCAGACTGATTTTGCTTGATCACATCACATTAGCCTAGGGCACATGAAAGTCAATGTTATGTTTCCCGTAATATTGTTTCCAAACCATAATGAGGCAACTTGTTCATTATTCATTTTCAATATTTGGCAATGTTGTATTTTCGCGCATCGCCATTGATCAACACCCAGAAACACACAAAAATGATTGTGAAAAAAAAACCACTTTATATTTTACATTATATTTTTGTACAATATACAAAATAATGAACTTTTGAGGATTTCGATTCTCAAACGCGGGCACAAAATCATAACGCGGGCAGGTTACGGGAAACATAACATTGACTCTCATGTGCCTAACCAAACTTATCGTAATTGAGAGTATGCAAGTCTCAAAAGTGACATTTATTTTCTCACAACAAAGTGCTTTATTTGTAGCTAAACAATTGTTGTTCGGTTGGGGCTCACTCCAACTTATCCCTTTAAACCGTGTTCTAAAAATGTATAATTCAATTGTTGTACATTTTCACTTTCCCAAGTGCATTTCTGATCACCACTACACTGAAAAGAACCTTGGCTAATATTTAGAATTCCCTGCCATTCTTATTCCTGACTGTAAGTGTATGGGTCGTTCTTTAAAGGGGCATTGAGAGATATTTCTGGGAGAGCGATGTCAATTTTCCTGGAAATTGGTTTTTTTGCACCAAAGTAATACTTTGGCATATAATAACTACCATCTGAAACCGTTTACCTTAATTCGCAGTATATCATATTTCACAAATTGGTAATTTCGATGTACAATAGATAACATCACTAGAATGTCTATCTATCACTTCAACACTGTTCCCATGAAATATTACGTGTCAGCATTCTATTATTACCTTGTCTATTGAAACTATTTTCTTTTTCAAATTTCATTTTTATCACCAATCTCTCCCGCCCCTTTAAAAGTCCCCATTGAAAGCCAACTCAAACTGCCTGTGTCATGTGTGTTGGTTTAGCAATAGTTGGAGCCATAGAGTCATTGCAAAATGTACAGCGTACTTACTTATGCCTTATACTAAACCGCAATAATGCATTGAAAATCCCACTACATTAATCCTTTATTATATTTGATCAAAACACCTTTGCCTATGACTTGCCTAATCAGGCAGCAAACAGTTTAGGTCTGTACCACACCACACAGACACCCGATCTCTTGTGTTTCGTGCTAACCATGCTAACACAAGGAAGAAACGCTGTGTACATGTACATGTATATAATATTTCCAATACTGTAAATGTATGTCTTGGTATCAGTATGAGTATGAAAATCCTTGAAGAAGCGGCGGAGCTATAGGTTTTTCATATTGGGGTGGGCAAGAAATAAAAGTGAATCGACAAGACTTTACCTGCACCAGCGGCTTGCGATTCCCCACTACACCACAGGTGTCAAGGCGCAGTAGCTACTGCGCCAAGTATATGGGCTGGGTCCATTTTTTCATCGAAAAACTTCCACACCGGGTGGTACCAACTTGCGCAGTCGTGGTATTTTGTGGTAAAAATGGTAGGGTTAGGGTTATTAAAGGTAGATGACCCGATCACATTTTCGTAACACAGAATTATTTCAAACATACAGAGATTTTCATATCATACGAAAGCTTGTATTTTTCTCATCATCATACTGAAATTTGACGGCCTAATTCGGTATAATGACAGAGAAATCGACAAAATAGCGTTGAATTACCGCGAATGGTGGTTACCACCGATATAGTTTGTGTACTACTCAATGGGTACAGTTCACAGCATCTTGTGCGTCTAAAATAAGAACCATAATAGCTATGCATCTCAAATTTTGGGACACAACATTTTTAAGGATGACCTTTCATGTAGAATAGAAAACTTCAAGTTGAAAATCGGAACATCTACCTTTAATATACCAAACTTAGAAAATGTTTGAAGAAAAATAAAATAAATGCTTCTTAATAAAAATAAATTTTTTTTTTTTTTGGGGGGGGGGGGGCACATACCTGCGTAGCATCTTTGTTTGTACTAATTTGACATCATTATTAGATGATTCTTCTTGTCAAATGAACCGATAGTACCAATCAACAGACAATGGCAGAGTAGACTTAAATTTGGAGGGGGGATAGCTCCATTTCCCCTATCTAGCTAATATGAAATTACTATGCTACAAAGTTTAGTTGCACGATTTGGAAGTGGGTACTTAAACAACCTAAGATTGCAAAATTAAAGTAATTTTTGATTGAATTGAGTAATTAGAGGAAATTGTATCTTGATTGTTGGTTTCAATCAAGCAAGATGACTATTTTCAGCAAGGCATCCTTTTTGGTTTGTAAGTAGCCTCTACATATGCTGCAGAAGCAGGGGCATGTTGCATGTTGCCACAAACCCCCTCAAATTTGCCAAGCACCCAATAAAACACATGTATTAAATATGTCCTTTCCCGGCCCCTAAATTCTGTTGCTTCCGCCGCTACTGGGCCTATTTCTACTACTTCTTTAGTCATACTTATTTTATTAGTTCCATTTCAATATAATTATAACAAATCATACTATCTGTCATATAAAAGGGAAAATCTGTAGAAATCAAATGCATGCAAAGCAAACTTTGATGTATAGTAGTAGTACAGTGCAAAACACTTTCCTAAAGTATAGTTTGCATAATAATAATATAAATACTGGTACTTTTTATACCGATTCCCTATTTTATCGTCTTGGTAACCAGTGACAAATGTACCTGCTTCTATGAACTGACTTAAACTCTACATTTAGAATTGTCTTTCTCCACCGTGTATTGTTAACTTTCTCAATCCAATCAAATAATGTTACCTTTATAATAGCTTTGTATGGAATTTGGTTGACCCTATCAGCCTTGTTACCTTTAGGACAACTACATGTATGCCCTGTACTTTACACACACAAAACATTCATCATAGCAGAAATTGTACTATTTCACCTCTCTTTCAGTCACAGTTGGATATTTCAATATATTTCAATTATAAGTCTATTTTATAGGCATATCAAGAGAGACTTTAACATTTATTACACGGGAGAGGTCCCTTAACTTTTGTATGTAAGATACTTGGTAATAAGCCTATAAAATACTATACAATCACTTTAGAACCCACATTTTAATGGGTTTTACATTTTTTATATTTAGGCAGAAGAAGTGAAGAGAAGTAAACAGTATCAATCATAAACTATTTAGGGGTTGAGAGTGAGCGAATTTGATTTGTTGTGCATAAAATCATCTCCATCCATTCTATAAGACCCAGCTCCTCATAACATAAATGAATGCCCTATTTCAGTTGCATTGAAGTCTCTGCCCCGACAGCACTCGCATAAGGTTAGTGGAGATGTGCCGCTCTAAATAGTCGCTCTTTTGCAAGAAACCCCTAAACATGAGGTATGATTTTGTGCTGGAAAATTCCTAAAAAACCATGCAAAACAAGTCAATTCAGCCATTTTTAGCCCAAAAAAACCTTAACATGGGTTCTGTTTCACGAAAAATATTGAAAAAAGGTCAAATCAGCAGGGATGTTTTTATGTAAAAATACTAGGATTCCAAACCTCCAGCAGCTCATCCATGTCACAAAATAATGTGAGTACCCCCTCCTCCCCCCCCCCCCCCCCAAGGTCTCAAATGATAAAATTACCCATAATCTGTTTATCCCAATGATTAGCTTAAAATTCCCAAATAAGGAGGAAATAAGGTCCATAAATTTGATCAAAACAACTATTCAATAAATAGTAACATCCTGAAAATCTTTAATCCTGTTTTTCAAAGTAAATGTTGTCTTTTTATAACTTCCAAGCATGTCATGTCCCTCATTCTATCTAGAAAGAGCATTCCTGGCTTAATTTTGGTCAAATTTGAATTCTTCTATGTTGTAGCACATAAATTTAATCAAATTTTCGATCATATTTGAAAAGAAATCAAAACTATAAATAAAATGCATTTCATTTTAACAATATCACTATTATTTAGGCTCTGTGTACGTGTAGAACATAAAATGAGTAATGGCGTTGATGTTGATGCGTTCATTGGGCCTACGTATCTATAGCTCTGCCCTATATGTACATGTTCCCCGTAGCGCTGTCACTCACCATGCACCAACAATAACGACAGTTTTTCCAAAAATATCGATCAAGTATCCCAATTTATGGTGAAAGATTAGCCCAATATCCATCCCTTGGTATATTGGTACAAAGATTGATAAAAAATTAAAAAATAGCCCAATTTGCAATCAAATCACTAGAGACATTTTCCTTTAAAAACTAACCCAATTGGGGTACTTTGCCATCAAGATAACCCTCAATTGTGCTAGTTTTCCTTCCAAATTAGCCCACAAGTGGGTCATTTCCACAGAATTATAAAGGAGAAACCAGACGATTTTTTTTGCCCTATCTCTTTACGTGTAACGGTCGCCATTTTGGATTCCCACTATGGGGGGCAAATTGGAGGTATGTCGGTATTTTTCGGAACTGCACGGAAAAGAACGAATGCAGCATCATGCGTGTACATGAGCCGTGACTCTCTCCGCGTAAAACGCAATCGTCGCGTGTGTTTTCGCGCCGGGCTACTTCGCGCGTACCACTGCGTACTTTTCGTGAACGTCACACCGAAAACGCCATATTTGAACCAGGGTAAATACCGCGCTACACGGGCGGTGAGCAGTGTGGTCCGATGCTGTTTTATTCAAAAGGTAACTTACTTGAAATAAATGGCTCCGTATTTTGTTGAATCTTCACATAGACAACAGACAATGATCATTTTGAAAGTTTAATTTCAATTATACCGCAGCAGTATAAAATTAAAATGTTGACGGTCCAAAGCAGCCCGAGAAACCGTCACTCAGGCTCATGGATTTACGCGTCGTAGTTCAAATCACTCTCCTCATCCTCATATAGGCCTATAGTTGCGCTTTGATTATTTAAATGTTGATGCTTTAACATATTTTCGTATGTTTTAAACAAAATACATTTTGCTTATTCATACCGTTCAAATAGATTTCATGATTATCGTAATAACTCAAGTTGTATTAAAACAAAATAAGACAGCGGTAATGTATACAGTGTTAGTGGCTAAGGCCTACACATTCAATCAGCAAGCGAGTGCAGTGGATCAATTCGATCCTCTTTCCGCCTTTTGAAATTGTAAATAATTATTATGGGTATGGCCTATTTGGGTTTGGTAGGACTCGAGATCTGAATGTATTTCATTCTCGTCTATACCTGTTTTGTTAACAACACGAATGGCATTATTTTGAACTATGGATTAGGTGTTTTTGCGATTGATAATCGGGAATGGTTGTCTATACAGGGTGAGTCAAAATAGTCAGGTCCCGAAAACCGAAGTGAAGCGTCGGACCGTTGATCGCGCAACTCAATAAATCTCCGCATTATTTGTGGCAGTGACTGCGTACGCGTTGGACCATGGTTTGAAATACGCGGAAAGAATGACACTTTCCGAATGCTCACGAGCATTTACGGAAAATACCGACATACCTCCAATTTGGTCCCCATGATGGTTTCAAAATGGCGGCGGCATACTGGATCTCTATTTTTAAATCTATGGTCATTTCCTTCCAAATTTGGCCCAATTAGGCTATTTATTTTTTCAAAATTAGCCCAACTGGGCTTTTAATTTGCAGATTTGGTAACGCCACCAGTAGAATTATACAGTTAACACCTGACAAAATAACAAAACTATATCAAACGTGGGATTTACAGACAATAAGCGTACCGATTTTATGGCATTCGTAGATCTCTCGGAACATGTAAGCGTGAATACCATAATTCACATTACTAAACAATACAAATATGGTGATCGTGACCTGACCCACATTATAAATTACAGGTGCAGTAGGAGTTCAATTAGGCCAAAATAGGCTTCTGTTCACATAAAATTCATTATTTTCGCGTGCAGATATTTTTGTGATTTCAAGTATCACTAACAATAACATTTCATGGGATTCAAAATGTTGGTTGCTGGTACATGTAATGTATTGGTATGTTAAATTGGCATTAGAAGCGGGTTTAATTTTTTTTAATTTGCTGATAATCAATTCAATCAATCAGTAAAATATGCGTGAAATTAAAATCACCGTAAAATGTTGGCTTAAAGAATCAAATAATGACATTATTTTATTATCTGGTTTAAACACTTGCTAATATGCAAATGCAGATTTTGTAAACCTACGCAGGAACAAAAAGGGGAAATTTATGTTTAAAAATTAAATAGTAGGAAGGCTACAAATATTATCAAAGCTATAAAATGGTAATTTAAAATGCTATGTGTGTAGGAAGCTTTTCATATTTTTAGCCAATGGGCATTGAGCATTTAGCTTGCAGTGTTTTCTCAGAAAATAAAATAATTTAAAGACAGTCGCAAGTCAAGCTGAGACAAATATTCGTCTCAGAAAGGTGGGAAATGTTGTTACAACGCAAGTAACCTTGATTGAGAATAAAAAACATACGGTTATTTTAATTGAAAATACAGATTAGAATAGCTACTGGTGATATATGCATTCTAAGCCGGGGGGGGGGGGGGGGGGGTCTTCTCCCAAAATCATACATGGATGTGCTTCCCAGACTTTGAAATTCTGACTTTCCGTATACCTGCATAATGCAAATATATTTATAACACTCGATCGGGATACCAAACTTGGTGAAATGTCTACCGATCAATATACCCCTTATTATACATGTATACAATAAACAGAAGGTAAGTAGAAAATTGGGTTCTCAAAAGTGTATTTTAACCGAAATTGGGTTCTCTAAAGTGTATTTTAAACATTTGAACTTTGGATATTGAAAATTCAGCGGTTATTGAATATGTCAGGCATTTTTTTAGGGGGGAGGGGATCAATAAACCTATCTGAAAAGTACACCCTTCTATATACCATCAAAGAATTAAGGGGGCATTATTATACCAAAAGCCTTTCTGATTACCACCCATCGATAAACCAAATTTCGTGAAAAAGGCACCCTAAAAGGCAGGCACATATATACTATACCACTTTATAGTGAGTACCCCCCCCCCCCCCCCCCCACCCCTCCCCCTGGATTTTAAGCATCTACTTCATGTATACACATACACAAATATGCGCATCTGTCATCAGGGAGTTACTATTAGTAGGAGTTAACTACATTGTACATCGATTTTGTTATACATTTGTAGTTTTAATAAAACTAACCATGCTAATTAAAGGTAGATGACCCGATCACATTCCGATTTTCAACTTGAAGTTTTCTATTCTACATGAAAGGTCATCCTTAAAAAAGTCGTGTCCCAAAGTTTGAGTTGCATAGCTCTAATGGTTCTTATTTTACACGCACAAGATGCTGTGAACTGTACCCATTGAGTAGTACACAAACTATATCGGTGGTTACCACCATTCGCGGTAATTCAACGTTATTTCATCGATATCTCCGTAATTATACCGATTTAGGCCGTCACATTTCAGTATGATGATGAGAAAAATACGAGCTTTCATATGATATGAGAATCTCCGTATGTTTGAAATAATTCTGTGTTACGAAAATGTGATCGGGTCATCTACCTTTAAACGGTTCTACATGTGTAGATGGTTCACCCAATTATCAATCCCTGCCTACCTATATAATAGGAATATTTGGTTGAGTTTTAAAAAGCAACTTAATCCACATTCATGAATTACCCTATAAAAAGTGATCATTTAAAAAATTGTCAAAATACATGTACTGAACTCACAAAAAATTTTTTAGACTAGAGTAGTTGATAACATTTGTCATTGTGGTACAGCAAGTTAAAGCTATTGACAACTATGATCTAATAATCGCAAATAACCAGGGGTTAAACGAAAATGGGTTAACGCTGCGCAGTCATTTACTCTCACGGCTTAAATCAACGCAGTAATTTGACAGATAATTACTCCGCTGGGCCACATAAGCCTAGATACATCGGGAAAAAGAAAATAATTTTTTGTTCTAGATTAAAATTGCTTTAATATTGTTGCAATTTACACTTGGAACAACAGTGAATACCCACTAGGCTACAAAATATAACCTCATTCAAGGGGTAACAATCTTTATAAATAATCTCTTACATATGATATTACATGCGCATATGTGGCTTTTTGATTTTAATTGTTAAAAATAATGTTATTGGGGGAAACCTGCACCAAATGATAAACAATTCAAATGTAACCTGACATGAACTTTCAATTATTTATAAGGGATCCAATATTCACAACACAAATAAACCTGCCCAACCATAATTAGCATCTTATACATACATGTAAGAATGACCAAGTCCTGATTTTATTGGAACATTTGGCCAACATTTGGGCTGCCATCAAAATCCAGATGTAGACAAAAAATCTGAAGACTTATTATAAGTGGTTCATAACAAAAATAAAGTGAATGATAACAATATAGGTAGGCGTAAGTTCCAAAAAACCAAAGCATAGACTATAAAATAAATCATTTAGGCCACACTTCACACGGAGCATTTGATGATGTATAATGTACTTGACGATGTACATGTATATGTACAATAAATAATAAATAAAGTACTGTAAGTTCATCTTATGAAGACAGCAAAGGCTTCTGTGTGATATTCAGTATGTTCGGTTAGTGTCTTACATTTATTTGCCCATTACGTGCTTCATACAATACATGTAAATAAACGTTGTTATTTATATATGAATATTCAAGGGGTTTCAGTCTTATTCAGACATCTTGATAACAGCATAGATTTCATTTTATTTAAATTCCAAAGATACATAATATTTTTCAAATCACAGCATTTTAACCAAATAGAAATAATGTTACATTCTGAAGTTATCAGTCTTACAATGTATGCATCAAAATCTAAAGGCAACCATCATCACCATAAAAGCAATCTTACCCACCCATTCCTCCTCGCCCTACTAATGTAAAAGTGGTAATTTTCACGCGATTTATTTTTCGCCCTTTGCCTACTCGCAGGCATTTCGCTTGTTTTTAAATTCGCGATTTGAAAATTCATTACATAGACTTACACACAAAATGAATATATTCCCGCATTTTTATTTTCGCGCTTGCTGATTTTAACGAAAATATTTTTTTAACTTTTACAGTACCGTAAATGGCCAGTCAGCCCCTCTCAGAGAAGGACATGTTGTTGTCAGTTTTAAGATATTTAAGCCAAACGAAGTGGTGAAATAAAAAAGAAAATGTTGATGGTTTTTAAAATCATCTTCAACAAGGCGTCATCTTATTAGAATAAACTCTGGCATGTTAATGATACCAATAGCTCAATTAATTGGAGAATGCCTTAAAGGGACACAATGTCATGTTGAATTTTTTTAATTTAAATTAATTTACTTCAGAATTCAAGATGAACATTAAAAGTTGCCATTATTGTTGTTTCTACATGTACTATACTAAAAAAACACCAAGCAAAACTTGATTAAAACAATGTGTTATGTTGGAATACCACCCTTAACCATGTAAAATGCTGATCGGGCCCGATATCAGCATTTTTTTGTTGTACAAAGAGGGCTGATTTTTCTTAATCCTTATACATTGTAGGTGTAAGTTCATACATGTAATACAATTGTAAAAATATACAAATCCCAGTTTTTATCATATGTTTTTTGTAACTGAGGGCGCTGCCTCCACCGCATCTCTTAACCCTAACCCCAGTTTAGGATTTTTGACCGGGATCACAATTTTCGAGGAAAAAACACCAACTAAATCTCCGGGAACCTGCCGGGATTCGATCCGGGGACCCTCCGTTCTCAAGCCCACCTTCCAACCACTAAGCCACGGCCCTCAGCTACACATTCGTGCAGTATACTGCACTCATTATATAGGCAGGGGTGTACTTTCGGCGCGAATCCGCGAATCGATTCGCGTAAAGATTCGCGTAAAATCACTACCGCGCGAATCCAGGTGGATTCCCGCCAAAAAATAAAAATAAAAAAAATAACTTCTTTTTTTTTAAAACTTTTTTTTCTTCTTCTTTTAAAGTCCAAAACAGGACCTTAGATGACTGGTATTTGACCCTTAGTCAACAAACATGCCGAATTTGGAAGTTATGCAAGCTTATAGCCTTATTCTTGATATTATTTTAATTAATTTTAAGAAGTGTTTGATTCAATTTGTGTACTATTATTTTCTAAGTATACAATAGTACAATAAATGTTTAAAATGCGGAATTTAAATTCAGTAAAAAGGATTCTCGCAAAAATATTCTGCGAGAATCTATTTGCGAGAATCCATGGATTCTCGCAAAATTCCTCTACGAGAATCCATTTGGATTCTCGCAGGATGTCGCGAAAGTACACCCCTGTATAGGCTCGGTTGACTACGTCATCGAAAACCGACGGCGCATGCGTTTGGAAAGGGACTTTGGATTAGCATTTTTTAGCACTCAGGGGGGTTTAGGGTTAATAGAACACACCAAAAAAAAATGTACCATAACCCTAACCCCGGTTTAGGATTTTTGACCGGGATCACAATTTTCGAGGAAAAAACACCAACTAAATCTCCGGGAACCTGCCGGGATTCGATCCGGGGACCCTCCGTTCTCAAGCCCACCTTCCAACCACTAAGCCACGGCCCTCAGCTACACATTCGTGCAGTATACTGCACTCATTATATAGGCTCGGTTGACTACGTCATCGAAAACCGACGGCACATGCGTTTGGAGAGGGACTTTGGATTAGCATTTTTTAGCACTCAGGGGGGTTAGGGTTAATGCCCCTTTAAGTTAATTGTCCATTTCATCATGACAGGTTGCATTTCAATTACAAAGATGCATAAAATAAATGTAATGTTTGTCAAATTTGAGACTTCCAAATCACTTGCAGTATTTTCAATTTATCAAACAAATCGTATATATATTTGTAGTAGTAGTACCATCTAGAATGATCAAGTGGAAAAAAGGGCAATGTCTCGCTCGCTAGACGTCCCATAACTGATGTGCGCGTGCTCATAACAATTAAAATGTGTTGTAGTGGTACACGGTTTATTCTGTATGGGACGCCTAGCAAGATATAGCCCAAAAAAAGAGTTTTAACCTGCATGCTTTTAAAAAAGCATGCTAATTTTCATATTTTGCGTGAAATCAAACACAATTATCTTTACCAAAAAAGGTCAGCACTCCACCCCTTTCTCCCAAAGAGCCAAATCAGCATTGAGCGTTTCTCAATTGTGTGATACACGATACGAATGTGAACACATGTGAACACATGTCAATCGGTATAAATGGCAGCTCCTCACAACCTAAAGACAAAACCGTCCACGCAGTATTTGACCAGGTAAATAATGGCCTGACTTAAGGCGCTTTTAGGAATGTTTGCCTAGTACAACATTGTTATAGACCTAGCCGGTGAACAAGGTGAACAAATTGACCCCCTCGGGTTAAACTGTGGCACGCATTCATTAATTTGGAATCAATCTTATTTAACCAATTTATTTCTGCTATTAATTAATAGCAGGATGAGGATAGAGTTTCATGACTACTGACAATGGCTGCGATCCAATTCCAATACCATTGTTGGGGAATCTGTCTAAATTAATAGTGGTCAAGTTAATAGTGCTCAATCTACTGGTAGGGGGGTCACAACATTGCTGTTTACATTCTTGCAAGTCACTATACACAATTACTGTATCAGTATTGGCAATGTAATGTCTATCAAATGTCTTCTTCAACTTGATTTCCTCCCTTTAGCGCTACTATTTGGGACTTTGTTGTCAATATAAAAAGTGTTTGTACGAAGCATATCTATTTTTTTAGATTTCTCTCCCGGGGGTCACACTCCTTTATTACAAGGTTATGCTAAAATTAAAGTTTTAACTCACTCAATATCATGTTTTTGAAGATACCAATTTGAAGAGAGAGGTGTCATTTTGAAGCTTGATATATTACCATTATATTGGAAACAAGAAAATTCACTCATTTGCAGAGGCTACACTGCGGAATTATGCAAATATAATGCATAATTAATAATTTAATTAAAAACTGGTATTTGCCACAGACCCATCTGAATTTTGATCTAAAAAATGAACTCTACATCCAAAAAAACTTTAAAAGGGTAATTTACACAGCTCAAATCCCTTAACTTTCACCATTATAAGGCTTTACGATTTAATTATGCAAATTAGGCTAATTAAATATGCGAAAATCTGAAAGGTGCATTTGCAGAATAGTAAGCAATATTTTGACCTCAAAAATGAATTCTACACCCAAAAATTCCCTCTATGGGTCAGGGATATGACTCAATTCCCTGATTTTGTATGAAATATGGCCTTCGCATATTTAATGAGCTGGACTTAGTCAATTTTTGGGACAAATATTGGTATGCCGGAGGCATTTTCGGACAATTTCTTGGTTTTTTGACATGCTCTCACACATACACAATGTAATTTTAACCTTTCATGCAAGCAGAAATGTAAAATATGTAAGTTATACTCCCAGTATATGTTATTTTCAGACTTGTAGGGTACCAAGACTTGATTTTATAACATTTTTAAAAATCAAAATCTGCAAAAATGTCAAAATTGGCCCCTTTTCGCAAGAAATTTGGTCACTTTTTGAACCACGTTTTTGGTCACAATGCAAGAAATAATGCTCCGATTTTGACAATTTAAACGGTATTCTTCATTTCTGCACAAGTTCTATCCATAAAAACCAGAATGAAGCCCCAAAAACCATTTTGAAATTTCCCTTTGACCCCCCTACTACTGGTCACCAGGGGAATAATTATTTTTCTAGAAGCCAAATTTGTCATTGATTTGCTTCCATTAATATTGCTCTAACTATAAAGAAACAGGAGAAATTTCAATTAAGCACTCAATTCCAAAATATTTACCTCACATCAGTTATACCTGCTTCGACCAAAATACAAGAGTAGAGATTCCCGTAGAGATTGTGTTCAATTGTTATCAATCCTAACTTGATATAGGTAGTAATTGTTTGCGTTTTCAAGCATGCGCAGTAAGCGGTTTCAAAGTGCGTCTGCGTATGTCGGACTGTGGTAAGGAGAATATGTGCCGTTAGCCTATTTTAGTATTTGGTGTGTTTTTTAAATGGTGAAACAAAATATGATAGGCCCTATATATAACATTAAATATCAGGCAGACTGTCGGATCCAACATACATTCATGGATATGATGCTAGACTTTAATCAATTAATTAGGAACTAGGCGTAACAACACTTTGAGCAGGATTTGTATCTAGTTTAGGATATGTACATACATGTATAGCACTACGCAGCAGGTGCGCAAACAAAAATTGGGGGGAAATGTACATGCCCTATTGCATGCATTTGCAATTAGGCTAGGCATATTTTGTCCTCAGAAGGTTTAACTACGTACTGTAGACAAGAAACTACAACACACAGCCAATTTCAACATTTACTTTAAATAACTTATTTTCACCAAGCAACGTGACTACCTCCAATCAGACATTGAACAAACCCAATAAAACGCGCCACCCAATTGGACATCGGGAATGAATATTAATATGGCCAATCACAAAATTTAAGATAGAACACCAAGGCACACAGCTCAATACCGCTTTAGGGTTATCTGCCCTAAGGGGCCGAGGCAGGGCAATTTAGTGGCCATCCCCCCAGGACAAAATCGCTTTTGATTAGATGGGACTAATAAAAACCGTAAATACATGTATGTCGTTTGTAGTAATTGAACATAGATAAAATGTGTCAATACAAAATGGCAAATTCCAGTTTTCATCAGATAAGTTTGATAATTATGTAGGCTTATTATCAATAATGCTGATTACAGTAAAAATGCATTGGATTGGCCATATGATATAATGCAATATGGCTTGTTGGCCATTTCTATTCAATTGGAATGGAATGGTTGAGCTTTTTGTCGTAATAAATTATAATCTATTTTCACAGGTCTGTATTCACCCTGTGAATTGATATTCTAACCTGGTTACCATAAAGCTTCATGATCAGGGCCGTCAGCAACTTTTGCCCAAGGGGGGTGCATTTTCACGATTTTTTACCGGAAAGGGGGGTGCGTTTTCACGATTTTTTACCGGAAAGGGGGTGCGTTTTCACGATTTTTTACCGAAAGTAGTAGTATGACGTCAGAGTGTTAGTGCTGCAGCACGCTGACGATGCGAGCGCCTCTGCCGCGAAGCCAATAACGGGTGGGGCCCACACTGCAAAAACTCCGGTGTTAATTTAACACCATGGGTGTCACTATAGGACCGGACCACTTTACACCGGTCCTATAGTGACACCCATGGTGTTAAATTCAACACCGGAGTTTTTGCAGTGCAGGGGTCCTAAGTGGGGGTCCAGGGGGCGAAGCCCCCGGAAGCTCTGAGCATTACAGCGAATTTAGGACACAATTTTCATGTATCTTGCCATCGTTGACCCCATTTTCCATTCATAAAACAACATGTTACCCTAAAAAAAAATATTAAAAAAAATTTAAAAAAAGAGATTTTCAAGGGGGGTGCGTCCGCACCCAACGCACCCCCCCTTCTGACGGCCCTGATGATCCAAGAGAACATGTAGGCTATAACATTATAAATCATGTTAAGAATTCAATCAAGAACAAACCAAGCCCTCCCAAACGCATGAACATGGCATGGAAAAGATAAGCTACTACCTAAGAATTATAAATATCCAACTACCAAGTCCCAGTTGTTTCAGTCAACACTGACTTTGGTTACCATGATCATTCCAAAAAATCGCAGAAAAGGGGGGTGTCTGTACCATGCTCGTGGACACTGTCCGCGATTTCCCAAATTATAAGGGGTATTTTGGAAGCTTTGTCCGCGATTTCAAAATATTTGGGTCATTTTGGAAGCTATGTCCGCAATTTCAAAAAAATTAGGGGTGTTTTTTGAGGGCTATGCCCACGAAGAAGAAAAGAATCAAATTAGAATGACACTTGTGTCATATATCGCATTGTCCAGGGAATTGGAAAAAGGGGTATTTTGAACCAAATGTGTCATTGTTTATATGCGCCAAAAAAAAGAGGGACTTTTTAATGAAGTGAAATAGTGAAAAAGGGGAGTTATTTTCAGACAAAATGTCCACGCTTTTGAGCGAAAAGGGGGGTCAAATTAGTCAAATTGTTGGCGAAATGCCGTTAAATAGGGGGGGGGGGGGGTATTTCAAGATCCTGGAACGATTATGTGTTACCCCTCTGAATACGAAGAGAGACACCGGGATCCAAGTATTAAATACATTACTGAATGGTCCTGATCCTGCCTCATTAGCAGACGACGCTGGACATAGGCGTATTCACGAGTATTCAGGTTAAAATATGCGAACGAGGTTACCTGATCAAGTGAATGGGACGACCGCTTAACAACGGTTTAAATTCAAAAAATAGCATTTACAATTGGGATGATTAGCCATCCCGAACGGTTTTGGATTGGAAAAATTTTCTTCTAACCTATGATGAATTTTATGGGGTCATATAATCAAAATCCATTGTTTTTACATTGAAACCAACGGAAATTCAAAATTAACGGCCGTTCGTAGCCACCGTCGTCTGCTCATTAGTATCAACAGAGAGACACCTCCCTGGTATCATCGTGCCTAAAACTAAAACTAAAATGATATTAATAATTATAGCCTATTATAGGCCTTCAATTCATACAATTAATTACCATTTCGAGCCTAGGCTAACTAAATTTACGATAGCTGAAGAATACTTTTGGGCAACTATTCTTATAATATGATATCATATATTATAATGATGAATTTTAGCTAGTGCACCCGGGCCAGTGCACTAATATATAGAAATGCATCTAGTATGTATCCCGCAAACTGGCATCGGTCTGTTGCCCTTGTTGTACGGGAAACACAGGGAGAACATTTGACAGGCCTGGGCCTCGCTCGCATGCTCGCCGCGGGGAAGAAAAACTTACGAATCGTCATAGGCGAATCCTGCACTCAGTGTGTTGTAGTATAACACCAATGCCAGCAAACTGCATCCCAAAATATCATACATTTTGATAATAATATTCCTTTGGTTATGATTTAAGTAATATTGAGTCTAAACACGGAGCAAAATCATCCCGAGTGCTGATAAATTATGCCCAACACAGCCCAGCCATCCAACGCATACAGCAGCCGATGTTGACGGAAAGTCTGCACTGTTTACATTTTACAAAGTACCCACTGCGCAAACGCAGATCAATTTACTATTGGATCACTGGCTGAGCTTTGTTTTGGTTGGATCAAAGTTTTGATGACTTGAAGAAGAAGACGCGCTTTTGCTTTTTAAACAGTACATGCAGTAGTAGGGGACCGTTCATAAATACTTTGGTGGGAGGGAGGGGGGGGGGGGGGGGGGGTGGGGGCTGGATAATTTCTTTTTTGGTATATCAACACTTGTTTGACCCCCCCTCCTCTTGCCGTGCCACAAACTGTTTTGACCCCCCTCTTGCCATGCCACAAACTTTTTTGAACCCCCTCTTGCCATGCCACAAACTTTTTTGACCCACCTGTATTACTGCCTGACCTGAAACTTTCTTGTCCTCGTTCATTGTTATCAAGATCAGAGAACATAGATATGATATATTTTATGGGATTTCTTTTTCACCATTTTTGATGGGCGCATCACATCTAGGAGGGTAGGTTGTAGAATCCAGAGTGAATCAGAACTCCAACTTCAATTGCAGGTATCTTTGGTTTAGTTAGTGCCATGGTCTTTGATCCCCTGAATAACTTCACATAGGCCTATTTATGCACGGATCTCTGTTTTTGAATCCAATTAGAATGCTCCCTCCAATTATATAATTATCCTGGCTTTAATAAATATGTTTTTGCTATTGACATGAATTTGCCTTTTATCCTTTTTTAGCTGGGCTAGTAGGCCTACATGAAAATAGGCCCGTAAACACTATACGCGCGTAGCGCGCCAACAAATTAGCAATTTTACATTGGGGGTGTGGAAATAAGAAATACCACATTTGGAAATATTCTTCTCTAATAGTGGGTTACTCCATTCCTGATAACTATTTTTATAATTACAATTATCGTAAGAGGAAAATTACAATTTTGAAATTAAAGAACCCTTTTTTGTCCTGCCAGGAGAACCCTAGGTTCTTTAAAGAACCAAAAATAGTTCCCCAAACGTGATACAGAACCATTTTTGGTTGATACAGAACCGTTTTTGGTTCTATGAAGAACCTGGTTTGGTTCTTCAATTTTCAAAAACCTTTTTTGAAGGTTCAAGAGAGAGGTTCTTTATAGAACCGTCATAGACCCTTCAAAAAAGGTTCTTGAAAATTGAAGAACCCCAAAAGGTTCTTCATAGACCCAAAAATGGTTCTGTATCAACCAAAAATGGTTCTGTATCAACCAAAAATGGTTCTGTATCAACCAAAAATGGTTCTGTATCAACCAAAAATGGTTCTGTATCAACCAAAAATGGTACTGTATCATGTTTTGGGAACTATTTTTGGTTCTTTAAAGAACCTTTAAGGGTTCTCCTGGCAGGACAACTTTAGAAACATTTTTTCTAAGAGTGTATAAATCCCTATTGGCGAACCTGCCCATCACCATAGGGCGTATGTGCCCCATATAGCGCAATAAGTGCATTCACCTTTGCCACGGATGTCCCGCACATTCATTGATGGGTTGTTAACCAGTGTCGTATACCCAGCTTTTGGAAACTGGGGGGGGGGGGGGGGGGGGGGGCACAACCATAGTTGTACCGATGAAAGGCATGATTTACCGACAATTTTTTTTACAGTCTCCCCAAAAATCGTAAAACATGCCATTTCCCCCCGTCAGCAGCTGAAATCTTGATAAGTGGGTGGGGGGGGGGGGGGGGGGAGGGGGGAGGGGGGAGGGGGGAGGGGGGGGGGGTAGTAGCGATAGGTTGTCCACAAAACTGGCCAAAAAAACCGCATGGTCAAATAGGCAAATCTACCGAAGGAGGCTCGAATTTACCGACGGGCTTATTCCAGGGGGGCCCTGGCCCCCTGGCCCCCCTCTGGGTACGCCACTGTTGTTAACTGCCTCAAATCCAAAATCATAAGTAAATTCACTTTTGCGAGGCAACACTGGTTTTTAGATAAGTTGACAAACATGTTACGGTGATCTGTCACAATAATAATGTGCGACATACTACTGTATCTATTGTCGTATGTTCCCCCAAATACAACCAGTGGCCGCAAAGATGACAATCACGTGGTGGGCGAACCTGCCCAAAGGGCGTACACTTCCCGCTCTCCCCTACGTTCCCCCTTCCCCACAGCTGTCCCCGGTCAGCTCAAGCTCCACCCCATTTGTCCCCAAACCATCGAAAATGTTAAATTTCAAAATTACTTAAAATTAGGCACAAGTCTATAAAAGGCGGGAGGACATAACTTGGTAAGGAAATAGGTGCATAAATTCCAATCCCACACTGCCACAGTGAATCAAAATTAGGGCCATTCGGTGAATTCTTTACACACAAACACAAACACTGTCCAAAAGAAAAAGGGGCAGTGGCGTATAGTGTCTTCTATAGGGGGAGGGGGGGGGGGGGGGCGTGTGATCAGGGGACATAACTGACTCTTTTTTTTTTATCACAATACATATAGAATTTGTCATTTCATGGGGCATCAGGGAGTGGGGAGCCTTCTGGCAGGGGGACATTTATATGACATGCTATTCACTCTCATATCAGTGGCGTGTCCAAAGCCACTTTAGGTGTTTTTTAAATGACAATGTTTGACGGTGCGCTTCGCGCATCTTATATTAAGCCTTTGAAACCAAATTTGGGCTATCATCAACTGGATAAGCCTAGGCCTATATATTATTATCAGACCAAATAGCTTTTATTTAAAGTATTGGATCAGTGATATGTTGTTGGGCTGTTTGGCGTCTAACAATAACCATGATAACGCTTTTCTATAGACGAAAATGGTGTCGGAAACCGACTTGATTCTCAACACATCGTTATACGACCGAGGGCGCTATTGGGTGTGATCGGCATATATCGAGGGCGCTATTGGGTGTGATCGGCATATCCAGGCGGCATATCAGACAGAGGCGGACAGGCGGACCTTCAAAGACGGTCGCATAACTAACGGCATAGATGTGCTCTGAGTTTGGAGGGTTGTTATTTAGGACCTATGAAAAAGTTACTTTTTATAGTATAAATAGTCGTAGGGGTGTACACTTTCACTCATTATTCAAGTGGATAAGGAGAATGTTATTTGTGTGTGTTTGATTGCTTGTTTTCCCATCTCTGAGTTGTTCTTGCGTTTCATGGGACTTGAATTAAATATTGTATATTACAAACTGGAGTTCATCGTTTGCCCTGGAAAGTTAAAAAAAAACCCGATAATTTGTCTAGAAATTGCATGACACAATCTTGAGATTGGTCACTCGTCTCTGAGTATAGTTTCTCTTTTTAAAGGTCGTATCCAGTGGCGGATGTAACGCCCCTCTCCCAAACCCCTTTGTAAAGCGTTTTTGGGACCGGTTTTTCTAACCCCTCCCCCCCTCCCCCCTCCCCCCCCCCCCCCCCCCCCCCCCCCCCATTGTAATCCTGATTCTGCCACTAAGCCTAGTTTCTACAGCACTACATGTAGGCCCAAATTTATTCCACACCCGTTGTGGTGGCGCTTGACATTATTGACACGAGAAGACGATGCCGGACAATATTCAAGTTAATTTATGCCTACGAAGTTGTACGTGATTAAGCTAAGCGAATGGGACGAACGGATTATCTTAGATGATAATTCAGTAGAGTAGCCAGGCGGGGGAAAAAATGTGACCGGGAAAATCGGGAAGGCAGCTGAAAATCGGGAAGGCAAAGAAAGGGAAAGAAAGGGAGAAGAGGAGACAAAAAGAGAAGGAAAGGTAAAAAGGGAAAGGAAACAGACAAAAAGGAGTAAGAAAGACAGGCAAATTAGTTGGAAAATTGCAGTTGTTTACACCGGTATGGAGACGCAACGCCTCTTACGGTATTTCACATCGGACATCGTGCCTATATTGCATAGATGCTATCTTCAGTAGATAGCACACGGCCCCGCATGTATACTGGCCGCCCAAACATGACAACAAAGTAGGGCGCTATTTTTAGGTGATCATCGGTACAACAACTCTCCTACTTGCCTACAAATAGAGGGCGCACTTACTGTTACCACTCCGGTCAGGCTCCCGTTAGATCTCGCCCTACCACCACAGAGCTCTGCGTAATTGTTCGCCCCGTTTTGGGAACAGTCTCAGGTTTTTGGCATGGCAAATATCAATACGGGACAAATACGTCATGTGCTTGGTATACCTTCGGTCTTTTCTCCCGCGTCAGTGTATTGAATCTGAGTATTTGGAAACGTTAACTGGTGCTAATCATGGCTAAAGTCTTTGTTGTTTTGTGGCAAATTTGGCACCAAATTGTGCAATAAAGATTCATCCAAATGTCTATCTAGTCTGTTTGTTCAAAACATAATTGGTAGTCACTCTATAGGACATTAACAAAGTGTATGACTTTCTTTTGTTGAGCACTTTATTATACTTGCTAATTGTGTCTTTGTTATATTTGATATAGCTATCTTCAGAAGATGCCCTCCTATATTAAGACTGTTGTTATTTGTGTCTTTGTTTCACTTGATATTACTATCTTCAGTATATAGCAAACAGGCCCTCCTGTATAAAGTCTGTTATTATTTGTGTCTTTGTTTCACTTGATAACTGCTATCTTCAGTAGATAGCAAACGGGCCCTCTTGTATAAAGACTGTTGTTATTTGTGTCTTTGTTTCACTTGATATTGCTATCTTCAGTAGATAGCAAACGGGCCCTCCTGTATATAAAGTCTGTTATTATTTGTGTCTTTGTTTCACTTGATACGGGCCCTCCTGTATAAAGTCTGTTATTATTTGTGTCTTTGTTTCACTTGATATTGCTATCTTCAGTAGATAGCAAACGGGCTCTCCTGTATAAAGTCTGTTGTTATTTGTGTCTTTGTTTCACTTGATATTACTATCTTCAGTAGATAGCAAACGGGCCCCCCTGTATAAAGACTGTTGTTATTTGTGTATTTGTTTCACTTAATATTTCTATCTTCAGTAGATAGTTGACAAGCCCTCCTATATTAAGACTGTTATTATTTGTGTCTTTGTTTCACTTGATAACTGCTATCCTCAGTAGATAGCAAACGGGCCCTCCTGTATAAAGTCTGTTATTATTTGTGTCTTTGTTTCACTTGATATTTCTATCTTCAGTAGATAGTTAGTTAACAGGCCCTCCTATATTAAGACTGTTATTATTTGTGTCTTTGTTTCACTTGATAACTGCTATCTTCAGTAGATAGCAAACGGGCCCTCCTGTATAAAGACTGTTGTTATTTGTGTCTTTGTTTCACTTGATATTGCTATCTTCAGTAGATAGCAAACGGGCCCTCCTGTATAAAGTCTGTTATTATTTGTTTCTTTGTTTCACTTGATATTGCTATCTTCAGTAGATAGCAAACGGGCCCTCCTGTATAAAGACTGTTGTTATTTGTGTCTTTGTTTCACTTGATATTGCTATCTTCAGTAGATAGCAAACGGGCCCTCCTGTATAAAGTCTGTTATTATTTGTGTCTTTGTTTCACTTGATACGGGCCCTCCTGTATAAAGTCTGTTATTATTTGTGTCTTTGTTTCACTTGATATTGCTATCTTCAGTAGATAGCAAACGGGCCCTCCTGTATATAAAGTCTGTTATTATTTGTGTATTTGTTTCACTTGATATTGCTATCTTCAATAGATATCAAACAGGCCCTCCTGTATAAAGTCTGTTGTTATTTGTGCCTTTGTTTCACTTGATATTACTATCTTCAGTAGATAGTAAACAGGCTCTCCTGTATTAAGACTGTTGTTATTTGTGTCTTTGTTTCACTTGATGTTACTATCTTCAGTAGATAGTAAACTGGCTCTCCTGTATTAAGACTGTTGTTATTTGTGTATTTGTTTCACTTGATATTACTATCTTCAGTAGATAGTAAACAGGCCCTCCTGTATAAAGACTGTTGTTATTTGTGTCTTTGTTTCACTTGATGTTACTATCTTCAGTAGAAAGCAAACGGGCCCTCCTGTATTAAGACTGTTGTTATTTGTGTATTTGTTTCACTTCATATTACTATCTTCAGTAGATAGTAAACGGGCCCTCCTGTATTAAGACTGTTGCTATTTGTGTCTTTGTTTCACTTGATATTACTATCTTCAGTAGATAGCAAACGGGCCCTCCTGTATTAAGACTGTTGCTATTTGTGCATTTGTTTCACTTCATATTACTATCTTCAGTAGATAGTAAACAGGCCCTCCTGTATAAAGACTGTTGTTATTTGTGTCTTTGTTATGGATATTGCTATCTTCAGTAGATAGCAAACATGCCCCCTGTATAAAGACTGTTGTTATTAATTGTGTATTTGTTTCACTTGATATTGCTATCTTCAGCAGATAGCAAACAGGCCCTCCTGTATAAAGACTGTTGTTATTTGTGTCTTTTTTTCACTTGATATTACTATCTTCAGTAGATAGCAAACGGGCCCTCCTGTATTAAGACTGTTGTTATTTGTGTATTTGTTTCACTTGATATTACTATCTTCAGCAGATAGCAAACGGGCCCTCCTGTATTAAGACTGTTGTTATTTGTGTCTTTGTTTCACTTGATATTACTATCTTCAGTAGATAGCAAACGGGCCCTCCTATATTAAGACTGTTGTTATTTGTGTCTTTGTTTCACTTGATATTACTATCTTCAGTAGATAGCAAACGGGCCCTCCTATATTAAGACTGTTGTTATTTGTGTATTTGTTTCACTTGATATTACTATCTTCAGTAGATAGCAAACGGGCCCTCCTGTATTAAGACTGTTGCTATTTGTGTCTTTGTTTCACTTGATATTACTATCTTCAGTAGATAGCAAACGGGCCCTCCTATATTAAGACTGTTGTTATTTGTGTCTTTGTTTCACTTGATATTACTATCTTCAGTAGATAGCAAACGGGCCCTCCTATATTAAGACTGTTGTTATTTGTGTCTTTGTTTCACTTGATATTACTATCTTCAGTAGATAGCAAACGGGCCCTCCTATATTAAGACTGTTGTTATTTGTGTATTTGTTTCACTTGATATTACTATCTTCAGTAGATAGCAAACGGGCCCTCCTGTATTAAGACTGTTGCTATTTGTGTCTTTGTTTCACTTGATATTACTATCTTCAGTAGATAGCAAACGGGCCCTCCTATATTAAGACTGTTGTTATTTGTGTCTTTGTTTCACTTGATATTACTATCTTCAGTAGATAGCAAACGGGCCCTCCTATATTAAGACTGTTGTTATTTGTGTCTTTGTTTCACTTGATATTACTATCTTCAGTAGATAGCAAACGGGCCCTCCTATATTAAGACTGTTGTTATTTGTGTATTTGTTTCACTTGATATTACTATCTTCAGTAGATAGCAAACGGGCCCTCCTGTATTAAGACTGTTGCTATTTGTGTCTTTGTTTCACTTGATATTACTATCTTCAGTAGATAGCAAACGGGCCCTCCTATATTAAGACTGTTGTTATTTGTGTATTTGTTTCACTTGATATTACTATCTTCAGTAGATAGCAAACGGGCCCTCCTGTATTAAGACTGTTGTTATTTGTGTCTTTGTTATTGATATTGCTATCTTCAGTAGATAGCAAACATGCCTCCTGTATAAAGACTGTTGTTATTTGTGTATTTGTTTCACTTGATATTACTATCTTCAGTAGATGTAAACGGGCCCTCCTGTATAAAGACTGTTGTTATTTGTGTCTTTGTTTCACTTGATGTTACTATCTTCAGTAGATAGTAAACGGGCCCTCCTGTATAAAGTCTGTTATTATTTGTGTATTTGTTTCACTTGATATTGCTATCTTCAGTAGATAGCAAACGGGCCCTCCTGTATTAAGACTGTTGTTATTTGTGTCTTTGTTTCACTTGATATTACTATCTTCAGTAGATAGTAAACGGGCCCTCCTGTATAAAGTCTGTTATTATTTGTGTATTTGTTTCACTTGATATTGCTATCTTCAGTAGATAGCAAACGGGCCCTCCTGTATTAAGACTGTTGTTATTTGTGTCTTTGTTTCACTTGATATTACTATCTTCAGTAGATAGCAAACATGCCTCCTGTATAAAGTCTGTTATGATTTGTGTATTTGTTTCACTTGATATTGCTATCTTCAGCAGATAGCAAACGGGCCCTCCTGTATTAAGACTGTTGCTATTTGTGTCTTTGTTTCACTTGATATTACTATCTTCAGTAGATAGCAAACGGGCCCTCCTATATTAAGACTGTTGTTATTTGTGTATTTGTTTCACTTGATATTACTATCTTCAGTAGATAGCAAACGGGCCCTCCTGTATTAAGACTGTTGTTATTTGTGTCTTTGTTATTGATATTGCTATCTTCAGTAGATAGCAAACATGCCTCCTGTATAAAGACTGTTGTTATTTGTGTATTTGTTTCACTTGATATTACTATCTTCAGTAGATGTAAACGGGCCCTCCTGTATAAAGACTGTTGTTATTTGTGTCTTTGTTTCACTTGATGTTACTATCTTCAGTAGATAGTAAACGGGCCCTCCTGTATAAAGTCTGTTATTATTTGTGTATTTGTTTCACTTGATATTGCTATCTTCAGTAGATAGCAAACGGGCCCTCCTGTATTAAGACTGTTGTTATTTGTGTCTTTGTTTCACTTGATATTACTATCTTCAGTAGATAGTAAACGGGCCCTCCTGTATAAAGTCTGTTATTATTTGTGTATTTGTTTCACTTGATATTGCTATCTTCAGTAGATAGCAAACGGGCCCTCCTGTATTAAGACTGTTGTTATTTGTGTCTTTGTTTCACTTGATATTACTATCTTCAGTAGATAGCAAACATGCCTCCTGTATAAAGTCTGTTATGATTTGTGTATTTGTTTCACTTGATATTGCTATCTTCAGCAGATAGCAAACGGGCCCTCCTGTATTAAGACTGTTGCTATTTGTGTCTTTGTTTCACTTGATATTACTATCTTCAGTAGATAGCAAACGGGCCCTCCTATATTAAGACTGTTGTTATTTGTGTATTTGTTTCACTTGATATTACTATCTTCAGTAGATAGCAAACGGGCCCTCCTGTATTAAGACTGTTGTTATTTGTGTCTTTGTTATTGATATTGCTATCTTCAGTAGATAGCAAACATGCCTCCTGTATAAAGACTGTTGTTATTTGTGTATTTGTTTCACTTGATATTACTATCTTCAGTAGATGTAAACGGGCCCTCCTGTATAAAGACTGTTGTTATTTGTGTCTTTGTTTCACTTGATGTTACTATCTTCAGTAGATAGTAAACGTGCCCTCCTGTATAAAGTCTGTTATTATTTGTGTATTTGTTTCACTTGATATTGCTATCTTCAGTAGATAGCAAACGGGCCCTCCTGTATTAAGACTGTTGTTATTTGTGTCTTTGTTTCACTTGATATTACTATCTTCAGTAGATAGTAAACGGGCCCTCCTGTATAAAGTCTGTTATTATTTGTGTATTTGTTTCACTTGATATTGCTATCTTCAGTAGATAGCAAACGGGCCCTCCTGTATTAAGACTGTTGTTATTTGTGTCTTTGTTTCACTTGATATTACTATCTTCAGTAGATAGCAAACATGCCTCCTGTATAAAGTCTGTTATGATTTGTGTATTTGTTTCACTTGATATTGCTATCTTCAGTAGATAGTAAACGGGCCCTCCTGTATTAAGACTGTTGTTATTTGTGTCTTTGTTATTGATATTGCTATATTCAGTAGATAGCAAACAAGCCTCCTGTATAAAGTCTGTTATGATTTGTGTATTTGTTTCACTTGATATTGCTATCTTCAGTAGATAGCAAACAGGCCCTCCTGTATCAAGACAGTCGTTATTTGTGTATTCGTTTGACTTGATAATTGCTATCTTCAGTAGATAGTAAACAGGCCCTCCCGTATTGAACTGTTGTTGTTTGTGTATTTGTTTCACTTTATATTAATATCTTCAGCAGATAGCAAACAGGCCTCCTATATAAAGTCTGTTGTTATTTGTGTCCTTTCACTTGATAATTGCTATCTTCAAAAGATAGCAAACATGCCTCCTGTATCAATACAAGACTTGTTATTTGTGTCGTTGTTATACTTTATATTGCGGTAGATATCTTCAGTAGATAGCAAAACAGGCCCTCCTGTATATACTGTTGTTATTTGTGTCTTTGTTATACTTGATATTGTTATCTTCAGTAGATAGCAAAACAGGCCCTCCTGTATAAAGACTGTTGTTATTTATGTCTTTGTTTCACTTGATATTGGTATTTTCAGTAGGTAAACAGGCTGTTTTTATATGTGGCTCTGTTTATTGCTAGTCCAGCAAAACAGAACTTCCTGTATAAAGACTGTTTTTATGTGTCTTTGTTATACTTATTGCTATCTTCAGTAGATAGTAAACAAGCCCTCCTGTATAAATAAAGTCTTGTTATGTGTGTCTTTGTTATACTTGATTTTGCTAGCTTCAGTAGGTAGCTAACAGCCCTCCTGTATAAAGATTGTTGTTATTTGTGTCTTTGTTATACTTGATGTTGCTATCTTCCGTAGATAGCAAACAGGTTCCCCAGTCTAAGGAATGCTGTCATGCTATTTGTGTGAATAGCTATTTGATATTGCTATCTTCAGTAGATAGCAAACAGGCCCTCAAGTATAAAGACTGTTTTATATGTGTCTTTGTTATACTTTATATTGCTATCTTCATTGTCCGGCATCGTCTGCTATGTCAACTACCCCCTCTATTGAGATAGGAGACCTGTTGTGACAGCATAATATTATAGATTATGGGCCGTGAGGCCAAAATGTGCTTAGTTTTTGATTTTTGTTGTCCACCTCTGGGCAGAACATTAAATTATTTCCAAAAGGTGGCAAATATATCCCTAAACACAAATTCACCTGATCCCACGTTCGTAGGTTGCACGTTATGACCCTAGACCTCGATTTAGGGTCAAAGGTCACATGTGTTTCAATGTGAAGTCAAAAACTAAATTTAACATGGTAAAAAAAATAAAAAATGGGCTATTGTCCATAAAAATAATATATAATATAGTTGGGATAAGTGTTTTAAACATAAAGTCAATCACAACTTCGATCGTAGATCAATAGTTTTTGAGCTGTGACCTTTTGAAAATGACAAGTTGGCCAAAATAGGCCATTTTAGTCATTTTTTTCGAAAAATTGGCACAAAAATGACATGTTATCATCATTAAAAAAATATTTTGACTCATTATGAATTGATAAACCATGTTAAAATGTTGGTATATAGATGTACTTTACATTACAACACATTTCAAAAGTCAAGTGGTGTGCTGATGCCATGGCAACCAACTTTAATGTCCTTCAAATTCATCAAAAATAGGTAAAATCTGAGTCAAATTTGGACTTAAATGGTGGTTGTCACGGAAACGGCACTGCCTGTATATTTTAGAATTGTTTTAAAATCAAAGAATGTGTATTTACCAGCAATATAAGATGAATTATCATCATGCACAGACCTACAATATTTTTTATCATTAGTAGATAGCATACAGGCCCTGATTAAGTAAAGACCTATGTTATTAGTGCGGTGGTTGGTTGCTATCTTCAGTAGATAGCAGACGTGCCTTTCTTATAAGGCTATTGTTATTACTGTTTTTGTTGTAGTGGTTAATTAATATCTTTAGTAGATAGCCTACAGGCCCTAATTAAGTAACGGCTTATGTTATTAGTGCAGTGGATGGTTGCTATCTACAGTATAGCAGACGTGCCATTCTTGTAAAGGCTATTGTTCACTGTAAAAAATGATGTCTTGTGGCGACTTTCTGAAGTCATGTCTTGCAAATAAACGTGTCTTAAACAATAAAAATTATAGCACACATATGGCTGAGGACACGAGCCAAGACATGTCTGGTGAAGTCGCCACAAGACAACATTTTTACAGTGAGACATGTCTCCAGTAAAACACGAGTCTCTATGCAAGATATGTCCCGCAAAGAAGTATCTCCATGCAAGAAACGTCTAAAATGTAAGACATGTCTAGTGAAGCCAAGACATGACTTTCCTGAAGACGTGTCTCATACATATCTCAATTGCTCTATGGGTCTTGGCTCGTGTCTTCTGCCAAATATATAGAGGTCCTACTATTAAAGTAAAGGCTCGTGTTATTAGTGCAGTGGATGGTTGCTATCTTCAGTAGATAGCAGACGTGCCATTCTTATGTATATATAAATGCTATTGTTATTACTGTTTTTGCTGTAGTGGTTGATTAATATCTTTAGTAGATAGCATACAGGGCCTGCGGAAGTAAAGGATTATGTTATTAGTGCAGCGGTTTGCTATCTTCAGTGGATAGCAGACATGCTATTCTTATAAAGGCTATTGTTTTAACTGTTTTGCTGTAGTGGTTGATTAATATCTTTAGTGGATAGCATTCAGGCCCTGCTTAAGTAAATGTTTATGTTATTAGTGCAGCGGTTGTTTGCTATCTTCAGTAGATAGCAGACGTGCTATTCTTATAAAGGCTGTACAGTTTTGCTGTAGTGGTTGATTATCTTTAGTAGAGAGCATACATGGTCTACGTATGTAAAGACTTATGTTATTAGTGCAGTGGATGGTTGTTATCTTCAGTAGATAGCAAATGTGCCCTTCTTATAAAGGCGATTGTTGATTACTTTTTTTGCTGTAGTGGCTGATTAATATCTTAAGTAGATAGCATACAGGCCCTGCTTAAGTATAAAGGCCTATATTATTAGTGCTGTGGGTGGTTGTTGCTATCTTCAGTAGATAGCAAACGTGCCCTTCTACAGGCTATTATTGATGACTATCTTTGGCTAATTGATGATTGCTATATTCAGTACTCTCTAAATGTAAAAGAGTGGTTTTCCACTCTTTCAAGGAGTTAAACGCAGGACAACACGTTTTTTTTAGTAGAAAAACACTCTAAAAGGAGTGAAAGGGGATTTTATATGACAATGTTCCACTCTATTGAGTGTGAAAAATTAAATTTCACACTTTAGAGTGGAAATGTTTCACTCTATAACGGGTTGTTCTGCGTTTCACTCCCTTTACTCCTTTTTGAGTGAATTTCCACTCTTTCCACTCGTTTTACATTTAGGTCCTTAAGGCATTTATGCTAGTAGTCCTACTTGCTATCTTCATTAGATAGGCAGCTTGCCCTATCGTACAAAGGCATTCATTATTACTGTTGATGTAGGGTATTGATTGCTATTTTCTGTATATAACAAACATGCTTTTCGTACAGGTTTTTAACCAATACGAAATGGAGATTTGGGCGAATCGTGTCCCACATCGTCTGATTCATGTTTTACAAGCTATCAGGTTTTGTAACTACCCCTCTATTGCCAGGGAATCATCACAATCATGACAATTAAATTAAATTAACCCTAACCATCCTCAATGCCGCAAATGTGCACGGTAAAGTCTGTCTGTACCAGCTGGCGTGGCACTTTTTCAATGAAATAATGGCCACAGGCTACATAGTCGGGCCAATACACTGGCCCGAGTATGGTTGGCCCCCGTGGCGCACTGATAGAGCGTTCGTCTGTGGCAACCGAGAGGTTGTGGGTTCGAGCCCCGGTGGCAGCGCCACTCTTTTTGTCCGCGTTTTTGTCGTTGAAAACAAAAATCTTCAAAATGTGACTTAGGAGGTTAGGGTTAAAGGGTCATTAAGAGATGTGGAGGAGGCAGCGCCCTCAATTCCAAAAATATATGATAACAACTGGATATGTATATTTTTACAATTGTATTACATGTATGAACTTACACCTATAAGGATTAAGAAAAATCAGCCCTCTTTGCAGTTGTACAACAAAACGTCGATTCAAAAATGCTGGTAGAGCCGCAACCAGTATTTTACATGGTTAAGGGTGGTATTCCAACATATTTAAAACATTGGTTTTTTTTTAGTAGAAACAACAATAATGGCGATTTTAATGTTTATCTTGAATTCTGAAGTAAATAAATAAATTAAAATTAAAAAAAATCAACATGACATTGTGTCCCTTTAACCAAATATATAATGGGGATATTATAACAAAGTCTTTTCTGTAAACAAAAAATCTTGGTGATGTTTTTACTCATGATTTTCTCAATTATGGAAATGCATTGAAAAACGGGAATATATAGATACTATTATTTCTGTGTGCAATTTGTGCCAATTGCTCAAAACATAGGCATATGGTGATTTTTTTTTGACCTGGAAACTATAACATAATATGCCTTGTTGCATAAGAATGTGATAAACAGCTGATCACTGCCAGATACATGTATTAACTCAGGGATATTTTATTGACGCAAATTCAAAATACTCCAAATTTAAAATACTCTGAATGAATTTAAAATACTCCCAATTTGGTACGAGTATATGTGGACTTAATTGTATATGGCACAATATAAACTTCCAAAATAGGAGTGAACGGAAATAATGATACTTTACAACGAGCAGAAACCGGAAGGACAGTAGGATGTGTACTGAGGATATCCCTGTGACAGGCATTGCATCCTGATGAGTCCTACGGCTCACTGATATAGGTCAAATTCAAAGCTAATACTAGTGGGAATAAGTTGAAGGGATGTTTCTATTGCTATATAGGCCTATTATATGGTGGATGGGTGAGTCTAATATCAAACCACATCCTGACACAAGTATCTTCCAGTCATATTGTATTACTCACATGACAAAATGTCCTGAAATTGGGAACATTTTTGGGTATCCTCTATTTCATCTCATATTTCTTTTTTCAAATCAATTATGCCATTACTAAAGACATGCGTTGTACAGTGGTGGGTAGGTGAATAGCTAACTGGGTCATTCCACCAGGTTGGGACACGATGTGTGACATGAGTATGTATCACCAAAAGTACCAATGCTTTTGATTCAGTTATTTTATGTTACATACCTTTAGGTGTTTAAGTATTTGACAAAGTTTGAAGTCATTCAAATGTGTCTTAAGAAAAATATGATGGAAAATGTATCACTTTGGCGTAACATTGACACGGTGTAAATGTTACGTCAGTATTTCACTTACTTGCATTTTTTGCACACTTACATCAGTACATGAACTGCACCAAAACAAAGTTGAATTATAGTATTATAATTATAGTAATTATAGTAGTCAGTGGCTAAATAAAGCAGGCATCACATAATTTGTAATTGAAAACGGTGAAAATGTTATGTCAGCACTTATAGAAATATACTTTTACATTTTCTGTTTTTTTCTGCTAGATAATAAGGACATATAATACAATAACAAACGTTGTTCTTGTTGCAGTTTGTGTCTTTTAATAAGTACATATATTGAGTTTGCATGATTACTTATTTTAGTATTGTAAATTTCAAACAATTAAATGTAAATGTTCATGTCACACCTATATTTACATTGATTTTTTTGCCAATTTCAATTCCAAAAATAACTAACAATGCAAACTCAATTAATGTACTTACTGCAACAAGAAAAACTTTTGTTATGGTAGCAAATGTCCTGATTTAGCAGAAAGAACAGAAAATGTGAAAGTCTATTTTTAAAAGTGCTGACGTAACACTGTTTCGAATTACAAAATCTGTGATTCCTGCTTTATGTAGCCACTGACTACCATAATTAAACGTTGTTTTGATACAATACATGCCTTGTAATTAGTATACAAAATGATTTTGAATAATTCTCACTGTAAGTGTGACAAAAATGTGAATAAGTGAAATGCTGACGTAACATTTACACCGTGTCAATGTTACGCCAAAGTGATACATTTTCCATCATATTTTTCTTAAGACACATTTGAATGACTTCAAACTTTGTCAAATACTTGAACACCTAAAAGTGAATGTAACATAAAATAACTGAATCAAAAGCATTGGTACTTTTGACGATACATACTCATGTCACACATTGTGTCCCAACCTGGTGGAATGACCCAACTACATCATGAAGAAAGGTATTTTCCCCCTTGATGTATTACACACATGACAATGTTTTTTGATGGAGATTTTGGTTTTGATTTCGTCATCTGTTCAAAGTAAGATACTCTTACTGAAAAATAATCACATGCACCCAGGCTGAATGTGTAGTGCATATCAGGTTGATCAACCATGCTAAATATTATAAACTATGCAAATTCTTAATCCATTTATCATCTACAGAGCTATTTCCTTAAATGTCTGATATCATGGTTACTCTGCTATCAATACATGTTCTGGTACTGTATGACTCATGTTAAAATACCAGTGAAGTTCCACCTAAGAGCTGCAACCAAAGATGGTAGAGTCTCTTTACCATCTTTGCTGCACCATACCAATAACCCTGCTACTACTGACTTGTACTCCCGCTTGTACTGCTACTTAAACCCATTTTGGCAATGGCAAAACGTACACAAAAAGGATACTTTTTGTTCAAACTTGTCAAAATAGCCATCATGGTGACAGTATGCCGCCCCTTGCCATTGGGGGCACAATTCACGATCAATTTACCACATACGTGCCCGTGCTGTGCTTATACAAGGCACGGACACAGTAAACCAAAAACCTGTGCACACAATTATTCTCAGGCCTGCATGTAACGGTGGTATAATACCAAACAGGTAGCATTGGGCTTTTATCTTATTCATATGTCACTTTCATTGGCATTTTAACCCCTGTTCATTTGTGTTTCTTGTATTATACATGTTTTCTGAGTTGCAGTGAACCAATTGATTGGCCCATCAGAGAGCTCTTTGTACAGAGTTACCAGTATGATTTCTAATCACTCAGTTCATTAACTTTGTCTTTTGGGCTATTGTTCACATTTGCTCTTTATATACAAAAAAGAAAGCCTACAAAAAGAATGAACACACTTAACAAAAATTGTTCTGTAATATTTCCTTTTCTCACCATTGCAGATAATGCTTAACTATCTGCCTGTTTTAATAATGATAAATTACACAAATAGCCTACCAATTAGGCTGTATGGTCAGTGCCTGTCTATGTCTACATAACTCTAAAACCATTTATTGTGAAAGCTCCTCTCACAATCATGGCAATAGTCATGCCACTTTTATAAACGCCATGTGGTTTACCAAGATACACCTTAAACTCCATGTGGTTTACCAAGATACACCTTAAACGCCATGTGGTTTACCAAGATACACCTTAAACTCCATGTGGTTTACCACAATACATAATAATATAATGATGCAATTCAACAGTTTACACAATGCAAATATTGTAATATAGTCGCTGTTATGTCTAAACTTCGTATCTCCATCCGCCCCTTCAGCATGTACAAAGTAATACTTCCTATGTATGACCTTTGGGCAGTCTGCTCTAAATAGGTTCAAGAGCCAAAAACAAAACCATCAAAACCTCTTCCCCTGAACATATAGCGATACTTCCTATGCATAACCGTTAGGCAGTTTTACTTTATACATGCTGAAGGGCCAGAAAAACATACATGGTTTTGACAGAACAGCAACAATATATCAAGGGCTGTTGTTGACATGGATGTTGTTGCCAATCTGATGACTTCCCCCCCCCCCCAAAAAAAAAAAAAAATTATCACAAAGTATGACTCTTTGTTGAAAATGAGAATGTTAACCACTGTATAACACATGAAAATCTCAACAGAACAATAAGGCGAATTAGTATTCTTTTCGGATTTTTTTTGCGGAAATTACAACTATAGTGTAATCAGTTCCAAATTGGTGAGAAATATGCCTTTTTATCTCTCCGTGTGCAAAAGTAATCCAAGCGCATATGAGCAAAATGTTGGCATACGATCATGATGTGTCATGTTGCGCCATGCGAGCATTTTGAGCACCCAAGCTCTTCTGAATTCATTCGCTGCTTTAAGCAAGTTCGCCAATTTCGCCAACAGACTGAACTATAGTATGTTTTTAACATGATCCCCTATAAAGATCAATTGTGTGCAAACATCCCATGAGTTTTAATGTCCATATGGCCGTAACATTGACCAAGAGAGCCAAAATAATAAAGCCTTTCTAGAGAAAATATGATTGAAAGAAAATTAAATTGTTTACTTGTTTGGGACCATAAAGCAATCCTTTATCTTTAATCATTGCATGGTTATTGACCAGACACCAGACTTGTAGTAAACTGTCTTTGCGGAAAATAAAAAGCATAGCAAACATTCAACAACAGCCCTAATAACATCCCAGAGACTTTTGTTACTAAACTTGTGATCCGTTTTGTTTCAACATTAAAAGCAACAAGTAAAAACACACTACACACAACCGAAAAAACTGATATGAAAAAGAAGAAAACAAACATGGATTAGTCTCAGCTTTGCACAAGCATAGCAGGGTCATAAGTTTGTCAAAGGGTGCGAGAATCCATTTAGATTCACATAGTGCGTTAGACAGATTATCTACGAGAATCAACTTGGATTCTAGCAACTTTACGAATCTTTGCGAGAAAGGATTCTCAGATAGTGTGTTAGACAGATTATCTACAAGAATCAACTTGGAATCTAGCAACTTTACCAGCGGGAATCTTTGCGAGAAAGGATTCTCGGATTCTCCTCCAATTTCTGACCCTGCATAGCTTTTAATAGTGCCATTAATTTGTGTGGTTCTGAGCCTCAAACATGCCATTTTACTCCATGTGAAATTGGGAGGTGGTATCAGCCATTATTTCTTAACACTTTGTCTTGTTATGGTGCAGCATTTCTGTGTCAAGACTGACATTTGTCTATGATCATACTGGCACAAAAGCATTGCATTGGTATTACAGGCACAATAGTATGCTGCCATCACTTGACTAGTGCTGATATCATATCCCAACATGAAGTGACACGAGGTCAAGGTTTCTGAACAAAATTAGACAAATTAAAAAGAATGGAAATGAGCCGATAATAAAATGAAAACACATACATTCAAGTTCCAAAATATTAAGATTACAAATTAAGAGAAGTGGCATCTCTGTAGCCTAGAAAGCTGAGACATAACACTGTTTTTGCTCGGCCTAAAAAAATGAACATATTTCAGTTGTCCAAACAAAAACTACAGCAATAGCCACATTTGTAACCTGTGAAGTCACTCAAACACCTGTTTAATGTAATAAACGTTTCTCTGAATTCCATAACTTGTATACAGTAGACAGCATTATTTCATACTGAATTGACATTCATGGGGCAGCAAAGTGGATATATATAATACCCAAACACATGTATCACTATCTGATCAAATATCCTCTACTCTGATTATAAATCGTTGGTCAAATCATATCGTGTTAAACACATCCCCTTTGGCAACACAGCGCATACAGATCTACTCAAATCAACACTGGCATTTGGCTTCAAACTTTAAGTGTTGATTCCAACTTTCTTAGTACTCAATCAGTTATCCTTAACATGGTATCTATACCCACATGACTGTCAACCCGGGATAGACGATCATGTGTATCATAATATTGTGTATACTGATCATAATAGTAGTATTGCTTTATTCCGTAATGTTTAATAAAAAAGGATTAAAATCAAGTCCTGGCCAGTTCACCCCTCACTAGTCTAGTGGTTGAGAGACATGCTTTACAATGCAGAGGTCCATGGTTCAATTCCCACTAGGACCACTTTTTCAACTGATTTATTTCCTTTAAAAAGAAATATATTCCAGGTCCACAAAGTGTGTAGTTCCTACCTAGACAACCCGGGGTGGACAGTCATGTGGGTATTTCCATTGCTGCAAATCTATATAGACACCTGCGTAAATAATGTTGGTGATATTTGTATGCTAATCTTTTAGTAACATTAATTAATATGGTATTTAAACTTCCAACAATGTAGATCTGTATGTGATATGATTATTTCTTTAAAAATGTGCTATGTTAAATGGAAAAGTATGTTATGCAGTCTGCCAAAGCAACAATGATTGACCATAAACAACACCCCTTGACTTAAATGGTCTCTACTTAACATGAATATTAGTGTTAGGTCTCTTACACAGGCATATAAGTACACTCATACATTGTACCTATGATATGGAGAAGAAACTGTGCTGTGATTGATGCAGAGTTCAAGATTGTCATCCTTACATACAGATAAAGGGTTGAACAAGTAACTCTGACTGTAATAGAGAGATGCCATTATTTTGTATTAGCCACCATTTTAGAGGGACAAAAATATTTGCCACACGATTGAACCCCAGACCTACATGTACCTCGTTCAATACAACCTGGTGAGTGACCTCCAAATTAGTATAACCTTTACTTGAAACGTTCAAATTATTTGAAAAAGTACATGCATTTTAGCCACAAGATACTTGAATAGTGTTTAATGTTCTATCCAAAATGGCCACTAATACAAAACATGGGATCTTTTGTACTGTCAACAAATGAAACACATCAATGTGGTTGAACAATATCAATTAATTTTACACACAAAGAGTTAGTTTTGATTAAAATGATTGTTTGGTACCAATTATGTACCATTCATTTCAATTTCCCCTTTATGCAAATGAGCACCTATAGCATATTACTATCTCACATATGTCCTAATATACAGAGATGGACCAATGAAGCTCACCGAATATGGTATGAACAGGGAACATGGCTGCAAAAAGTTTGAATACACATTCCAAGGAAATCTGTACCTGAAAGAAACATGTGTACATAACGGTTTTTCAGTTTCAGTTGAGAACGATGGTCAAACAAATTAAATAATTTATCTCCTGTTTCATTAGGCCACATTAAGTAAAGGCTACAGTACTTTTTTGAAAATGAACATTAGATTTTATATTGATTCCGATATAGAAAAGCCAAGCTAAATTGTTGAATTTGTAAGCACAAGTTGAAAACCTTTTTTTTCCTTCTACTTTGGTACTAATCACAAAACAGTATGACTTGCCATGTATCAGGGTGGACGTGCAATAAGACTTCAGTGGAAGACCTCAAATGCCATTTCTACTCTTTTTGTTCACTTAAAACTTCCCAAACGGCTATTGGTTTTCCCATACACAAAGCAGATTTTCAGAAACCTTTCAACTTTCAAGGTCTATCTCAAGGATTACTGTACCAATACTAGGCATGTTTGTACTTACTTCAATGCATTTCTCATGGTGATTCCAAATATGATCATGAAATTCAATAAATGTGACATTTTTAATAACATTTTGTGACATTTTGGAATGTCGTCTGCAGACCCCTGCCGTGTGCAAAGTGTTAAATCTTCCATCATACAATACCACAAAATGACTGAATGAAAAAGCATACTACATAGCAGCTTTACTGATAGAAGTACTGTAATCAGTTCAGTGGTTTCTCAATCATTTTCGCACACAAATTCTCACGCGTCCTATGCGGATGGTGTGTAACCGCAATATAGCAGGGGGGCGCCCCATGTTACGGAATGCAGTGCATCATTAACCTGCGCATTGTGCGTTCAACATTCGGATGAATGCGATCGGATAGAGAAATTATTGAACTATTTATAATATACCGTAACTACCTGGTGTCATTTTGTTCAGTCACTTTGCAGTATAGCAAGTTAGAGTAGAGGAAATGACACCGATAGAGTGATCCAATTATGGCATACAATCTGGCCCACATCTAGTAAACGTGCACAACTCCAGGAAAGATAGCAATGATTTCCGTTCAAAAATTATTGTATTCCTTTATAATCAAACCAAAAACAGTTGCTTGATTGTCCAGAGTGTCCTGAATTCTACATTTTTACCAAGCCTGATTTGACCCGGGTAGATGTTGTAGAGCTCACTACATATCATGCAGTCACTACCCATTTCACTTGCTTTGGTCCCATATAATTAGTTATGCTAAGTCTTCATATCCAAAACGTATCACACCATTCTTCAGTTGATAACAGGGGTGAGGGGGTGGAAAGTGTGTGGCAGAAGGAGGAGAAACAGGAGGGGAGGCACATGTTACCTCTCAAAATCCTGCCCTCATCTAAATAAGTTGACCGTCTTCATTGGTGCCAGAATATAAATATTCTCTCCACCATATTACTACCCTGCACCTTTGTGCCACTCCACTTGATGTTACTGTCCATATAGGTAACAATGAATGAAAATGATAAATCATTGATCAAATGTGACGTGTTCTACCAAAACCAGACGGAATTGGGCAGAGCTCCAAACTGAGAAATTGCCCAAAACATAATTGGGGTTATTTTTTGGGGAATTTGAGCTTCTGGTAAATAATTAATCTTCAGAGTGTTTATAACAATATTGTGAAAGATTCAGATTAAAAAATCATCCTAAATGTATGTTTCCGTGTTTTAAAAAAGCCTAGTTCTAGTAAAAAGCCTTAGTTCTAATAACTTTAAAGGGCGATATCTCAGTTTGGAGTTTTCATAAAGACCGTAAATGACGAACTTGAAAATGATGTAACTCCGCTTTGGAAAGTCCGATTATAAAAAGAGAGGTATCACTGTAAAGCTGAAGATCTCTAGTTTAATAATCAATTACTAACTCAATTTTGATATCTTGCCCAATTGTGTCTGGTTTCGGTAGAACATGTCACAAATATGTGTATGGGTAAAATTAGAGGCTGTCGTATCGGGTGCTTCCCATCAGTCCGAAGTTCCATCAGTCCGAAGGCCCGCTAGTCCGAAAAATGAAAAAAATAATTCGGACTAACGGGCCTTCGGACTGGCGGGGTGTTTTTATTTTTTTATTTTTTTCGGACTAGCGGGCCTTCGGACTGACGGGGCGTTTTGGATAATTTACAATAAATAGTATTTAGTTGTGTTTTTTTGGCTATGACTCAGGGGGTGCCACTTCAAAATATTTGGGTATTTTCAAGTATAAATAACTCGAAAACCAAAATAGATATGACCACCGGGTGAGGTCATGTGAATGGGTAAATGGATGAATTAAAGTACTAAAATATTAAGTCAGGGGGTACTACTCCCTACGGGTACAAATATTAAAAGACTTGAATAAATAACCAATGCAAATGATTTAAAAAAAAGAAATGTTATGACTATTTGGTTACTAATTCAAATCATTTTATCGTTAACATATATTGGTCCCCGGGGGTGCACCTACCCATGAACATGTTAAGATTATAAGTTACTACTAACAATATATTGTTATGACTCAGCGGTTCTGAAACAGATGAAAGAGTTTTGAAAAAATAATATTGTCCCAGATATCCTGCGCCAGTATGTGTTATTACCCATCTCTGGGTGACAGGCTTTGTTTAGCGTTTGTTGTTCATTCTCAACCTCCTCGCTCTTGGTGTTACAAGCCTGATGTTTCTCTCGTAAAGTAGTTTAATGTTTAGTCGTTATTCATTGATTAGAGCCTTGTATAACTCCCTCATTGGCGTGGTGACAGCGGTGGGATTACTTTTCCACGCATCGCAGCTTTCTCAAGGCGGAAATCTACAGGAATACTGAAGATTTTGAATGTCAAATTCGGACTCTGATATTTTTGAATTTCACAAGAAGGTGAGCGGCTGACCAGCTTTTACAGTAGCTGTGTGTATACATTAGACTGCCTGTGTATTTTACGAGATATTATATTCATCATATGAGCACCGGGCTTGTAAAATCATTGAACATTGGTTGATCAAAGACTCTTTATCCAAGTAAGCTTACCAATCAACATCCTTGCCAAAAGCCTAGGCTCAGCAACATTTTCGTCATAATTAAAAGCTTAAAAGCTTAAGGCTTACTGATATTTGTGCACCATGGCTGCTACACATCGGGCCCCCAAGCAGTGGTCCCTTAGTAAGACTGAATCAGTTAGCTCCTTCGAAAACTGGAAGCATAATTTGCAGTACTGCTTGTCACTTGATCCTGGCTTTGCAACCTTTCTGGTTGATGATTTCAAATGGGGTAAAAAGACAAAGGCAACTCCGCTACGTGGTTTTACTGATGATGGTGAACAAATCCCTGAGGCTAAAAGACTAACTGCCCAACAGAAGACCACCATGCTAGAACTCATGCTCGGCCAGATCGCCAATTATTGTCCAATCATATCCCGCAACACGATCGTTAGAAATTCAACCTGTATGAATGATATTTGGCAAGGTATTCGCCTCCACTACGGATTCCAAACCACGGGAGGGCATTTCCTGGACTTTTCATCTCTACGTCTAGAACTCAATGAACGTCCTGAGGATTTATTTCAACGCATCATGGCGTTCGTTGAGGACAGCCTCCTCTTGCAGGGTGGGGGTATTACCCATCATGGTGAAGAGGTCACAGAGGACGAAGAACTCTCCCCAACCCTGGAGAATCTAGTTGTCGTGACCTGGCTTCGTCTGATCCATGTAGACCTCCCACGTCTTGTTAAACAGCGATATGGTACCGAGCTACGATCTAGGACATTGGCTTCCATCAAACCTGAAGTTTCACAGGCCCTTGATTCACTATTGGATGAGATAAATTCCTCCTCGGACACCCGTGCTATGCGAACCTTCACACCACGTTCACAATTTCCACGAAAAATGGTAGGAAAAGGTCCATCTACAAGACCCCGGCCGAACAAATCATGCCCGCTATGCAAACAGGTAGGACGTACCGACATCCAACATTTTCTCAGCGAATGCCCTCACCTGCCAGAGCAAGACCGCAAATACATTGCACGTGCACGCCAGGTATCCAACATCTTTGATGAACCCGATACGGATGATGATTCTCCAAATCTTGCCTGTGCCCTTGTTGAGGAACACACAGATGACGTTCAGGTTTCACATGCTCCTACTGCCCTACGTGTACAGACTCGTCAGTCCCCATACCTGGACACATTTATGGACCATCATACAGTCCGTGTTACCATTGATTGCGGCGCAACAGGTAACCTACTGCGTGAAACAACAGCCCAGACCCTTGGTGTAAAGATCCGTAAGAGTTCGCAATCTGCGCACCAGGCGGATGGTCATTCCCCTCTTGATGTGGTTGGAGAAACCTCCTTTACTCTTACACGCGATGGCTTCAGTTTCCCGTTTGAAGGACTTGTTGTGAAAAGCCTAGACGTGGACATTCTTGGAGGAACCCCCTTTATGGAGCTTAACGATGTTGCCGTCCGTCCTTCAAAGCGACAGATAATCTTGTGTGATGGTAAGATCTACACATATGGGTCACCGCAAAGTACTCGTGACCATCATACTGTGCGTCGCGCTCACGTGCTTCGTGCCCCACCCCACAACACCACTGTATGGCCAGGAGAATACATTGAAGTGGATCTCCCAACAGAGATTGCAGAGTCTGACTCAACCTTCGCGTTAGAACCGCGCACAGATTCTCGTGTGGCGAAGACTCTTCAACCAGATCAGTTATGGCCAAGCCCAGGCCTCATTCGCAGTGTAGCTGGCAAGGTTCGGATCCCCAATCTCACCAATGAGCCTTTGGTTCTTCGACGTCAAGAACAATTCGGCCAAGTCAGTGCTGTATACTCCCCCAAGCCATGTGTTGAGCCCACAGACTCCCGTATTGGAGTAATGCGTTGTGACTCGGAATCTCGCTCCAGTGTGTCATACTCCACATCTATCTCATTAGACCCAGACCAGACGCTCACTCCGGAAAACCAATCCAAATTTCGTGCACTTCATGAGGAATTTGATGATGTCTTCAATCCAACTTTTCCAGGATACAATGGCGCTGCCGGACCTTTTAAGGCTGTTGTCAATATGGGTCCAGTCCAACCACCACAGCGAAAAGGTAGACTACCACAATATGCCCAGAATAAACTCCAGGAATTGCAACACAAATTCGACGACCTTGAGAAACTTGGAGTCTTTGCTCGTCCAGAAGATATTGACATTAATGTTGAATACCTGAATCCATCATTCTTGGTCAAAAAATCCAATGGTGGTTTTCGCCTAGTGACAGCATTTGCAGATGTTGGACGGTATAGTAAACCACAACCTTCACTTATGCCTGACGTAGATTCCACCTTACGTAAGATCGCCAAGTGGAAACACCTTATTGCCACTGACCTGACCAGCGCATTTTATCAGATCCCTCTTTCGCGACAATCTATGAAATACTGTGGCGTAGCTACTCCCTTTCGTGGCATTCGTGTATACACTAGATCTGCCATGGGGATGCCTGGATCTGAAACGGCACTGGAAGAACTCATGTGCCGTGTGCTTGGAGATCTCCTGGAGAAAGGTGTTGTTGCAAAGTTGGCGGATGACTTATACTGCGGTGGCGATACCGTAGATGAGCTTCTACATAATTGGAGGTCTGTTCTACACGCTTTAGACAAATGTAATCTTCGCCTCTCAGCACCTAAGACTGTAATCTGTCCAGGAAGCACTGTCATCTTAGGCTGGATTTGGTCAAATGGCACTCTTCAAGCTAGCCCCCACCGTATTGCAACTCTTTCTAGTTGTGCTCCACCAGAAAAGGTTGGCGGAATGAGATCTTTCATCGGCGCTTACAAGGTATTAGCCCGTGTCATCCCTGGTTGCGCGTCATTTTTGGCTCCATTGGATGATGTTGCAGCAGGCCGACAAACACAAGACAAGATCACATGGTCTGACACTCTCCGAGCAGCTTTCCAAACTGCACAAGCTGCCTTAACGTCAACCCGCACTATCACGCTCCCGCGGCCAGAGGATCAGTTGTGGATTGTTACCGATGGCTCTGTCAAAAAGCACAGTATTGGATCAACATTGTACATAACCCGGAAAGGAAAACCTCATCTCGCTGGGTTTTATAGTGCTAAATTACGCGGTCGTCAACCCACATGGTTACCATGCGAAGTAGAAGCACTCTCTATTTCTGCATCCACCAAGTACTTTAGTCCATTCATCATACAATCCAAACATCATGCGTGCATACTCACTGATAGCAAACCATGTGTGCAGGCATTTGAAAAGCTTTGCCGTGGGGAATTCTCAGCAAGCCCCCGCGTATCCACGTTCCTGTCTACGGTTAGCCGTTACCAAGCTTCCGTTCGTCATCTCGCTGGGTCGGCCAACACCCCATCTGATTTTGTAAGTCGCAATGCACCTGACTGTACCGATCCCACGTGCCAAATTTGTGCCTTTGTTAAACGCATTGAAGATTCCACAGTTCTCCGCATTTCAGCACAAGATGTTATCTCCGGTGATGCTAAGCTTCCATTTACCAGTAGAGCTGCATGGTCAGCTGTTCAATTGGAATGCCCAGACTTAAGGAGAACCCACGCTCATCTAGTCCAAGGCACTCGCCCATCGAAGAAACTCACCAATATCAAGGATGTCAAGCGTTATCTTCAAGTCGCATCCATTGCCAAAGATGGTTTACTGGTAGTCCGCAGAGATCAGCCACTTTCTGCCTCACGCGAATGCATTATTGTCCCTCGCCAAGTCTTGAACGGTCTCATTACTGCACTCCACATCCAGTTAGACCACCCCACTAGACACCAACTAACGTCAATGACCCGGCGATTTTTTTATGCCTTGGACATGGATAAATCCATCGAGCAAGTGACGTCAAGTTGCCACCACTGTGCATCGTTACGCAACACACCTCATACTCTGATTCAGCAGTCCACAGGTGATCCTCCGGATACCGTTGGTGTATCCTTTTCCGCGGATGTCATCAAATGCAACCGCCAGTTAGTTCTTGTACTGCGTGAAAACACCACCTCATTCACAGCATCATGTATCATTGACAATGAACGTCATGACACACTCCGTGATGCCTTAATCCGTCTGTGCATTGAAATGCGTCCATTAGATGGGCCCTCTGCTGTCATACGCACTGATCCTGCTCCTGGATTTACACGCCTTAGTAATGATGAGCTCCTCCAGCGGCATCGCATTTGCATAGAGATTGGTCGTATCAAGAATCCCAACAAGAATCCCATCGCAGAAAAAGCAGTTCGCGAACTACAGGATGAACTGTTACGCCATGACCCACTAGGTGGTCCTGCTTCACCTCTGACACTTTCCCTTGCCACGGCCAGCTTAAATTCGCGAATCCGATCACGTGGCCTCTCTGCCCGAGAAATGTGGTCCCAACGCGACCAGTTCACTAATCAGCAAATTCCATTCTCAGACCAGCAGATGATCCAAATGCAACATCAGACACGTTCTGACAATCACCCCCATAGTGAGCGGTCAAAGGCACCACTAGGAAAGCGTCCCTCAACACTGCCAGTGGATGTCGGTGATCTTGTATACCTGTATTCTGATCGTGACAAGACACGCGCTAGGAGCAGATACTTAGTCACTGCTGTTGATGGCATGTGGTGCAACGTTCGTAAGTTTGTTGGATCACAACTGAGGGCTACTTCCTATCGCGTCAAGAAGTCTGAATGTTATAAGGTCCCCAGCTATTTTATGGACAGCGTCCCTAACCCGCGTGAACACTCCTCACCTACAGATGAGATGGACAATAGTGTGAATATCAGTGAGAACCCTGTGCTGAAGCCCCCAGACCCCCCTCATATTCCACCAGAACTGTCAACGCCAGCTGGTTGTATGTCAACTCCCCCCCTTACACACAGTGTAAGTCAGGAACTTATGACCCAGGCCCCAGCCAGCCAGCCAGAACACTTCCCACCGTCGGCTGTTGGTATGTCACCGCACACCAGTCAGCCTGCTGACGAACTTATGCTAAATGAGGATGTCCAAGAGGCACCCGACTCACCACGACGCTCTGGTAGGCAACGCAACCCACCCAGGCACCTCGATGATTTTGTGTTAGACTAGTCATGGTGTTACTGATATACGCTGTTACATAAGATTGCCTGTTGTTGACGGTTCCTGCCATATAGACCTGCTGTCCTCTTCAGTGGACCCTTTTTGTGCACAGTGTTTAGTGACTTTAATTTACCCCCTTTGTGCACTCATGTTGACTCATAAACATTTTTAGCAGGCATCTACACGTACATGTATTACATCCATGCATAGGCAGTTGCTTGTGCCTCAAAGATTTTACACTTTGAGATATTGACTCTAGTATAGAGATTTTGAGCAAAAGACTCTAACTGTATATATGTTTTGTCGTAGGACATATTTTTGGGTAAATGGAGGAGGAGAAAGAAGAAGCCACGCCAGTATGTGTTATTACCCATCTCTGGGTGACAGGCTTTGTTTAGCGTTTGTTGTTCATTCTCAACCTCCTCGCTCTTGGTGTTACAAGCCTGATGTTTCTCTCGTAAAGTAGTTTAATGTTTAGTCGTTATTCATTGATTAGAGCCTTGTATAACTCCCTCATTGGCGCTGGGGGTTCTCCTCTCCATAATAATTGGACTGCTACCACTCTCGAATAGTAAAGCGTTTTCTTAACTGCTACTTGTTATTTTTTATTTATTGATTTGATCTTTGTGCGGCGCATCCGTTTGAGTTTCCTTGCGGTTTAAAATACGGCTATGATATGCCTGTTTATATTTAATTGGGTAGCAACAATTTTCTCAAACTAAGGGACCGTTCATTATTTATGCTGGAGGGGTGTTGGGTAAAATATAGGGGGGGGGCGGTCATGTAACTTTCATATGTTGAAATAGGGGGGGGGGGCTATGTAACTTTTTATTCTTAAACAGGGGGGGGTGGGTAATTTTGTTAACTATCAAGATGGTGATTGGGGTGATTTTAGAGGCTATTTTGGAGTGTAAATGCCATTTTTTTCTGCGATTCGCGCACATTTTCGTACGACTTATCAACTTCAAAACATGTACTTATGATGAGACGACTTTCGGACAGCAAATCTGCTTGGACGATCTGTTGAAAAGACGCCTATATAATCATCAACGGTTGAAAACATGGGGTGTATAAAAACATATTAATTAGCCTAAAGGCCTATGTTCCCGGGCCAAAATCCAACAATATATGATTAAAAACGGTATTTTCTTGCATGCTTTTCACCCTCTTCTCACTCTCAGCTCTGCACCTAAGCTCACAATAGTAGAATGTTGCATACGTTTTGTCAGGATGTTCTAACTTTTTTGGGGAAATATAAAGACTCACAAAATCACCCAAAATGTATAAATGTATGACAAATTTTCCGCATCGCTACGCTCGCAATGTAGGCCTACTTATATAGTATAATTTCACACAATCAAAAGATCAAGAAGGGGTATGGTATCATTAAATTATTGGCCGTTCAGAGCGGGGCACAAACAGAACTTACCAACGAATCCATGGACAGATGTGATAAGATGAGATGTGACAAGTTTTTGTGGGTTGTTTTTTTTTTTTGGGGGGGGGGGGGGGTTGTGTAAAAAACTACTGGTTAGCAGGGGGGGTCATGTAATTTTCAGTTTCAGCTGTAGGGGGGGTTAGTAATTTTGACATACGAGTCTCGAATTTGTCCCAACCCGCCCTCCACCATAAATAATGAACGGTCCCTAAAAGAGACAAACCGTGGGTTGTAAAACGATACAGTTTATTCAAGCCCGTGAGGGGCTCTATTGCCACTTCGTCCAATACCATTTCGTCCATTAACCAGTTCGTCCAATGTCATTTCGTCCAATGCCATGTCGTCCATTAGTCACTTGGTCCAATAACCACTTGGTCCAATAGCCACTTCGTCCAATGTCATTTCGTCCAATAGCCACTTCGTCCACTGTCACTTCGTCCAATAGCCACTTTGTCCAATAGCCATTTCGTCCATTCCCATTTCGTCCAATAGCCATTTCGGCCAGTACCATTTCGTCCAATGGCCATTTCGTCCATAGTCATTTCGTCCATAGCCATTTTGTACAATAACCATTTCGTCCAATAACTATTTCGTCCAATAGCCATTTCGTCCAATAGCCAATTCGTCCAATAACCAATTCGTCCAATAACCATTTCGTCCAATAGCCATTTCGTCCAATAACCATTTCGTCCAATAACCAATTCGTCCAATAGCCATTCGTCCAATAACCAATTCGTCCAATAACCATTTCGCCCAATAACCATTTCGTCCACTAGCCATTTCGTCCAATAACCATTTCGTCCAATAACCATTTCGTCCACTAACCATTTCGTCCAATAGCCATGTCGTCCAATAGCCCAATAAATCATTACATGAGATAAATAATAATCTTACTAGTTACATAAGGACCCTTTGAGTGGATGGACTACAGAAAATTACTATCAACTGATGATCTTAATATCCTCAAGTTATTGCTGCAACGGTGATTGGTGACTATTGCGACGAAGTGACAGTGGCAACCATACGTCGTGGGCTCTCACTATGCTGTGCCACGGGAGCATGGTTTATTGGTTTAGTTGACACACATTGTGACATTACACGCATGATCTTTTACCATAAATCATTGGTCAAAAATCTCAGAAATCAGACATAAATCTCGAGGTGGAGATATCCCTCCCCTCTTCCTTCCCCTGTCTATCCCCCCTTCCCCTACATGGATCCCCTATGGTCAGGCGTGTATACGCAGGATTGCTGAAGGGGTGTTTAAGAATTATCGATATAATTATTCCACAGATAGTTGCCTATCTGTGAATTATTTCACTATCAATGCCTGTGCGAAGCGCTGGCCGGGACCGTGATTATTTTTATTTTAATCAGCAAGAGGGCATTGAAACCTTCACCCCTTCACAGTTTGATAAATGCGGATGCATAGCACCCTCATCCGGGGCCCTAATTAACGTGAATTCAGGTTGAAAAAGATACCCTTAAAGTTATCGGAAATATTGGTGATTGATACCCTTAGCCACGGGCCGACCTTATTCCGCATTTTGGTTCACGCGGATGATTACAACATTTAATATGTGACTGACCCCCCCACCCCCCCCCCCCCCCCCCCCCCCCCCCCCCCCTCTAGCTCTGGATTTTGGACATTATCACCAACATTATAAATTAAAAGCTGGCTTTGAATGATAAAATAAAGCAGAGAAATTACGATTTTGTTTTGGGAGAGACAGAAAGTTTGTATATTTTTAGTGCCTCCCTCCAATATAGGGCTTCCAAGGGCTTATGTAATCATTTGGATTGTGTAACAACTGGTATGAGCTGCGCGGATCTGATCTCGTGTACCGGAACGATCACGATGCCTGATGTTATCGTAAAGATGTTTTTTGTTTCATATTTGCTTCTTATTGTTATTTACTGTTTGCTTCTGATTGTTTGTTATTTGTTGGTTGCTTGTTGTTGTTTGGACGAAATGGCTATTGGACGAAATGGCTATTGGACGAAATGGTTATTCGGACAAAATGGTTATTGGACGAAATGGTTATTGGACGAAATGGGTATTGGACGAAATGGTTATTGGACGAATTGGTTATTGGACGAAATGGCTATGGACGAAATGGCCATTGGACAAAATGGGTATGGACGAAATGGGTATTGGACGAAATGGGTTTGGACGAAGTGGGAATGGACGAAGTGGTTATTGGACTAAATGGCTATGGACGAAATGGCCATTGGACAAAATGGGTATGACGAAATGGGTATGGACCAAGTGGCTATTGGACCTAGTGGTATTTGGACCAATTGGCTATTGGACCAAGTGGCTATTGGACCAAGTGGATACTGGACGAAGTGGGAATGGACCAACTGGCATTGGACGAAATGGCTATGGACGAAATGGCTAATGGACGAAATGGCATTGGACGAATTGGCAATGGGGCCGTGAGCGCGGGGGGGGGGGGAGTGTACTCGGGTTTGGTTTGGTCGGGGTGTGCCGCAACACCTATGATTCCAAGGGTGATTTGGAAAAAACGGTACCCATTTCCTAAGGATTTGCGGCCTCATCATCATGATCATTATAGACTCAATTTTCGCACAATTATCGAGAAAATATCTACAATTTTAGCAAATGTTCGCGACAAAGTAGCAAGAATTTTTTGCGAAAATAATAACCATTTGTAAAAAGTGACCCCATTATTAGGGATTACACAGCATAATTCATACTCATGCTTAGATCTCCACATCGGTATACGGGGATGAGTAGCCCCCGCAGTTCCGGGCTCGGCCCAGCCTTGACGGGACCGTAGGTTATTACCGGGGAACACAGGGCTGATGCAAGGGGCACAAATGCCCGGTAATAAAGACCTTTTCCCATCCAAAGTGCGGGCCACAGTGTCCCTCACTCAGCGTAAAGGGGTATTAAGAGATCCTTCACGGTGTTTTCACATATTAGTAATGCTTTATTATACGTACCACCCAAAATTCATGGATTTTATAGCGTTTTGAGTTCGATTTGGATCATTTAGAAACTACCCAAATACAAGGTCCCAGTTTTTTGGAAGAAATCTGCCATGAGGGTTTCTATGTATATCATGACTGATCTCCATGATACAATTGGTGATGTGGTGACTTTTAACCAAACTACAAAAAAGTGATAAGCACTAATACACCATCAAACATGTCAAAAATGATGTGAAATGAAAATGTCTTTATTTTTTATTTTTAATGATTTTTTGAAGAAATCTTTCATGAGAGAGTTTATATGTATATTATCTATCTTAACAAGGTAAAAATATTTAATTTACATTTCTGGGAAATCACTCTGTGCCTCTTAGCTTTAAGCCCAACTCATTTCACCAAACAATCGAAAATAAGTCAAAAATGTATAAAAGCCACAATGTTGACCCCACCAAAAAGAAGAAGTTTGGTGTCATCCAGTTTGTTATTCTTGTCCCCGCCCCATTTAAGGCCCCCCCCCCCCCCCCCCCCCCCCCCCCGCCCCAATGTTGATGCTGGCGAGGGGCCACAATAGCTCCACACTTCTTTGGGCCTATTCTGTTCTATCAAGAATTCCGAAGCCCCTATCATAAACCCTATAGCTGGTACATAAGTTGAGTGCCTCCCCTCACCCATTACCAAACCCCGTCAAATTTTATTTTCAGAAACTCCAAAAATGTAGGGTCGTAAGAACTTAGGGATCACGTCAAAACTCGACCGCCATGCAACCGCCGGTTACGGCGGTTCCGTTCAGTTCTCACAAAACGTGTCGTCTGTTATAATATACACACATAATGAGGTCAAAATAGTAACACTCTGGT
>CM069443.1:84737270-84911938 GCA_035610835.1 Ophiura sarsii
TCACTTTTGCGAGGCAACACTGGTTTTTATTAGATAAAGTTGACAAACATGTTACGGTGATCTGTCACAATAATGTGGAAGCTTGCCGCGACATACTACTGTATCTATTGTCGTATGCTCCCCCAAATACAACCAGTGGCCGCAAAGATGACAATCACGTGGTGGGCGAACCTGCCCAAAGGGCGTACACTTCCCGCTCTCCCCTACGTTCCCCCTTCCCACAGCTGTCTCCGGTCAGCTCAAGCTCCACCCCATTTGTCCCCCAAACCATCGAAAATGTTAAATTTCAATGTCAAAATTCTATAAGTCTATAAAAGGCGGGAGGACATAACTTGGTAAGGAGGTGCATAAATTCCAATCCCACACTGCCACAGTGAATCAAAATTAGGGCCATTCGGTAAAAAATTTACACACAAACACAAACACTGTCCAAAAGCAAAAGGGGCAGTGGCGTATAGTGTCTTCTATGGGAAGGGGGAGGGGGGGGGGCGTGTGATCAGGGGGACATAGGCCTAACTGCCTTTTTTTTATCACAATACATATAGAATTTGTCATTTCATGGGGCATCAGGGAGTGGGGAGCCTTCTGGCAGGGGGGCATTTATATGACATGCTATTCACTCTCATATCAGTGGCGTGTCCAAAGCCACTTTATGTGTTTTTTAAATGACAAATTGTGCGCTTCGCGCTCCTTATATATTAAGCCTTTGAACCAAATTTGGGCTACCATCAACTGGATAAGCCTATATATTATTATTAGATGAAATAGCTTTTACTTAAAGTATTGTATTTAGTGATATGTTGTTGGACTGTTTGGCGTCTGACAAACCACTGATAACGCTTTTCTTAGACGAAAATGGTGTTGAAAACCTATCACCGACTTGATTCTCAACACATCGTATCAATACGATCGAGGGCGCTATTGGGTGTGATCGGCATATACAGGGCTGCACAAGAAGACGATGCCGGACAATATTCAAGTTAAACAATATGCCTACGAAGTTTTACGTGATTAAGCGAATGGGACGAACGGTTAACGACGGATTATCTTAGATGATAATTCAGTAGAGTAGCCAGGCGGGGGGGAAGGGGGGGGGGGGCAGAGTGCCCCCTCCCTAAAAAAATGTGGCCGGGAAAATCGGGAAGGCAGCTGAAAATCGGAAAGGCAAAGAAAGGGAAAGAAAGGGAGAAGAGGAGACAAAAAGAGAAGGAAAGGTAAAAAGGGAAAGGAAACAGACAAAAAGGAGAAAGAAAGACAGGCAAATTAGTTGGAAAATTGCAGTTGTTTACACCGGTATGGGGACGCAACGCCTCTCTTACGGTATTTCACATCGGACATCCTCGACATTGTGCCTATATTGCATAGATGCTATCTTCAGTAGATAGCACACGGCCCCGCATGTATACTGCCCGCCCAAACACGACAACAAAGTAGGGCGCTATTTTTAGGTGATCATCGGTACATCAGAAAGTCGGTGAGATCCTGGCCTTTTCCTTGTCACTCTATGAACAACTCTCCTACTTGACTACAAATAGAGGGCGCACTTACTGTTACCACTCCGGTCAGGCTCCCGTTAGATCTCGCCCTACCACAGAGCTCTGCATAATTGTTCGCCCCGTTTTGGGAACAGTCTCCGGTTTTTGGCACGGCAAATATCAATACGGGACAAATACGGTATGTACGGTGGCCCTGAAGGGTCATGACGAGTTAACCAGATGATGACATGACGAGATAAATGACGAGATAATTGCGAGATAATTTACAGATGACGTGATAATTGACGAGATATTGCGAGATAATTTACAGATGACGTGATAATTGACGAGATGACGAGATAAATTACAGATGACGTGATAATTGACGAGATAATTGCGAGATAATTTACAGATGACGTGATAATTGACGAGATAATTGCGAGATAATTTACAGATGACGTGATAATTGACGAGATGACGAGATAATTTACAGATGACGTGATAGTTGACGAGATAATTGCGAGATAATTTACAGATGACGTGATACTTGACGAGATAATTGCGAGATAATTTACAGATGACGTGATAATTGACGAGATAATTGCGAGTTAATTTACAGATGACGTGATAATTGACGAGATGACGAGATAATTTACAGATGACGTGATAGTTGACGAGATAATTGCGAGATAATTTACAGATGACGTGATAACTGACGAGATAATTGCGAGATAATTTACAGATGACGTGATAATTGACGAGATAATTGCGAGATAATTTACAGATGACGTGATAATTGACGAGATGACGAGATAATTTACAGATGACGTGATAATTGACTACATAATTGCGAGATAATTTACAGATAACAGTTTTGCCAATACCACGATTTCGTCGCCCAATTGGGCTACTTTTGATTTTGACTAGTGTGCCGCGTGTTGAAAAGCTGTGGTGTGGTTTGCTAAAAATTGGGCTACCTTCAACTCGGAGTTATTTCGGGCGGTTCCTAACAGAGTAAATTGCTTCCTTCATTCGATGCCAAGTCTATCAGAATAAGTTGCTATCTATGCTATCTTCAGTAGATCACAGTGAGTTGCTTTATTCAGTAGATAGCAAGTCTATCAGAGTAAGCTGCTATTTCAGTAGACACCAAGTATATCAGAGTAAGTTGCTATCTTCAGTACATTAAATAGCAAGTCTATCAGATTAAGTTGCTATCTTCAGTAGATAGCAAGTTTATCAGAGTAAATTGCTTTCTTCAGTAGATAGCAAGTGTATCAGAGTAAATTGCTATCTTCAGTAGATAGCAAGTACTATATATCAGAATAAGTTGCTATCTATGCTATCTTCAGTAGATAGCAAGTATATCAGAGTAAGTTGCTATCTTCAGTAGATAGCAAATATATCAGAGTAAATTGTTATCTTCAGTGATAGCAACTTACTCTGATAGACTTGCTATCACTGAAGATAGCAATTTACTCTGATAGATTTGCAATCAACTGAAGATAGCAACTTACTCTAGACTTGGTGTCTACTGAAGATAGCAACTTACTCTGATAGACGTGCTATCACTAAAGATAGCAATTTACTCTGATAGATTTGCTATCTACTGAAGATAGCAACTTACTCTAATAGACTTGGTGTCTACTGAAGATAGCAACTTACTCTGATAGACTTGCTATCACTGAAAATAGCAATTTACTTTGATAGATTTGCTATCTACTGAAGATAGCAACTTACTCTATTATATAGCAATGGGTAATTAATTAAACCTGAGACTAATTAGTCTCAGATTAAACATGATGATGGCGAATTATTGAAATACTTTTAAAGCAATATTGGTAGGCTTCGGTACATACTATAATAAACCTGCTTTTATGAGGATGTTCACAATCTTATCGAAATGTCTTTGATAAACATTTGAAATTGACCTTGAAGTATTAATTCATAGGAATGATAAACAACATTCTTTATTATTCGAAGAATCGAATATAATTCCAGTTCTGTAATATCTTTCTTTACGATAATTTGATTAAATCTCAGTTACCGCCCGACATAGTTTTTGCCGCGTGGCGCCTATTCTTCAAATTAATCTAATTTATTGAATAAATGTTTTGTTGTTAGATGCTCCATATTTTATACTTTCCCGTTTGAATTTCTAAATTTAAGCAGACTACAATTGGTATTTTAAATATAGCTATTTTATTTAGTCCGAAAGCAGGTACACTTGATACCCTCCAACTTTTTGTAGTGCAAAATGATGTGTTTCAGGCGCGCTGAATTGTCTTCGAATATGTTAACGTAAATATTTGAATTTAACACTTTCTACATGGTTGTAACTATAGTTTTACCATTTACAAAACATTTTTCAAAAACATTTCCCAATTATTCAAAGTCTTATCTAACAAATTACAGAACCAATACTACTAGGCATGTTAAATTATAGCATTTACTAATCTCATAAGGTGACTATTGGGTCAAATATAAATTGCCAACACTTGGGGGATGTCAATGTTATTACATTGTTAAAATAATTCAAATTATAGTCGTGCGAAGATCTTAAACATGCCGAAAATAGTAATTATTTCGTAAACATTTTGAACTTTGACCTCTACTTTTACACAGACGATGACATGGTTACAATTTCGTTTCATATCCTAAACTCAACTAGGCCTATGTGTCTAATACTTCTCCAAATCTGAAGGCAATTGGTTGTATATTACGCCGTATATGGCAATATGGTCTGGCAAAGTTTCAGACGACAACAAATAACCAACCTAAAGCCGTTTAACACTTTCCACGCGGCAAGCATCTGTAGACGACATTCCAAAACTGTACAAAATGTTTCAAAAATGTTGAATTAAATTACCATTTTTGCATCACCAAGAGAAATGCATGGAAATAAGTACAAACATGCCTGGTATTGGTTCTGTAATCCTTGAGATAGACATGGAAAGTTGGGAAAGGTTTCTGAAAAATCTGTTTTATACAATAAAACCAATAGCCGCGTGGAAAATGTTAATATTATGTCAAATTTAAAATAGCCAACACTTTGAGGATGCGATTCAGATTCACAGTATTACCTTTGTTAAAAACAAGTCTATTATGGTTTATGGGCGAGCAGAGTTCATCCGGGAGTTCATCAACTTGCCACAACATAGTAATTATTTAGTAAAAAATACAGCTTTAAACATTATTAGTTAATTTATTCATTTTATTTACCTTTCGAACATACATCTTACAAGGAATGATGAACAATAAATTATTAAAAATAATGTAACATTAACAATTTGGAGAAATTATTCTGGTATGAATAATTATAGAAACAACAGGGGAACTATTCTGCTAATTAATAAAACAGTAATTACCGTCCCTACATGTATACAATCATGTACATGCAAGTTGGGGTTTATGACCTCTCCACAACAATAGCTAGTGTCTGACGCGTGCTCTGTTTCGACGCCACGCCTTACTCTGTTAGGAACCGCCCGGACTCAGGGTTGAGAGTAGCCCAATTTTTAGCAAACCACAGCACACTTTTTCAACACGCGGCACACAAGTCAAAATCAGAGGGAGCCCAATTGGGCGACGAAATAGCGGTATTGGCAAAACTGTTATCTGTAAATTATCTCGCAATTATGTAGTCAATTATCACGTCATCTGTAAATTATCTCGCAATTATGTAGTCAATTATCACGTCATCTGTAAATTATCTCGTCATCTCGACAATTATCACGTCATCTGTAAATTATCTCGCAATTATGTAGTCAATTATCACGTCATCTGTAAATTATCTCGCAATTATGTAGTCAATTATCACGTCATCTGTAAATTATCTCGCAATTATGTAGTCAATTATCACGTCATCTGTAAATTATCTCGCAATTATGTAGTCAATTATCACGTCATCTGTAAATTATCTCGCAATTATGTAGTCAATTATCACGTCATCTGTAAATTATCTCGCAATTATGTAGTCAATTATCACGTCATCTGTAAATTATCTCGCAATTATGTAGTCAATTATCACGTCATCTGTAAATTATCTCGCAATTATGTAGTCAATTATCACGTCATCTGTAAATTATCTCGCAATTATCTCGTCAATTATCACGTCATCTGTAATTTATCTCGTCATCTCGTCAATTATCACGTCATCTGTAAATTATCTCTCAATTATCTCGTCAATTATCACGTCATCTGTAAATTATCTCGCAATTATCTCGTCATTTATCTCGTCATGTCATCATCTGGTTAACTCGTCATGACCCTTCAGGGCCACCGTAGGTATGTGCTTGGTATACCTTCGGTCGGTCTTTTCTCCCGCGTCAGTGTATTGAATCTGATAATTTGGAAACGTCACGGTTTTCATTAACTGGTGCTAATCATGGCTAAAGTATTTGTTGTTTTGTGGCAAATTTGGCACCAAATTGTGCAATAAAGATTCATCCAAATGTCTATCTAGCCTGTTTGGTCAAAACATAATTGGTAATCACTAGACATTAACAAAGTGTATGACTTTCTTTTGTTGAGCACTTTATTATACTTGCTAATTGTGTCTTTGTTATATTTCATATAGCTATCTTCAGTAGATAGTAAACATGCCCTCCTATATTAAGACTGTTGTTATTTGTGTCTTTGTTTCACTTGATATTACTATCTTCAGTATATAGCAAACAGGCCCTCCTGTATAAAGACTGTTATTATTTGTGTCTTGGTTTCACTTGATATTGCTATCTTCAGTAGATAGCAAACGAGCCCTCCTGTATTAAGACTGTTGTTATTTGTGTATTTGTTTCACCCAATATTTCTATCTTCAGTAGATAGTTAACAGGCCCTCCTATATTAAGACTGTTATTATTTGTGTCTTTGTTTCACTTGATAACTGCTATCTTCAGTAGATAGCAAACGGGCCCTCCTGTATAAAGACTGTTGTTATTTGTGTCTGTGTTTCACTTGATATTGCTATCTTCAGTAGATAGCAAACGGGCCCTCCTGTATAAAGACTGTTGTTATTTGTGTCTTTGTTTCACTTGATATTGCTATCTTCAGTAGATAGCAAACGGGCCCTCCTGTATAAAGTCTGTTATTATTTGTGTCTTGGTTTCACTTGATATTGCTATCTTCAGTAGATAGCAAACGAGCCCTCCTGTATTAAGACTGTTGTTATTTGTGTATTTGTTTCACCCAATATTTCTATCTTCAGTAGATAGTTAACAGGCCCTCCTATATTAAGACTGTTATTATTTGTGTCTTTGTTTCACTTGATAACTGCTATCTTCAGTAGATAGCAAACGGGCCCTCCTGTATAAAGACTGTTGTTATTTGTGTATTCACTTGATATTGCTATCTTCAGTAGATAGCAAACAGGCCCTCCTGTATAAAGTCTGTTATTATTTGTGTCTTGGTTTCACTTGATATTGCTATCTTCAGTAGATAGCAAACGAGCCCTCCTGTATTAAGACTGTTGTTATTTGTGTATTTGTTTCACCCAATATTTCTATCTTCAGTAGATAGTTAACAGGCCCTCCTATATTAAGACTGTTATTATTTGTGTCTTTGTTTCACTTGATAACTGCTATCTTCAGTAGATAGCAAACGGGCCCTCCTGTATAAAGACTGTTGTTATTTGTGTCTGTGTTTCACTTGATATTGCTATCTTCAGTAGATAGCAAACGGGCCCTCCTGTATAAAGACTGTTGTTATTTGTGTCTTTGTTTCACTTGATATTGCTATCTTCAGTAGATAGCAAACGGGCCCTCCTGTATAAAGTCTGTTATTATTTGTGTCTTTGTTTCACTTGATATTGCTATCTTCAGTAGATAGCAAACGGGCCTTCCTGTATAAAGACTGTTGTTATTTGTGTCTTTGTTTCACTTGATATGGCTATCTTCAGTAGATAGCAAAACAAGCCCTCCTGTATCATAGACTGTTGTTATTTGTGTCTTTGTTTCACTTGATATTGCTATCTTCAGTAGATAGCAAACGGGCTCTCCTGTATAAAGTCTGTTGTTATTTGTGTCTTTGTTTCACTTGATTTTACTATCTTCAGTAGATAGCAAACGGGCCCTCCTGTATAAAGACTGTTGTTATTTGTGTCTTTGTTTCACTTGATATTGCTATCTTCAGTAGATAGTTAACAGGCCCTCCTGTATAAAGTCTGTTATTATTTGTGTCTTTGTTTCACTTGATAACTGCTATCTTCAGTAGATAGCAAACGGGCCTCCTGTATAAATTCTGTTGTTATTTGTGTCTTTGTTTCACTTGATATTGCTATCTTCAGTAGATAGTTAACAGGCTCTCCTGTATAAAGTCTGTTGTTATTTGTGTCTTTGTTTCACTTGATATTACTATCTTCAGTAGATAGCAAACATGCCTCCTGTATAAAGACTGTTGTTATTTGTGTATTTGTTTCACTTATTATTGCTATCTTCAGTAGATAGCAAACAGGCCTCCTGTATAAAGTCTGTTATTATTTGTGTCTTTGTTATTGATATTGCTATCTTCAGTATATAGCAACCGGCCTACTGTATAAAGACTGTTGTTATTTGTGTCTTTGTTTCACTTGCTATTACTATCTTCAGTAGATAGCAAACTGGCTCTCCTGTATTAAGACTGTTGTTATTTGTGTATTTGTTTCACTTGATATTACTATCTTCAGTAGATAGTAAACAGGCCCTCCTGTATAAAGACTGTTGTTATTTGTGTCTTTGTTTTACTTGATATTACTATCTTCAGTAGATAGCAAAAGGGCCCTCCTGTATTAAGACTGTTGTTATTTGTGTATTTGTTTCACTTGATTTTGCTATCTTCAGTAGATAGCAAACATGCCTCCTGTATAAAGACTGTTATGATTTGTGTATATTTTGTTTCACTTCATATTGCTATCTTCAGCAGATAGCAAACGGGCCCTCCTGTATTAAGACTGTTATTATTTGTGTATTTGTTTCACTTGATTTTGCTATCTTCAGTAGATAGCAAACATGCCTCCTGTATAAAGACTGTTATGATTTGTGTATATTTTGTTTCACTTCATATTGCTATCTTCAGCAGATAGCAAAAGGGCCCTCCTGTATTAAGACTGTTGTTATTTGTGTATTTGTTTCACTTGATTTTGCTATCTTCAGTAGATAGCAAACATGCCTCCTGTATAAAGACTGTTATGATTTGTGTATATTTTGTTTCACTTCATATTGCTATCTTCAGCAGATAGCAAAAAGGCCTACTGTATAAAGTCTGCTGTTATTTGTGACTTTGTTATATTTGATATTGCTATCTTCAGTAGATAGCAAACAGGCCCTCCTGTATAAAGTCTTTTGTTATTTGTGTATTATTTTGTTTCACTTGATATTACTATCTTCAGTAGATAGTAAACGGGCCCTCCTGTATAAAGTCTGTTATTATTTGTGTCTTTGTTTCACTTGATAACTGCTATCTTCAGTAGATAGCAAACGGGCCTCCTGTATAAATTCTGTTGTTATTTGTGTCTTTGTTTCACTTGATATTGCTATCTTCAGTAGATAGCAAACAGGCCCTCCTGTATAAAGTCTGTTATTATTTGTGTCTTTGTTTCACTTGATATTACTATCTTCAGTAGATAGCAAACGGGCCCTCCTGTATAAAGTCTGTTATTATTTGTGTCTTTGTTTCACTTCATATTACTATCTTCAGCAGATAGCAAAAAGGCCTCCTGTATAAAGACTGTTGTTATTTGTGACTTTGTTATATTTGATATTGCTATCTTCAGTATATAGCAAACGGGCCCTCCTGTATAAAGTCTGTTATTATTTGTGTGTTTGTTTCACTTGATAACTGCTATCTTCAGTATATAGCAAACGGGCCCTCCTGTATAAAGTCTGTTATTATTTGTGTCTTTGTTTCACTTCATATTACTATCTTCAGCAGATAGCAAAAAGGCCTCCTTTATAAAGACTGTTGTTATTTGTGACTTTGTTATATTTGATATTGCTATCTTCAGTATATAGCAAATGGGCCCTCCTGTATAAAGTCTTTTGTTATTTGTGTATTATTTTGTTTCACTTGATATTACTATCTTCAGTAGATAGTAAACGGGCCCTCCTGTATTAAGACTGTTGTTATTTGTGTAATTGTTTCACTTGATATTACTATCTTCAGTAGATAGCAAACGGGCCCTCCTGTATTAAGACTGTTGTTATTTGTGTCTTTGTTTCACTTGATATTACTATCTCCAGTAGATAGCAAACATGCCTCCTGTATAAAGACTGTTGTTATTTGTGTATTTGTTTCACTTGATATTACTATCTCCAGTAGATAGCAAACATGCCTCCTGTATAAAGTCTGTTATGATTTGTGTATATTTTGTTTCACTTGATATTGCTATCTTCAGCAGATAGCAAACGGGCCCTCCTGTATTAAGACTGTTATTATTTGTGTCTTTGTTTCACTTGATAACTGCTATCTTCAGTAGATAGCAAACGGGCCTCCTGTATAAATTCTGTTGTTATTTGTGTCTTTGTTTCACTTGATATTGCTATCTTCAGTAGATAGCAAACAGGCCCTCCTGTATAAAGTCTGTTATTATTTGTGTCTTTGTTTCACTTGATATTACTATCTTCAGTAGATAGCAAACGGGCCCTCCTGTATAAAGTCTGTTATTATTTGTGTCTTTGTTTCACTTCATATTACTATCTTCAGCAGATAGCAAAAAGGCCTCCTGTATAAAGACTGTTGTTATTTGTGACTTTGTTATATTTGATATTGCTATCTTCAGTATATAGCAAACGGGCCCTCCTGTATAAAGTCTGTTATTATTTGTGTGTTTGTTTCACTTGATAACTGCTATCTTCAGTATATAGCAAACGGGCCCTCCTGTATAAAGACTGTTGTTATTTGTGTCTTTGTTTCACTTGATATTACTATCTTCAGTAGATAGTAAACAGGCCCTCCTGTATAAAGACTGTTGTTATTTGTGTCTTTGTTTCACTTGATATTACTATCTTCAGTAGATAGCAAACGGGCCCTCCTGTATTAAGACTGTTGTTATTTGTGTATTTGTTTCACTTGATATTACTATCTTCAGTAGATAGTAAACAGGCCCTCCTGTATAAAGACTGTTGTTATTTGTGTCTTTGTTTCACTTGATATTACTATCTTCAGTAGATAGCAAACGGGCCCTCCTGTATTAAGACTGTTGTTATTTGTGTATTTGTTTCACTTGATATTGCTATCTTCAGTAGATAGCAAACGGGCCCTCCTATATTAAGACTGTTGTTATTTGTGTCTTTGTTTCACTTGATATTACTATCTTCAGTAGATAGCAAACGGGCCCCCCCCCCCCCCCCCCCGTATAAAGACTGTTGTTATTTTTGTCTTTGTTTCACTTGATATTGCTATCTTCAGTAGATAGTTAACAGGCCCTCCTGTATAAAGTCTGTTATTATTTGTGTCTTTGTTTCACTTGATAACTGCTATCTTCAGTAGATAGCAAACGGGCCTCCTGTATAAATTGTGTTGTTATTTGTGTCTTTGTTTCACTTGATATTGCTATCTTTAGTAGATAGTTAACAGGCTCTCCTGTATAAAGTCTGTTGTTATTTGTGTCTTTGTTTCACTTGATATTACTATCTTCAGTAGATAGCAAACATGCCTCCTGTATAAAGACTGTTGTTATTTGTGTATTTGTTTCACTTGATATTGCTATCTTCAGTAGATAGCAAACAGGCCCTCCTGTATAAAGTCTGTTATCATTTGTGTATTTGTTTCACTTCATATTACTATCTTCAGTAGATAGCAAACAAGCCCTCCTGTATAAAGACTGTTGTTATTTGTGTCTTTGTTATTGATATTGCTATCTTCAGTATATAGCAAACGGGCCTACTGTATAAAGACTGTTGTTATTTGTGTCTTTGTTTGACTTGCTATTACTATCTTCAGTAGATAGCAAACTGGCTCTCCTGTATTAAGACTGTTGTTATTTGTGTATTTGTTTCACTTGATATTACTATCTCCAGTAGATAGTAAACTGGCCCTCCTGTATAAAGACTGTTGTTATTTGTGTCTTTGTTTCACTTGGTATTACTATCTTCAGTACATAGCAAACAGGCCCTCTTGCATAAAGACTGTTGTTATTTGTGTATTTGTTTCACTTCATATTACTATCTTCAGTAGATAGCAAACAGGCCCTCCTGTATGAAGTCTGTTATTATTTGTGTCTTTGTTTCACTTGATATTGCTATCTTCAGTAGATAGCAAACGGGCCCTCCTGTATTAAGACTGTTGTTATTTGTGTATTTGTTTCACTTAATATTTCTATCTTCAGTAGATAGTTAACAGGCCCTCCTATATTAAGACTGTTATTATTTATGTCTTTGTTTCACTTGATAACTGCTATCTTCAGTAGATAGCAAACGGGCCCTCCTGTATAAAGACTGTTGTTATTTGTGTCTTTGTTTCACTTGATATTGCTATCTTCAGTAGATAGCAAACGGGCCCTCCTGTATAAAGACTGTTGTTATTTGTGTCTTTGTTTCACTTGATATTGCTATCTTCAGTAGATAGCAAACGGGCCCTCCTGTATAAAGTCTGTTATTATTTGTGTCTTTGTTTCACTTGATATTGCTATCTTCAGTAGATAGCAAACGGGCCCTCCTGTATAAAGACTGTTGTTATTTGTGTCTTTGTTATACTTGATATTGTTATCTTCAGTAGATAGCAAACAGGCCCTCCTGTATAAAGACTGTTGTTATTTGTGTCTTTGTTTCACTTGATATTGCTATCTTCAGTAGATAGCAAACAGGCCCTCCTGTATAAAGACTGTTGTTATTTGTGTCTTTGTTTCACTTGATATTGCTATCTTCAGTAGATAGCAAACGGGCCCTCCTGTATAAAGACTGTTGTTATTTGTGTCTTTGTTTCACTTGATATTACTATCTTCAGTAGATAGCAAACGGGCTCTCCTGTATAAAGACTGTTGTTATTTGTGTCTTTGTTTCACTTGATATTGCTATCTTCAGTAGATAGCAAACGGGCCCTCCTGTATAAAGACTGTTGTTAGTTGTGTCTTTGTTTCACTTGATATTGCTATCTTCAGTAGATAGCAAACGGGCCCTCCTATATTAAGACTGTTGTTATTTGTGTCTTTGTTTCACTTGATATTACTATCTTCAGTAGATAGCAAACGGGCCCTTCTGTATAAAGACTGTTGTTATTTGTGTCTTTGTTTCACTTGATATTGCTATCTTCAGTAGATAGCAAACGGGCTCTCCTGTTTAAAGTCTGTTGTTATTTGTGTCTTTGTTTCACTTGATATTACTATCTTCAGTAGATAGCAAACGGGCCCCCCTGTATAAAGACTGTTGTTATTTTTGTCTTTGTTTCACTTGATATTGCTATCTTCAGTAGATAGTTAACAGGCCCTCCTGTATAAAGTCTGTTATTATTTGTGTCTTTGTTTCACTTGATATTACTATCTTCAGTAGATAGCAAACATGCCTCCTGTATAAAGACTGTTGTTATTTGTGTATTTGTTTCACTTGATATTGCTATCTTCAGTAGATAGCAAACAGGCCCTCCTGTATAAAGTCTGTTATCATTTGTGTATTTGTTTCACTTCATATTACTATCTTCAGTAGATAGCAAACAAGCCCTCCTGTATAAAGACTGTTGTTATTTGTGTCTTTGTTATTGATATTGCTATCTTCAGTATATAGCAAACGGGCCTACTGTATAAAGACTGTTGTTATTTGTGTCTTTGTTTGACTTGATATTGCTATCTTCAGTAGATAGCAAACGGGCCCTCCTGTATAAAGACTGTTGTTATTTGTGTCTTTGTTTCACTTGATATTGCTATCTTCAGTAGATAGCAAACGGGCCCTCCTGTATTAAGACTGTTGTTATTTGTGTATTTGTTTCACTTGATATTACTATCTTCAGTAGATAGTAAACAGGCCCTCCTGTATAAAGACTGTTGTTATTTGTGTCTTTGTTTCACTTGATATTACTATCTTCAGTAGATAGCAAACGGGCCCTCCTGTATTAAGACTGTTGTTATTTGTGTATTTGTTTCACTTCATATTACTATCTTCAGTAGATAGTAAACAGGCCCTCCTGTATTAGGACTGTTGTTATTAATTGTGCATTTGTTTCACTTGATATTGCTATCTTCAGTAGATAGCAAACGGGCCCTCCTGTATAAAGTCTGTTATTATTTGTGTCTTTGTTTCACTTGATATTGCTATCTTCAGTAGATAGCAAACGGGCCCTACTGTATAAAGACTGTTGTTATTTGTGTCTTTGTTTCACTTGATATTACTATCTCCAGTAGATAGTAAACTGGCCCTCCTGTATAAAGACTGTTGTTATTTGTGTCTTTGTTTCACTTGATATTACTATCTTCAGTAGATAGTAAACAGGCCCTCCTGTATAAAGACTGTTGTTATTTGTGTCTTTGTTTCACTTGATATTACTATCTTCAGTAGATAGCAAACGGGCCCTCCTGTATTAAGACTGTTGTTATTTGTGTATTTGTTTCACTTCATATTACTATCTTCAGTAGATAGTAAACAGACCCTCCTTGTATAAAGACTGTTGTTATTTGTGTCTTTGTTTCACTTGATATTACTATCTTCAGTAGATAGCAAACGGGCCCTCCTGTATTAAGACTGTTGTTATTTGTGTATTTGTTTCACTTGATATTACTATCTTCAGTAGATAGTAAACAGGCCCTCCTGTATAAAGACTGTTGTTATTTGTGTCTTTGTTTCACTTGATATTACTATCTTCAGTAGATAGCAAACGGGCCCTCCTGTATTAAGACTGTTGTTATTTGTGTATTTGTTTTACTTCATATTACTATCTTCAGTAGATAGTAAACAGGCCCTCCTGTATTAAGACTGTTGTTATTAATTGTGCATTTGTTTCACTTGATATTGCTATCTTCAGTAGATAGCAAACGGGCCCTCCTGTATAAAGTCTGTTATTATTTGTGTCTTTGTTTCACTTGATATTGCTATCTTCAGTAGATAGCAAACGGGCCCTCCTGTATAAAGACTGTTGTTATTTGTGTCTTTGTTTCACTTGATATTGCTATCTTCAATAGATATCAAACGGGCCCTCCTGTATAAAGTCTGTTATTATTTGTGTCTTTGTTTCACTTGATATTGCTATCTTCAGTAGATAGCAAACGGGCCCTCCTATATTAAGACTGTTGTTATTTGTGTCTTTGTTTCACTTGATATTACTATCTTCAGTAGATAGCAAACGGGCCCTCCTGTATAAAGACTGTTGTTATTTGTGTCTTTGTTTCACTTGATATTGCTATCTTCAGTAGATAGTAAACGGGCTCTCCTGTTTAAAGTCTGTTGTTATTTGTGTCTTTGTTTCACTTGATATTACTATCTTCAGTAGATAGCAAACGGGCCCCCCTGTATAAAGACTGTTGTTATTTTTGTCTTTGTTTAACTTGATATTGCTATCTTCAGTAGATAGTTAACAGGCCCTCCTGTATAAAGTCTGTTATTATTTGTGTCTTTGTTTCACTTGATAACTGCTATCTTCAGTAGATAGCAAACGGGCCTCCTGTATAAATTCTGTTGTTATTTGTGTCTTTGTTTCACTTGATATTGCTATCTTTAATAGATAGTTAACAGGCTCTCCTGTATAAAGTCTGTTGTTATTTGTGTCTTTGTTTCACTTGATATTACTATCTTCAGTAGATAGCAAACATGCCTCCTGTATAAAGACTGTTGTTATTTGTGTATTTGTTTCACTTGATATTGCTATCTTCAGTAGATAGCAAACAGGCCCTCCTGTATAAAGTCTGTTATCATTTGTGTATTTGTTTCACTTCATATTACTATCTTCAGTAGATAGCAAACAAGCCCTCCTGTATAAAGACTGTTGTTATTTGTGTCTTTGTTATTGATATTGCTATCTTCAGTATATAGCAAACGGGCCTACTGTATAAAGACTGTTGTTATTTGTGTCTTTGTTTGACTTGCTATTACTATCTTCAGTAGATAGCAAACTGGCTCTCCTGTATTAAGACTGTTGTTGTTTGTGTATTTATTTCACTTGATATTACTATCTCCAGTAGATAGTAAACTGGCCCTCCTGTATAAAGACTGTTGTTATTTGTGTCTTTGTTTCACTTGGTATTACTAGCTTCAGTATATAGCAAACAGGCCCTCTTGTATAAAGACTGTTGTTATTTGTGTATTTGTTTCACTTCATATTACTATCTTCAGTAGATAGCAAACAGGCCCTCCTGTATGAAGTCTGTTATTATTTGTGTCTTTGTTTCACTTGATATTGCTATCTTCAGTAGATAGCAAACGGGCCCTCCTGTATTAAGACTGTTGTTATTTGTGTATTTGTTTCACTTAATATTTCTATCTTCAGTAGATAGTTAACAGGCCCTTCTATATTAAGACTGTTATTATTTGTGTCTTTGTTTCACTTGATAACTGCTATCTTCAGTAGATAGCAAACGGGCCCTCCTGTATAAAGACTGTTGTTATTTGTGTCTTTGTTTCACTTGATATTGCTATCTTCAGTAGATAGCAAACGGGCCCTCCTGTATAAAGACTGTTGTTATTTGTGTCTTTGTTTCACTTGATATTGCTATCTTCAGTAGATAGCAAACGGGCCCTCCTGTATAAAGTCTGTTATTATTTGTGTCTTTGTTTCACTTGATATTGCTATCTTCAGTAGATAGCAAACGGGCCCTCCTGTATAAAGACTGTTGTTATTTGTGTCTTTGTTATACTTGATATTGTTATCTTCAGTAGATAGCAAACAGGCCCTCCTGTATAAAGTCTGTTGTTATTTGTGTCTTTGTTTCACTTGATATTGCTATCTTCAGTAGATAGCAAACGGGCCCTCCTGTATAAAGACTGTTGTTATTTGTGTCTTTGTTTCACTTGATATTGCTATCTTCAGTAGATAGCAAACGGGCCCTCCTGTATAAAGTCTGTTATTATTTGTGTCTTTGTTTCACTTGATACGGGCCCTCCTGTATAAAGTCTGTTATTATTTGTGTCTTTGTTTCACTTGATATTGCTATCTTCAGTAGATAGCAAACGGGCTCTCCTGTAGAAAGTCTGTTGTTATTTGTGTCTTTGTTTCACTTGATATTACTATCTTCAGTAGATAGCAAACGGGCCCTCCTGTATAAAGTCTGTTGTTATTTGTGTCTTTGTTTCACTTGATATTACTATCTTCAGTAGATAGCAAACGGGCCCTCCTGTATAAAGACTGTTGTTATTTGTGTCTTTGTTTCACTTGATATTGCTATCTTCAGTAGATAGCAAACAGGCCCTCCTGTATAAAGACTGTTGTTATTTGTGTCTTTGTTTCACTTGATATTGCTATCTTCAGTAGATAGCAAACGGGCCCTCCTGTATAAAGTCTGTTATTATTTGTGTCTTTGTTTCACTTGATACGGGCCCTCCTGTATAAAGTCTGTTATTATTTGTGTCTTTGTTTCACTTGATATTGCTATCTTCAGTAGATAGCAAACGGGCTCTCCTGTAGAAAGTCTGTTGTTATTTGTGTCTTTGTTTCACTTGATATTACTATCTTCAGTAGATAGCAAACGGGCCCTCCTGTATAAAGTCTGTTGTTATTTGTGTCTTTGTTTCACTTGATATTACTATCTTCAGTAGATAGCAAACGGGCCCTCCTGTATAAAGACTGTTGTTATTTGTGTCTTTGTTTCACTTGATATTGCTATCTTCAGTAGATAGCAAACAGGCCCTCCTGTATAAAGACTGTTGTTATTTGTGTCTTTGTTTCACTTGATATTGCTATCTTCAGTAGATAGCAAACGGGCCCTCCTGTATAAAGTCTGTTATTATTTGTGTCTTTGTTTCACTTGATACGGGCCCTCCTGTATAAAGTCTGTTGTTATTTGTGTCTTTGTTTCACTTGATATTACTATCTTCAGTAGATAGCAAACGGCCCCCTGTATAAAGACTGTTGTTATTTTTGTCTTTGTTTCACTTGATATTGCTATCTTCAGTAGATAGTTAACAGGCCCTCCTGTATAAAGTCTGTTATTATTTGTGTCTTTGTTTCACTTGATAACTGCTATCTTCAGTAAATAGCAAACGGGCCTCCTGTATAAATTCTGTTGTTATTTGTGTCTTTGTTTCACTTGATATTGCTATCTTCAGTAGATAGTTAACAGGCTCTCCTGTATAAAGACTGTTGTTATTTGTGTATTTGTTTCACTTGATATTGCTATCTTCAGTAGATAGCAAACAAACAGGCCCTCCTGTATAAAGTCTGTTATCATTTGTGTATTTGTTTCACTTCATATTACTATCTTCAGTAGATAGCAAACAAGCCCTCCTGTATAAAGACTGTTGTTATTTGTGTCTTTGTTATTGAAATTGCTATCTTCAGTATATAGCAAACGGGCCTACTGTATAAAGACTGTTGTTATTTGTGTCTTTGTTTCACTTGCTATTACTATCTTCAGTATAAAGACTGTTGTTATTTGTGTATTTGTTTCACTTCATATTACTATCGTCAGTAGATAGCAAACGGGCTCTCCTGTATAAATTCTGTTGTTATTTGTGTCTTTGTTTCACTTGATATTACTATCTTCAGTAGATAGTAAACAGGCCCTCCTGTATAAAGACTGTTGTTATTTGTGTCTTTGTTTCACTTTATATTACTATCTTCAGTAGATAGCAAACGGGCCCTTCTGTATTAAGACTGTTGTTATTTGTGCATTTGTTTCACTTCATATTACTATCTTCAGTAGATAGTAAACAGGCCCTCCTGTATAAAGACTGTTGTTATTTGTGTCTTTGTTATGGATATTGCTATCTTCAGTAGATAGCAAACATGCCCCCTGTATAAAGACTGTTGTTATTAATTGTGTATTTGTTTCACTTGATATTGCTATCTTCAGTAGATAGCAAACAGGCCCTCCTGTATAAAGACTGTTGTTATTTGTGTCTTTTTTTCACTTGATATTACTATCTTCAGTAGATAGCAAACGGGCCCTCCTGTATTAAGACTGTTGTTATTTGTGTATTTGTTTCACTTGATATTACTATCTTCAGCAGATAGCAAAAAGGCCTACTGTATAAAGACTGTTGTTATTTGTGACTTTGTTATATTTGATATTGCTATCTTCAGTATATATATAGCAAACGGGCCCTCCTGTATAAAGTCTGTTGTTATTTGTGTCTTTGTTTCACTTGATATTACTATCTTCAGTAGATAGTAAACAGGCCCTCCTGTATAAAGACTGTTGTTATTTGTGTCTTTGTTTCACTTTATATTACTATCTTCAGTAGATAGCAAACGGGCTCTCCTGTATAAATTCTGTTGATACTTGATATTGTTATCTTCAGTAGATAGCAACCAGGCCCTCCTGTATAAAGTCTGTTGTTATTTGTGTCTTTGTTTCACTTGATATTGCTATCTTCAGTAGATAGCAAACTGGCCCTCCTGTATAAAGACTGTTGTTATTTGTGTATTTGTTTCACTTCATATTACTATCGTCAGTAGATAGCAAACGGGCTCTCCTGTATAAATTCTGTTGTTATTTGTGTCTTTGTTTCACTTGATATTACTATCTTCAGTAGATAGTAAACAGGCCCTCCTGTATAAAGACTGTTGTTATTTGTGTCTTTGTTTCACTTTATATTACTATCTTCAGTAGATAGCAAACGGGCCCTCCTGTATTAAGACTGTTGTTATTTGTGCGTTTGTTTCACTTCATATTACTATCTTCAGTAGATAGTAAACAGGCCCTCCTGTATAAAGACTGTTGTTATTTGTGTCTTTGTTATGGATATTGCTATCTTCAGTAGATAGCAAACATGCCCCCTGTATAAAGACTGTTGTTATTAATTGTGTATTTGTTTCACTTGATATTGCTATCTTCAGTAGATAGCAAACAGGCCCTCCTGTATAAAGACTGTTGTTATTTGTGTCTTTTTTTCACTTGATATTACTATCTTCAGTAGATAGCAAACGGGCCCTCCTGTATTAAGACTGTTGTTATTTGTGTATTTGTTTCACTTGATATTACTATCTTCAGCAGATAGCAAAAAGGCCTACTGTATAAAGACTGTTGTTATTTGTGACTTTGTTATATTTGATATTGCTATCTTCAGTATATATATAGCAAACGGGCCCTCCTGTATAAAGTCTTTTGTTATTTGTGTATTTGTTTCACTTGATATTACTATCTTCAGTAGATAGCAAACGGGCTCTCCTGTATTAAGACTGTTGTTATTTGTGTATTTGTTTCACTTGATATTACTATCTTCAGTAGATAGCAAACGGGCCCTCCTGTATTAAGACTGTTGTTATTTGTGTCTTTGTTATTGATATTGCTATCTTTAGTAGATAGCAAACATGCCTCCTGTATAAAGACTGTTGTTATTTGTGTATTTGTTTCACTTGATATTGCTATCTTCAGTAGATAGCAAACGGGCCCTCCTGTATTAAGACTGTTGTTATTTGTGTCTTTGTTATTGATATTGCTATCTTCAGTAGATAGCAAACGGGCCCTCCTATATTAAGACTGTTGTTATTTGTGTCTTTGTTTCACTTGATATTACTATCTTCAGTAGATAGCAAACATGCCTCCTGTATAAAGACTGTTGTTATTTGTGTATTTGTTTCACTTGATATTGCTATCTTCAGTAGATAGCAAACGGGCCCTCCTGTATTAAGACTGTTGTTATTTGTGTCTTTGTTATTGATATTGCTATCTTCAGTAGATAGCAAACGGGCCCTCCTATATTAAGACTGTTGTTATTTGTGTCTTTGTTTCACTTGATATTACTATCTTCAGTAGATAGCAAACATGCCTCCTGTATAAAGACTGTTGTTATTTGTGTATTTGTTTCACTTGATATTGCTATCTTCAGTAGATAGCAAAAAGGCCTACTGTATAAAGTCTGCTGTTATTTGTGACTTTGTTATATTTGATATTGCTATCTTCAGTATATAGCAAACGGGCCCTCCTGTATAAAGTCTTTTGTTATTTGTGTATTATTTTGTTTCACTTGATATTACTATCTTCAGTAGATAGCAAACATGCCTCCTGTATAAAGACTGTTGTTATTTGTGACTTTGTTATATTTGATATTGCTATCTTCAGTATATAGCAAACAGGCCCTCCTGTATAAAGACTGTTGTTATTTGTGTCTTTGTTTCACTTGATATTGCTATCTTCAGTAGATAGCAAACAGGCCCTCCTGTATCAAGACAGTCGTTATTTGTGTATTCGTTTGACTTGATAATTGCTATCTTCAGTAGATAGTAAACAGGCCCTCCCGTATTGAACTGTTGTTGTTTGTGTATTTGTTTCACTTTATATTAATATCTTCAGCAGATAGCAAACAGGCCTCCTATATAAAGTCTGTTGTTATTTGTGTCTTTTCACTTGGTAATTGCTATCTTCAAAAAAAAGCAAACATGCCTCCTGTATCAATACAAGACTTGTTATTTGTGTCGTTGTTATACTTTATATTGCGGTAGATATCTTCAGTAGATAGCAAAACAGGCCCTCCTGTATATACTGTTGTTATTTGTGTCTTTGTTATACTTGATATTGTTATCTTCAGTAGATAGCAAAACAGGCCCTCCTGTATAAAGACTGTTGTTATTTATGTCATTGTTTCACTTGATATTGGTATTTTCAGTAGGTAAACAGGCTGTTTTTATATGTGGCTCTGTTTATTGCTAGTTCAGCAAAACAGAACTTCCTGTATAAAGACTGTTTTATATGTGTCTTTGTTATACTTTATATTGCTATCTTCATTGTCCGGCATCGTCTGCTATGTCAACTACCCCCTCTATTGAGATAGGAGACCTGTTGTGACAGCATAATATTATAGATTATGGGCCGTGAGGCCAAAATGTGCTTAGTTTTTTTAATTTTTGTTGTCCACCTCTGGGCAGAACATTAAATTATTTCCAAAAGGTGGCAAATATATCCCTAAACACAAATTCACCTGATCCACGTTCGTAGGTTGCACGTTATGACCCTAGACCTCGATTTAGGGTCAAAGGTCACATGTGTTTCAATGTGAAGTCAAAAACTAAATTTAACATGGTAAAAAAAATAAAAAATGGGCTATTGTCCATAAAAATAATATATAATATAGTTGGGATAAGTGTTTTAAACATAAAGTCAATCACAACTTCGATCGTAGATCAATAGTTTTTGAGCTGTGACCTTTTGAAAATGACAAGTTGGCCAAAATAGGCCATTTTAGTCATTTTTTTCGAAAAATTGGCACAAAAATGACATGTTATCATCATTAAAAAAATATTTTGACTCATTATGAATTGATAAACCATGTTAAAATGTTGGTATATAGATGTTCTTTACATTACAACACATTTCAAAAGTCAAGTGGTGTGCTGATGCCATGGCAACCAACTTTAATGTCCTTCAAATTCATCAAAAATAGGTAAAATCTGAGTCAAATTTGGACTTAAATGGACATAAATGGTGGTTGTCACGGAAACGGCACTGCCTGTATATTTTAGAATTGTTTTAAAATCAAAGAATGTGTATTTACCAGCAATATAAGATGAATTATCATCATGCACAGACCTACAATATTTGTTATCATTAGTAGATAGCATACAGGCCCTGATTAAGTAAAGACCTATGTTATTAGTGCGGTGGTTGGTTGCTATCTTCAGTAGATAGCAGACGTGCCTTTCTTATAAGGCTATTGTTATTACTGTTTTTGTTGTAGTGGTTAATTAATATCTTTAGTAGATAGCCTACAGGCCCTAATTAAGTAACGGCTTATGTTATTAGTGCAGTGGATGGTTGCTATCTACAGTATAGCAGACGTGCCATTCTTGTAAAGGCTATTGTTCACTGTAAAAAATGATGTCTTGTGGCGACTTTCTAAAGTCATGTCTTGCAAATAAACGTGTCTTAAACAATAAAAATTATAGCACACATATGGCTGAGGACACGAGCCAAGACATGTCTGGTGAAGTCGCCACAAGACAACATTTTTACAGTGAGACATGTCTCCAGTAAAACACGAGTCTCTATGCAAGATATGTCCCGCAAAGAAGTATCTCCATGCAAGAAACGTCTAAAATGTAAGACATGTCTAGTGAAGCCAAGACATGACTTTCCTGACGACGTGTCTCATACATATCTCAATTGCTCTATGGGTCTTGGCTCGTGTCTTCAGCCAAATATATAGAGGTCCTACTAAAGTAAAGGCTCATGGTATTAGTGCAGTGGATGGTTGCTATCTTCAGTAGATAGCAGACGTGCCATTCTTATGTATATATAAATGCTATTGTTATTACTGTTTTTGCTGTAGTGGTTGATTAATATCTTTAGTAGATAGCATACAGGGCCTGCGGAAGTAAAGGATTATGTTATTAGTGCAGCGGTTTGCTATCTTCAGTGGATAGCAGACGTGCTATTCTTATAAAGGCTATTGTTTTAACTGTTTTGCTGTAGTGGTTGATTAATATCTTTAGTGGATAGCATTCAGGCCCTGCTTAAGTAAAGGTTTATGTTATTAGTGCAGCGGTTGTTTGCTATCTTCAGTAGATAGCAGACGTGCTATTCTTATAAAGGCTGTACAGTTTTGCTGTAGTGGTTGATTATCTTTAGTAGAGAGCATACATGGTCTACGTATGTAAAGACTTATGTTATTAGTGCAGTGGATGGTTGTTATCTTCAGTAGATAGCAAATGTGCCCTTCTTATAAAGGCGATTGTTGATTACTTTTTTTTGCTGTAGTGGCTGATTAATATCTTAAGTAGATAGCATACAGGCCCTGCTTAAGTATAAAGGCCTATATTATTAGTGCTGTGGGTGGTTGTTGCTATCTTCAGTAGATAGCAAACGTGCCCTTCTTATACAGGCTATTATTGATGACTATCTTTTGCTAATTGATGATTGCTATATTCAGTACTCTCTAAATGTAAAAGAGTGGTTTTCCACTCTTTCAAGGAGTTTAACGCAGGACAACACGGTTTTTTTAGTGGAAAAACACTCTAAAAGGAGTGAAAGGGGATTTTATATGACAATGTTCCACTCTATTGAGTGTGAAAAATTAAATTTCACACTTACTTTAGAGTGGAAATGTTTCACTCTATAACGGGTTGTTCTGCGTTTCACTCCCTTTACTCCTTTTCGAGTGAATTTCCACTCTTTCCACTCGTTTTACATTTAGAGAGTATACATGCAGGTCCTTAAGGCATTTATGCTAGTAGTCCTACTTGCTATCTTCATTAGATAGGCAGCTTGCCCTATCGTACAAAGGCATTCATTATTACTGTATATAACAAACATGCTTAAAATTCGTACAGGTTTAAAAACCAATACGAAATGGAGATTTGGGCGAATCGTGTCCCACATCGTCTGATTCATGTTTTACAAGCTATCAGGTTTTGTAACTACCCCCTCTATTGCCAGGGAATCATCACAATCATGACAATTAAATTAAATTAACCCTAACCATCCTCAATGCCGCAAATGTGCACGGTAAAGTCTGTCTGTGCCAGCTGGCGTGGCACTTTTTCAATGAAATAATGGCCACAGGCTACATAGTCGGGCCAATACACTGGCCCGAGTATGGTTGGCCCCCGTGGCGCACTGATAGAGCGTTCGTCTGGCAACCGAGAGGTTGTGGGTTCGAGCCCCGGTGGCGGCGCCACTCTTTTTGTCCGCGTTTTTGTCGTTGAAAACAAAAATCTTCAAAATGTGCCTTAGGAGGTTAGGGTTAAAGGGTCATTAAGAGATGTGGAGGAGGCAGCGCCCTCAATTACAAAAATATATGATAACAACTGGATATGTATATTTTTACAATTGTATTACATGTATGAACTTACACCTATAAGGATTAAGAAAAATCAGCCCTCTTTGCAGTTGTACAACAAAACGTCGATTCAAAAATGCTGGTAGAGCCGCAACCAGTATTTTACATGGTTAAGGGTGGTATTCCAACATATTTAAAACATTGGTTTTTTTTTAGTAGAAACAACAATAATGGCGATTTTAATGTTTATCTTGAATTCTGAAGTAAATAAATTAATTAAAATTTTAAAAAATCAACATGACATTGTGTCCCTTTAACCAAATATATAATGAGGATATTATAACAAAGTCTTTTCTGTAAACAAAAAATCTTGGTGAGGTTTTTACTCATGATTTTCTCAATTATGGAAATGCATTGAAAAACGGGAATATATAGATACTATTATTTCTGTGTGCAATTTGTGCCAATTGCTATTTTTAATCAAAACATAGGCATATGGTGTGGAAACGGTTCATAAATAGGCTTTTAAAAATAAATGATAAATTATGTAGTGCTGGCAGTAAGATGTGTCAGATTGATTAATGTTGTAATTAAGGATATTAAAAACCCCAATAACCCATTATTTGCTATTATCAGTTATAGAACACGTCATAATAATGGCTATACCTCTACTAAAATAATACAACATTATGGCAGGCCTAAAATATGTCTGTATTTTCATATGAATATAATGTTAGTAATATTTGATGCAACATTTTACAAGCCAGGAATATACATAGTGTACAGTCCAGTATGGGTAGAATTAGGAAAACTCAAAGTTAAGTATTTGCGAATAAAAGAATAAATGAGTTAAATAAAAATTAAAGTTTATCAAAAATTGAACGTAAACAAATATTCTAATATTTTGCCATATAGCATAATTATAGCATATTTATAGCCGACAATCATTTTAATTTGAAAAACAGCAAACCAAAGTGGCACTCATATTTTGAACACATTGGATGATTCCGAACATTGTTCTGACGCATCCGAGGTGTTCACAAATACTGCCTTATAGAACACTAGTGTTTGGAATCCATTCAATGTGCTCAAAATATGAGTTTCTTAATTAGTACACTAGTGTTCTAAAGTAGTGTTTTTGAACACCTAGGACGCATCACTAGCAGTGGCGTAACTCAGGGGGGGGGCCCTGATAGAATTTGTTGTGTCCCCGCCCCCCTTTGTGCCCCCGCCCCACTCTCCGGATGTAGTGCTTATGCGTTATAATCATTTAAAAATTACCATTTTTCACAGATTATTTTTATAAATAAAGGAAAATTGTATTGAAGAAACTGATTAAACCTGGATAATTGACTATTATATGTTGACTGTGCTGCTTTTTGGACTGTGCAATTTTTTTTGACCTGGAAACTATATTTTATTGACGCAAATTCAAAATACTCCAAATTTAAAATACTCTGAATGAATTTAAAATACTCCCAATTTGGTACGAGTATATGAAGAGGTATTTTGCAAAAGGGCCTACATCCACTTTGGCTCTTATTGAAAAAAAGTCAAAAAACTGTTTCTAAATATTCAAGTTGAGCAATTGAAAAACTGAATGGATTATGAAAGAGGTACACTACATACTAATTGAAATTGATATAAATTTTAAATGTGCTAGTTTTAATTTTTTTTTAAATCATGTTTACATTTTTTGAAAATTTGGATGTAGGCCCTTTTGCAACAAAACTCGCCTTTTGCAACAAAACAACAACTTCAATGGCTGTTTACAATGAGATGTAGGTATTTTTGAAAAAATGACTTTATTTCCTTGAAACATATGATTGTGACCTATACATTTCAATATCAAACTTATTTATTTTCAATGATTAAAATAAATGATTTTTTGTGTGTGGTATTTTTTCTTTATGTACAAACAGATGGAGTATCCCGATATAATTCTGGATACAGGCCCTTTTGCAACAAAACAACAATTTCAATGGCTGTTTACAATGAGATGTAGGTCTTTTTGAAAAAAATGACTTTGTTCCCTTGAAACATATGATTTTTCCCTATACATTTCTATATCAAACTCATTTTTTGAAAAAATGCACCATAGCCCTTTTGCAAAATACCTCTTCATATGTGGACTTAATTGTATATGGCACAATATAAACTTCCAAAATAGGAGTGAATGGAAAGAATGATACTTTACAACGAGCAGAAACCGGAAGGACAGTAGGATGTGTACTGAGGATATCCCTGTGGCAGGCATTGCATCCTGATGAGTCCTACGGCTCACTGATATAGGTCAAAGCTAATACTAGTGGGAATAAGTTGAAGGGATGTTTCTATTGCTGTATAGGCCTATTATATGGTGGATGGGTGAGTCTAATATCAAACCACATCCTGATAAGTATCTTCCAGTCATATTGTATTACTCACATGACAAAATGTCCTGAAATTGGGAACATTTTTGGGTATCCCCTATTTCATCTCATATTTCTTTTTTCAAATCAATTATGCCATTACTAAAGACATGTGTTGTACAGTGGTGGGTAGGTGTAATAGCTAACTGGGTCATTCCATCAGGCTGGGACACGATGTGTGACATGAGTATGTATCACCAAAGGTACCAATGCTTTTGATTCAGTTATTTTATGTTACATACCTTTAGGTGTTTAAGTATTTGACAAAGTTGAAGTCATTCAAATGTGTCTTAAGAAAAATATGATGGAAAATGTATCACTTTGGCGTAACATTGACACGGTGTAAATGTTACATCAGTATTTCACTTACTTACTTACCAAAACAAAGTTGAATTATAGTAGTCAGTGGCTAAATAAAGCAGGCATCACATAATTTGTAATTGAAAATGGTGAAAATGTTATGTCAGCACTTATAGAAATATACTTTTACATTTTCTGTTTTTTTTCTGCTAGATAAGGACATATAATACAATAACAAACGTTGTTCTTGTTGCAGTTTGTGTCTTTTAATAAGTACATATATTGAGTTTGCATGATTACTTATTTTAGTATTGTAAATTTCAAACAATTAAATGTACATTTTCATGTCACACCTATATTTACATTGATTTTTTTGCCAATTTCAATTCCAAAAATAACTAACAATGCAAACTCAATTAATGTACTTACTGCAACAAGAAAAACTTTTGTTATGGTAGCAAATGTCCTGATTTAGCAGAAAGAACAGAAAATGTGAAAGTCTATTTTTAAAAGTTCTGACGTAACATTTACACCGTTTCGAATTACAAAATCTGTGATTCCTGCTTTATGTAGCCACGACTACCATAATTAAACTTTGTTTTGATACAATACATGCCTGGTAATTAGTATACAAAATGATTTTGAATAATTCTCACTGTAAGTGTGAAAAAAATGTGAATAAGTGAAATGCTGACGTAACATTTACACCGTGTCAATGTTACGCCAAAGTGATACATTTTCCATCATATTTTTCTTAAGACACATTTGAATGACTTCAAACTTTGTCAAATACTTGAACACCTAAAAGTGAATGTAACATAAAATAACTGAATCAAAAGCATTGGTACTTTTGACGATACATACTCATGTCACACATTGTTTCCCAACCTGGTGGAATGACCCAACTACATCATGAAGAAAGGTATTTTCCCCATTGATGTATTACACACATGACAATGTTTTTTGATGGAGATTTTGGTTTTGATTTCGTCATCTGTTCAAAATTTTGAAAAACTTGGGATATTCTTACTGAAAAATAATCACATGCACCCAGGCTGAATGTGTAGTGCATATCAGGTTGATCAACCATGCTAAATATTATAAACTATGCAAATTCTTAATCCATTTATCATCTACAGAGCTATTTCCTTAAATGTCTGATATCATGGTTACTCTGCTATCAATACATGTTCTGGTACTGTATGACTCATGTTAAAATACCAGTGAAGTTCCACCTAAGAGCTGCAACCAAAGATGGTAGAGTCTCTTTACCATCTTTGCTGCACCATACCAATAACCCTGCTACTACTGACTTGTACTCCCGCTTGTACTGCTACTTAAACCCATTTTGGCAATGGCAAAATGTACACACAAAGGATACTTTTTGTTCAAACTTGTCAAAATAGCCATCATGGTGACAGTATGCCGCCCCTTGCCATTGGGGGCACAATTCACGATCAATTTACCACATACGTGCCCGTGCTGTGCTTATACAAGGCACGGACACAGTAAACCAAAAACCTGTGCACACAATTATTCTCAGGCCTGCATGTAACGGTGGTATAATACCAAACAGGAAGCATTGGGCTTTGATCTTATTCATATGTCACTTTCATTGGCATTTTTAACCCCTGTTCATTTGTATTTCTTGTATTATACATGTTTTCTGAGTTGCAGTGAACCAATGGATTGGCCCCTCAGAGAGCTCTTTGTACAGAGTTACCAGTATGATTTCTAATCACTCAGTTCATTAACTTTGTCTTTTGGGCTATTGTTCACATTTGCTCTTTATATACAAAAAAGAAAGCCTACAAAAAGAATGAACACACTTAACAAAAATTGTTCTGTAATATTTCCTTTTCTCACCATCGCAGATAATGCTTAACTATCTGCCTGTTTTAATAATGATAAATTACACAAATAGCCTACCAATTAGGCTGTATGGTCAGTGCCTGTCTATGTCTACATAACTCTAAAACCATTTATTGTGAAAGCTCCTCTCACAATCATGGCAATAGTCACGCCACTTTTATAAACGCCATGTAGTTTACCAAGATACACCTTAAACTCCATGTGGTTTACCAAGATACACCTTAAACGCCATGTGGTTTACCAAGATACACCTTAAACTCCATGTGGTTTACCACAATACATAATAATATAATGATGCAATTCAACAGTTTACACAATGCAAATATTGTAATATAGTCGCTGTTATGTCTAAACTTCGTATCTCCATCCGGCCCTTCAGCATGTACAAAGTAATACTTCCTATGTATGACCTTTGGGCAGTCTGCTCTAAATAGGTTCAAGAGCCAAAAACAAAACCATCAAAACCTCTTCCCCTGAACATATAGCGATACTTCCTATGCATAACCGTTAGGCAGTTTTACTTTATACATGCTGAAGGGCCAGAAAAACATACAAGGTTTTGACAGAACAGCAACAATATATCAAGGGCTGTTGTTGACATGGATGTTGTTGCCAATCTGATGACTTCCCCCCCCCCCCCAAAAAAAAAAATTATCACAAAGTATGACTCTTTGTTGAAAATGAGAATGTTAACCACTGTATAACACATGAAAATCTCAACAGAACAATAAGGCGAATTCGTATTCTTTTCGGATTTTTTTGGCGGAAATTACAACTATAGTGTAATCAGTTCCAAATTGGTGAGAAATATGCCTTTTTATCTCTCCGTGTGCAAAAGTAATCCAAGCGCATGAGCAAAATGTTGGCATACGATCATGATGTGTCATGTTGCGCCATGCAAGCATTTTGAGCACCCAAGCTCTTCTGAATTCATTCGCTGCTATAAGCAAGTTCGCCAATTTCGCCAACAGACTGAACTATAGTATGTTTTTAACATGATCATAAAGATCAATTGTGTGCAAACATCCCATGAGTTTTAATGTCCATATGGCTGTAACATTGACCAAGAGAGCCAAAATAATAAAGCCTTTCTAGAGAAAATATGATTGAAAGAAAATTAAATTGTTTACTTGTTTGGGACCATATAGCAATCCTTTATCTTTAATCATTGCATGGTTATTGACCAGACACCAGACTTGTAGTAAACTGTCTTTGCGGACAATAAAAAGCATAGCAAACATTCAACAACAGCCCTAATAACATCCCAGAGACTTTTGTTACTGAACTTGTGATCCGTTTTGTTTCAACATTAAAAGCAATAAGTAAAAACACACTACACACAACCGAAAAAACTGATATGAAAAAGAAGAAAACAAACATGGATTAGTCTCAGCTTTGCACAAGCATAGCAGGGTCATAAGTTTGTCAAAGGGTGCGAGAATCCATTTAGATTCACATAGTGCGTTAGACAGATTATCTACGAGAATCAACTTGGATTCTAGCAACTTTACGAATCTTTGCGAGAAAGGATTCTCAGATAGTGTGTTAGACAGATTATCTACAAGAATCAACTTGGAATCTAGCAACTTTACCAGCGGGAATCTTTGCGAGAAAGGATTCTCCTCCAATTTCTGACCCTGCATAGCTTTTAATAGTGCCATTAATTTGTGTGGTTCTGAGCCTCAAACATGCCAATTTACTCCATGTGAAATTGGGAGGTGACATCAGCCATTATTTCTTAACACTTTGTCTTGTTATGGTGCAGCATTTCTGTGTCAAGACTGACATTTGTCTATGATCATGCTGGCACAAAAGCATTGCATTGGTATTACATGCACAATAGTATGCTGCCATCACTTGACTAGTGCTGATATCACATCCCAACATGAAGTGACACGAGGTCAAGGTTTCTGAACAAAATTAGACAAATTAAAAAGAATGGAAACGAGCCGATAATAAAATGAAAACACATACATTCAAGTTCCAAAATATTAAGATTACAAATTAAGAGAAGTGTCATTTCTGTAGCCTAGAAAGCTGAGACATAACACTGTTTTTGCTCGGCCTAAAAAAATGAACATATTTCAGTTGTCTAAACAAAACAATACAGGAATATCCACATCTGTAACCTGTGAAGTCACTCAAACACCTGTAACAGAATAAACGGTTCTCTGAATTCCATAACTTTGTTTTCAGTAGATAGCATTATATCATACTGCATTGACATTCATGGGGCAGCAAAGTGGATATACCCAAACACATGTATCACTATCTGATTAGATATCCTCTACTCTGATTATAAATCGTTGGTCAAATCATATTGTGTTAAACACATCCCCTTTGGCAACACACTGCATACAGATCTATTCAAATCAACTCTGGCATTTGGCTTCAAACTTAAGTCTTGATTCCAACTTTCTAAGTACTCAATCAGTTATCCTAAACATGGTATCTATACCCATTACCCATATGACTGTCAACCCGGGATAGACGATCATGTGTATCATAATATTGTGTGTACTGATATTGCTTTATTCCGTAATGTTTAATAAAAGGGATTAAAATCAAGTCCTGGCCAGTTCACCCCTTGCTAGTCTAGTGGTTGAGAGATACGCTTTACAATGCAGAGGTCCATGGTTCAATTCCCACTAGGACCACTTTTTCAACTGATTTATTTCCTTTTGTAAAAGAAATATATTCCAGTCCACAAAGTGTTTAGTTCCTACCTAGACAACCCTGGGTAGACAGTCATGTGGGTATTTCCATTGCTGCGTATCTATACATACACCTGCGCAAATAATGTTGGTGATATTTGTATGCTAATCTTTTAGTAACATTAATTAATATGGTAATTAAACTTCCAACAATGTAGATCTGTATGTGATATGATTATTTCTTTAAAAATGTGCTATGTTAAATGGAAAAGTATGTTATGCAGTCTGCCAAAGCAACAATGATTGACCATAAACAACACCCCTTGACTTAAATGGTCTCTACTTAACATGAATAGTAGTATTAGGTCTCTTACACAGGCATATTAGTACACTCATACATTGTACCTATGATATGGAGAAAAAACTGTGCTGTGATTGATGCAGAGTTTAAATTTGTCATCCTTGCATACCGGAATAGGGGGGAACAAGTAACTCGAATTGTAATAGAGAGATGCCATATTTTAGATAAGCCGCCATTTTAGAGGGACAAAAATATTTGCAATACAGCCCAGACCTACCTCATTCAGTACAACCTGATGAGTGACCTCCATATTAGTATAACCTTTACTTGAAACGTTATGATTACTTGAAGAGTACATGCATTTTAGCCACAAGATACTGGAATAGTGTTTAGTGTTCTATCCAAAATGGCCACTAATACAAAACACAAGATCTCTCTTTTGTACTGTCAACAAATGAAACACATCAATGTGGTTGAACAATATCAATTAATATTACACAAAGAGTTAGATTTGATTAAAATGATTATTTGGTATCAATTCTGTATCATTCATTTCAATTTCCCTTTATGCAAATGAGCATCTATAGCATATTACTATCTCACATGTCCGAATATAGAGAGATAGGACCAATGAAGCTCACCGAATATGGTATGAACAGGGAACATGGCTGCAAAAAGTTTGAACACACATTCCAAGGAAATCTGTACCTGAAAGAAACATCTGTGTACATAACGGTTTTCAGTTTCAGTTGAGAATGATGGTCAAACAAATTAAATAATTTATCTCCCGTTTCATTAGGCCACATTGAGTAAAGGCTACAGTACTTTCTTGACTTGTAATTTCATAAAAATGTACATTATATTTTATATTGATTCCGATATAGAAAAGCCAAGCTTATTTGTTAAGTTGTAAGCACAAGAACTTGAAAAAACCTTTTTTTCTACTTTGGTAAAAACTTGCCATGTGGACGTGCGATAAGACTCCAGTGGAAAACCTCAAATGCCATTTCTTCTCTTTTTGTTCACTTAACACTTTCCATGCGGCTATTAGTTTTACCATATATACAAACAGATTTTTCAGACACCTTTCTCAACTTTCAAGGTCTATCTCAAGGATTACTGTACCAATACTAGGCATGTTTGTACTTACTTCAATACATTTCTCATGGTGATTCCAAATATGATAATGAAATTCAATAAATGTGACATTTTTTAAACATTTTGTGACATTTTGGAATGTCGTCTGCAGACGCCTGCCGTGTGCAAAGTGTTAAATATTCCATCATACAATACCACAAAATGACTGAATGAAAAAGGCATACTACATAGCAGCTTTACTGATAGAAGTTCTGTGGTTTCTTAATCATTTTCGCACACAAATTCCCACGCATCCTATGCGAATGGTGCGTAATCGCAATATAGCGGCGGAATGCAGTGCGTCATCGTCCTGCGCATTGTGCGTTCAACATTCGGATGAATGCGAGCGTGATGCTCTGATCAGATTGAGAAATTATTGAACTATTTATAATATACCGTAACTACCTGGTGTCATTTTGTTCAGTCACTTTGCAGTGCAGCAAGTTAGATTAGAGGAAATGACACCAATGAAGTGATCCAATTATGGTATACAATCTGGCCCACATCTAGTAAACATGCACAACTCCAGGAAAGATAGCAATGATTTCCATTCAAAAATGATTGTATTCCTTTATAATCAAACCAAAAACAGTTGCTTGATGGTCTATAGTGTCCTGAATCCTACATTTTTACCAAACCTGATTTGACCCGGGTATATGTTGTATAGAGCTAACTTCATATTATGCAGTCACTACCCAATTCTTGCTTTGGTCCCATATAATTAGTATGCCAAGTCTTCATACCCAACTGTAAAACGTACCACACCATTCTTCAGTTGATAACAGAGGTGAGTGGGTGGAAAGTTTGTGGCAGAAGGAGGAGAAACAGGAGGGGAGGCACATGTTACCGCTCAAAATCCTGCCCTCATCTAAATCAAGTTGACCGTCTTCATTAGTGCCAATGGCGGAATACAAACATTCTCCTCCACCATATTACTACCCTGCATCTTTGTGTCATTCCACTTGATGTTACTGTCCATATAGGTAACAATGAATGAAAATGATAAATCACTGATAAAATATGTGGTAGATACAGTAAAATTAGAGGCTGTCGTATCAATAGTTTCCCTTCCAAGAGTCATAGTGGACTTTCTCTGAGAAACTCTGACTGGCTCATCCATTCAGTATCATCATCAATGATGATATATCAATGATGATATCTAGATCCGGTACGAAATGGATTGCCTTATCTCTTTACGTGTAACGGGCACCATTTTGAATTTCCATCATGGGCGAAATTTGGAGGTATGTCAGTATTTTTCGGAAGTACACAATAAAGAAGGAAGGTATGTGCGCTGGTGTAATGGAGCCGTGGCTCTCTTTGCGTTGGCAGGTCTGCTATACGCGGGAAAGAGCAATGCTTTCAGGATGCTAACACGCATTTTCCGATAAATACTGATGTACCTTCAAATTGTGTCCAATGGTGGAAAAACAAAATGGTGGCACATTATAATCTGTGTGAAGACTTTTTAAATAGAATCTGTATCATAGTAGATACAACAATTAAGAGAACAAATTGCACCCACCCACCATCAACCTAAATACCAGCTACAACAAACTTGCATACGCAACAACCTGCTGTCACATGACCAAAAGTGATCCTGTGACCTGATGGCCATGTGACCCCGAAGGTCAGCACCAAAGCAGATTGCAGGGATCCAGATGGCTATGGCTGCCCCTTATTCAACTATATATAACTCTGGCAAGATCAATCGTGATCATATGCGATTAGTAGTTATTGTATTACAGAGATAGGAGGCGCAACTGCTCCATGCAACACACTCTTGACTTGATACAAATCTTACTTAAACAGTGTTGATTACACTTGTTTAAAGACTAGCATCATTTCCGTGAATGTATGGTGGATTCAGCACTCGCCCCCAGAGATAAGTTATTGGTACAAAATAAATACTAAAAAACATTTGGCTTTTATTCAACAAATCGCAATCAAAGCTTGGTTTCAGTAAATAGAAGTATCATTTTAAAGCTTAAGAAGTATGATTAAAACTGCAGTAATCAACTTATAATTTACTTCCGCCAATAAAAACTATAAACTTTTCAACATAATAGGTCATATCATAAGGCCAATGAAAGTTGATTTAGAGTTTCCTATTAGCTCAAATACTTCACATTTTCAGACTACATTAGAAATCCGATGTAGGCCAAATAGTGAATTATTTGATAAATTTTGATCCATTTTGTAAGACCAAAATTTGATTCAAATTTGGTAAGAAATGAAAACGGACACACATTATTGAAAGAGCCACCTCACCCAAAAATGTGAAAGGAAATCAACTTTCATTAGCCAAAACACCCACACTTGCAATTATCACTTGTAACATCTAACCAATAGCATAGCCAGGAATTTCATATTGGAATATTGAGAGGGGGAAGCCCCCCCCTCCCCCAAAATCCCCTGGCTACACCACTGCATCTAACTCACTCACTATCAATGCTCAATAGTATTAGTTCTGTGTACATATTATGTGAGACTGTTTTACAGAAAAACGATTTGAAGTTTTTGGTTAACAGCGACTTTGTGTACTTGCAACATTGGTAAATATGAATAATTGGGCGTCCATCTAGAGGAGAGACCACATTGAAGCACTTCAATAGCAAATCTCTCAGAAAGTAAAATTCTATTCAAAAGTATAGGTTGCTACCAAAGAAGATTTTAACGCTGCACCCACAGTGCATTGCGCCGACACAAGATTTTTTTCCCACGATGCATTTGGTTTCCCCCTTATCTATACTCGTCGTATCAATACGATTGATATATCAGTGACCTTTGTACCCAGAGATATCGATATCGCGGCTTTCTGTCACGCATGACACGTACCGAAAAATTGGTGGAACCCCCCTGTCTTTTAGGTTTTCCAATAACTGTAAGTCGTTCACTAGTCGAGCTCTTAGGTTTTAGAAATAATAAAAAGAACACTGAGAGCTAATTTATTCATTGATGTAAACAAGATTCTAAGAGCTCGTAAGATGGTGGCCCTATGAAGCCATGATTTTGTGCATATGTCTATAGGAACCGAGATGAACCAGGGACCAGATTTACGGCGTTTTGCAATGTATTGGGATGCTGTCTTTAAAATCTTCTTTAGGTTGCTGCTTTCATACTAGCTACGAGGTCATAGCTGCAATACCAGAGGTTCAGCTCAAAGTTTGGTTCAGCTGTGCTTTGAAAGACCTAAATCATTACTTACTTCTGTCAGATTCGAAAGATCAGTCACTCGCAAGTTAGATTTCAGTTGCCTGCAGCTAAACTCCTCAAAAAAGTTCAGATTATGTTTCAATCGCCAATTTTTCAGATACTTCTCGGTATATTCATACTGTGTTATACATCGCTGAAGAGCTGATAATGTTCCTCTTTCCAATGATACCCCATAATCCCATATGTAGCAATCACTTGTTTTAGTGCTCAGCCACTTGCGTGAGAATGTGGGGAGGTCTCATTCAAAATATGCCAAATTCACCACTATTTAATTCTTAAAAGAACAACTCTGTTTGTTGTCTGTTCAAAAGTCCCTGGTTATGAAGGGTTTAATTACTTTGACAACTACAGTGTAGAGTGATGCGCTATTGACTTTTGAGCACAAAATAATATTGACTGCCCTATATTCTCAAGCCTTGGAACAAGTGATTTCTACAAATTTGGTAGCATTTGACAGATAAACACATCAGCTTTCCATTGATATACAACACACTATGAACAGAAATAAAAAATGTAGGGCGCATTGAAGGGGAAAAATCTGAACATTTTTTGAGCGGTTGCTATTTGTATCACATCATAAAGTACATCTTGACGACAAAAAGCTTAGAAATGTTGATACGGGGAGATAGATGCAGCTTGTAAAATATAATTCAATATGTTCAAAAAGTCCATTTTAACATTTTCAGAAACATAATTTAAAAGCACCTTTTACAATTTATCTAATAATGCTAAAATCTCAACATGCTCAAAAAATTGACAAGATGTACCTTATGTGACGCTTCAGCATTTGGTATCAGACGATGCAAAAACACTTTCCACACGGCTAATAGTTTAATCATATAAACACCATACACATTTTTCAGAAACCTTTCCCAACTTTCAGTCTTATCTCAAGAATTACTGAACCAATACCAGGCATGTTTGTACTTATTTCAATGCATTTCTCACGGCGATTCCAAATATGGTGACGAAAGTCCATACTTTTGACATTTTGGAACTGTCGTCTGTTGACGACTGCCGCATGGAAGTGTTAACTCGGCCTGACTTTTTGTTTGTTTTTGGTAACCACTCTTGATAATATCACAAACAATCCATTATTAGTCTAGTTTAGCAATTGCTAGTACGAAAGCAGGAAACGCTTTTGGTTTTAGGCTTTTTGTGATTCTGTGGTAGTTTAACATGAAGGAGGACTAATTGGGGACATACACATACATACAGATATATTTATAATATATATATATATAGACATGGGTTTATCAGCAATAATTTTGTACAGTATCTGTTTTTATTACAATGAATACAGAATATAGAGGCTTTTATAATTACACTCAGATCTTGGCTGGCTTGTAAAATGACGGTCACATAATATAGAAGTACTAATATCGATAGCAAGTAATAATAGAGCTCTGTTAATATGTTTTGTGACCTTGACTACGCTTGATAATGGGCGTGCTACTACACATATTAGAGCACATCTTTATCTTTAGAATGAAACCAATACTATTGATTTACAAGGTTACAATTTGTATTAATGGCTTTTAAAATGCGACCCTTATAATTATCTTTTTCGAGACTGCACACTCCAGCTATTATTACATTGAGTTGAGTTCTACAGTAAACAGCCATACAGATTCAATTGTATATATTCAACGATGGATTCGACAACAACATTTTAGCTATACAATATTTTTGTCAGGTTTTAATAATGAGAACCATTTCCCTTCAAAAACTGTGTATAGTTTGTATTGTCTCTCATGTTTTGAATGCTACCTCACTGCTACATCATTTAGGTCACATATCTACTCCTGCTTTCTCCGCCTGTAACGTTCTGCCCATATCGGCTGATAAACTCAACAATGTCTTTGGTCGAGTCTGAAACAATTTCCCTGAATGTCAGCCCATCCATACCCACTTATTTAGTAATGGGGAATGGTACCCTCTCATATAAGGTATAAATGCAATGCTCCCATGACAGATTGAGTGACAATCATTGTGTGGACCTGAAATACAGAGAGGGTTTTGAGCCACAAGGACCCATCTACAATGACTGCCATGTGTAAGATTGTTGTGTGTATGTAGCTCAATGACTGCTGTGTGTAATATTGCATTTCCACAAGAGGGCATCTTATAGCACCAGAAGTGTATAACATATGGCAGCTATCACAGATGGTGACTTTTTACACCACTAAGGTAGCTCAACAATATGGCCATATCTGCAATAGCTGCTCCAAGTTACATTTAGTTTACACCCATTGCTCGGCATATAACCAACACCATATATAACAACTGGCAGCTATTACAGATATGACCTTGTGGCACTAAAAATAAACCCTCGATAATACGAGTCACAATTGATTCACGCAAATCTTTCGCAAGAATCTTTGTGAGAATTGATACTCTGATTCTATAGAACTTCCAGAATTGTACCTCAATACATTTATTTTATACCAATTGCTCGGCTTATAACCAACCTCATATATAACAACTGGCTGCTATTACAGATAGGACTTTGTGGCACTAAAAATAAACCCTCGATTATACGAGTCACAATTGATTCACGCTCTCGATTATACGAGTCACAATTGATTCACGCAATCTTTCGCAAGAATCTTTGTGAGAATTGATACTCTGATTCTATCAAACTTCCAGAATTGTACCTCAATTCCTTTTCATTGTCACACAGAATGCAAGTCAATTTGAAAATATAATAATAAAAATAACAATCCTATTGTGTTTCAACATCACCCCCCCCCCCACACCCTCAATCGCCACTATGCACCAAATGATGTTTCTTATATGACAAGACTGTCAATTTCCCTTCTCTACAGCTCACGAGTTATTAATATTTGCTTTAGCACAATAACAGGTGTATCTCTAGGCCAATATCTGTAATGATATTACAAGCAACAGATATTGATGTAATTAATTGATAGTTTTATACCGACTTGTAACAGCTACGTGCTACCAAGTGTGCCGTAGGCAGACCCTCCAAAGACAATTCCTGTAACTAAGAATCCATCTGAATCAACAGCTTCGTGTATCACACGGTCATCGAACATTTGAAGGTGAATGAACGCGTGTGTCTTGTTGCTTAACAACAAAGTACATAATATATAACATTTCATTTCGACGTTTCGAAGGTCGTATCATGTGCAAAATTGCTGAGGTTGCTTGATCGACTGTTTGAAAATGATTGAAACGTCTAAGCCTGGGGAGGGGATCGTTTATGAGTGGGTAGAAATGATTGATAAAGACACAAACTGTCTAACGGCCATAAAGCTGACTGATGTCTCACAATATTACATCTTGATGACTTTGTCTTCATCGCAATGTTAGTGGTTTCATCTGTTATGTGTGATCAGCACGTATTTCCGGTATGATTTTTAAAAAAATTTAATTTAAAAACAGAAACTGGCTGATGACCAGCGAGAAATACAAAATAGAAAATCCTTGATATACATGTATTATAGTCGATCTATACCTGTTATACATCAATTTGAGTGGTTTAGCACCAAAAGGCCCCTATCTGCAATAGAGCCGCCACATGGTCAATTTTGCTGTAGGGAAGATGGGGGTCAGTTGCAACACAAGGTTATTGGGAACATTGAGATCTCTTGGAATTATAAAAGTACTGCCACCCAAATCAGTGTATCCATTTAGCCGCCATCCACCACTGGCAGTTGTTGACAGGTACACCAGGTTGGTAGGATTTCATGAATTGATTACTGTAAAGCAACAACATTTCGCTAGCATTTTAATTTTGCTAATGACCTCTATTTGCTAAATTAAAATGCCGCTTATTAAGATTTATACATAGGTTAACATAGCAAGATGATTCAAATTAGTGAAATTAAAGTGCCACTAAAAGGTGGTGTTTTGCAAATTCGCTAAATTTTTATGTAGAGAAATATTAGTGTTTTACAGTACATGCCTGAAAGAAATCTCAACCTTGTGTTTCCACTACCCCCATCTCCCCTACCGTTGATTTTTAATTACTAGACAAGAACTTAATCCAGGGGCATTTATATTTATAAAAGTAAAGATTCATCTGATGTTAGCTTGCTAAGATATGAGCGATTCTTGAAATCTTCTCAGGCCTTGTTGAGAAGAATATTAAAGAATTTGTATAAAGTTGAGCTTTATGAACTAGCGCACCCAGGTTTAAATTTTAACTTGGGTTCTTCTTCATGAAGATCAAATTACAAATTTTTAAACTTTCTTCATGAGGAGAGGAGAGAGAAAGAAAAAAACCCAAACTAACAAGAATAACTTATCTTAAGATTAATCTTAACTTTTATGAAATAGGGCCCGGGGAAGTTACTGTTAATATGCAATTCTTGCATTGACAACATATTGTAGGACCAACAATCCCTTTCTCCAATAGTAAAAATCTGAGCTGAGATGAACAACCGTACAGGGTGAATCAAAAAACATTTGTGCACGATTTAAAACGGCCATTTGACCTTGATGCATGTATTGAACCATGGAATTTTTGTTATCTGTATCATGCGTTATTAATCTAGTTTATCCTCCCAAAATATGAAAGAATCGGCTGAAAAATTAGCAAACTGTGATAAGTTTTGTAAGCTGACTGCGTTTTTCGCCATTCCAATTCACCCTGTATAAAATAAAACTCACAGTAGATAGATGTTGTAGACCTATACTTCTTGTAGATTACATTTCTCTATAAGACAATTTAGGCTAAGAATTCTGTGAAAACTTCTTCTTGCGCAAGGATGTTTCTCACCAAATTCTTGAGTTACACAAGAGACCTGGGTTCTTATCGAATTCAACCCAACTACATGCAGTAATTTAGATTGTTTGTGAGGAGATTTTACTACTAATAGGCAATTTCAGGTCAAAGTTTTACAAGAGTGGGAAAAAACAGGGTCATCGATCTTGTTGGTTCCTAATATCCATACACCCACATGTAGGTATACAACAGGAACCAAGATACACCTAGCACCAATTTGATTACCTTGGGGTTTTTTTTAAACTTTTTTCTGAACTCCCTTTGAAATGGTCTATAGTTGTGTAATATGTTATCGGTAGGCTATACAGTCGACTTCTCAAATCTTGTAAAATCAAAACAGGGCAGCTATAATGGCAGACTGACATTTTGTGCATATGACACTTTGTTGTAAAGGCAAAAATGCCCTCTTTGGAATAGCTCCCCTAGGATGCATGTGCTCTATGATGTGCACCATGCGGGAGCCATTACAAATTTAGCCTCCAGGTTCTGAAGCCTGGAATTGCCATCCAATCATTCAGCTTAATAGAATGCATTTCCTCATTAACATTAATAATACATATTAAAAACAATGAACCTAAACCTATTAAGAGACTAGACTGTAATAAAAAATAAATTATCATCTTCATATTTTTTTTCTTTTTTCTTTTTTTAAACTTTTTTATACTTTTTTTTAACTTTTTAATTTTTGATGGACTGGCTTGCTTACGGGGCTGGTACATAAATATGTTATGTTCATATAGTATGAGCATTCACTTAAGCTTTTATCAATGTTGCATAAGTGTTTAAACCACATAACCTTCCATCGTCAAATGGTCTGCAGTACATAAACATTTCTCCCACATATAATCTGCTTTTGGCTGATAAGCAGTTATACACTGATGATGCACATAAATGGCTCTCCGGATTGTTTTCCATCAATTTTGTTTTTTGGTATAATAAGCTCCTTTTTGTCAATTTTCATCGTCTTAAAAACATAGCAAGTCCTGCTACGATGCCGGCACCAACGGCTGTGTACCGCAGCGCCTGGCCAAGAACGTCTGCTAACGCCTCCTCGTGCCTCTCTTGCGCCTGGTCCCTATCGAAAAACGACATAAAGCCATCCTGTGTACGTCAAAACATCAACGGCGGGTGAGCAAACATCGACGGCGAATCAATGACGGTGGCAGGATAGTATCCAGGACGAGTGAGAATCGACGGCAGAACAGGGTACGAAGCGATGCAAGATGCGACGACGGCGGCGTAAAAACAAATTTCCCGGAACAAAGCACCAATCGAATGGGAAGAGAGAAAGTAAAAACGTGATCATGATGTAATCGCATATACATAACAGGTGGATGTGTACGTAGTTATTCAAAGGCTAAGTCGCTATAATACTTTGGTATGATGGGCTGTTTCAATGTTCACAACATGTTGCCGTACAGTGGCAGAATGGCAGTGCTCAAAATAAAAAGGGTTAAATATGTATGCCGGGCTGCAGGTGACAGCAAAAAGTTGATTTCACTTTAAAGATGCCTCAACGGTTCAGATGAAAGGTTGTATTTCTATCTGGGATGGTATTAATGTGTTACGATCCCAGCAGCAAAACAAGATATTTTCATGTGAACCACTGAGAGAATATTCTATTGCTGTTACTGTCAAAGGGGATTTTTTTTCGTGAACATAATTTGTTCGTATTTGCTAAATTTAAATGATTATGAGTGTTGAAATATTACTATCATATGATCCATAAGATAGTCTTCACACTATATAAACATATTCACACTTTTAAAATCGGTATGGTGCACGAAAACTGCACACATTAATTGAGTGCAAAAATGCCCACTTTTGATAGTACTCACATGGTCTATGACACAGTTCAACAACAGTAAGATAAGGTTATGAATTCTGGGTATCGTAACCTCATACCTAGATTCAATAGCCTACACATGTATACATATACAGAACCATTACAGACAGAACTGTGACATAAAATTGAGACATGTGTGCAATATTAGTGGATGATTAAGCTATGAATGTGTAAAAGCAAGAACATATATAAGACACACTATGACTTGGAATTCACACTGTAAAATTATGAAATGGCAAATGAAAACAATCGATGTAAGTCATTTTTAGTGAGTGCATGTCAAAGGTTATAAAATGTTGGTGTCTCGTCAACAAACGCTCACACAGCAAAAGACAATTTTATACACAAAACAACAAACGTTGCTTGAAAAAGAATACTACATATCTATAGTTAAACCACATGTGGATGTTTGTCAACAGAACTTGGAATGTGAAATTTTCAATTTAGTTTCTTTTTCAACTTCATAACTAAAAACTGTGTACACCTGGCCAGCCCCATCATAACATTGTCGCCCTTTTTCGCAAGTACGCACCACCACTACCACCACGCAGTGGTCGAGCGAAGCCTCTCGCTATCTTTTTCTAATGAGAAGGCAAGCAATTGCGGCCAAGCCTGCACCGAATACTGCATACTTGCACACCGCCCTCATAATGACGGCCATAGTGTCTCTGGCTTTTTCTTGAGTTCTGTCTTCATCAAAGAATTCCATGAAACCGTCCTGTGTTTGGATACGACATGAAGGAGATAGAGAAATTGTATTAAACCCTAGCTATGCCATAGGTCAAAGGTCAGGGGTCATTTGCAAAGGATTGTGGGGGAGGAAAAGTTTCTCTTCTAGGAACTACCTTGAACATGCCTGAGTTAAGAACATGGAGATTATTTAGTCATGCCACAGGTCAAATGTTGGGGTGTGTTGGATCTACATCCTCCGGTAATTTTCTAGGGATTATATAAAAAACAGTTCTTTCCATCTAGTATGAAAGTGGTCAGCACAAAATGATCAAAGTATTTTAGGCTTCATATAGCTAACAAGGTTTATAGCCATACAAAATTCAGGCATTAGAGTATGTTTCATGTTAGTTCACTGAGTACTCATGTTTAATAGAGTATTCTCAACATCAAAATGTGTTATTGTAAAATTAAAAAACAAATTAGTAAGTTCGAACAAACTAAAAGCCGAAAACATTGAAAGTGACGGGCACTTTAGTATTAAAACAGTCAGTAAAAATAAATAACAGTAGGGAGGGTGGGATTGGCCGATTTGTGGTATTAATCCATGCAACACGTGGTACTGTTAGTAAACCATAATTATATGCAAACAGGCTAAACTGGAGCCATGCAAGATGCGACCACATATTACTCACTGTAAAAACCCGAAGACAAACTCATTCCTCATGCAGTGAATATTGTATATTTTTGTTTGTTTGAAATGATAAGATGGCTACATTTGCACTCCCGTTTCCTAGGATCATTTTCATATTATGTTTTCATGCTTAGTTCAATATCCAATATATTTTAGTTTAACATATTCACAAGTATGTAAAACTAAGATATATTGAATATTGAATGAGGTGGTGGTCGGGGGTGGGGGAGTGGGGGGTGTAAACTAAACTCAACTAAGAAACAAAAGGATGGAAGAGAATGGAGACAGATGAAGCTACCAGCCAAGACACTATGTGGGTCATTGGAGCCAATCATTATGAGTCAGCATGCGTATTCTGCAGAAATAAATATCATTGCAATGTCACCAGCGGCGGCACAGTTCCCTCCTCTTATCTGTTCTGTCAAAATCTCATATCTCCTTCTGGCCCTTCAGCATGTATAGTTATACTTCCTATGTAAAACCTTTGGGCAGTCTGTTCTAAACATGTTCAAGGGTGCAAAACACATCTATCCAAATCAATGTAAGCGCTCTTGCCCCTAAACATGTATTTAAAGCAACACTTCCAATGCATAAATGTCAGGAAGTTTTACTGTATACATGCTGAAGGGCCAGAAAAACAAGGTTTTGACAGAACAGTGGATTCTGGGTATACATTATGAGACGAATTTGCACTCTGATCTCGCAGGGATTCTCCAACAATTCCATGAGAATCCAAATAGATTCACGTACACAATCCCCAGATTGTAAAGGTCTGTTCTCAAGTTCACCGGCATTTATTTGGATGAGGGTGAATGAACTGTGCCTAAAATATATATGAGAATATTAGGCTATATTAAAAGAATCTTTTGTCTCAAAGCTCTGCAGTTTTTCAAACCCTAATGCGGAATGCGTTTTTGTTTTTTAAATTTAAAATATTGAAATCCTTGTTTTTTTGAAGATTTTTTTTTCTTCTTTCTTTCTAACGCGCATCAATTAACTAACGCGCGTGGGAGCTTTGAGACAAATGATTTTTTTAATATAGCCTTACAGGCAAATGGAGAGATCTAAACACACATCAGCTTGTTGGTGCATACTCAAGACAAATAACCAATATATGAATTAACTGATTAATAATCAATACTTGGTAACAAGGTAACCAATAAACAATATTTCATTAGAGGGTTTCTGAGCGCATCAACAAGCTAGAGGTCAGTGTTTATATGACTCCACTGCCAAATTTATATCAAATATATGAATGAATAGCAAAATAATATCAAAATCAATCAATAGTGGATGACCGTGCTCAAAATAAATGTGACGTGATTCGTATTAATTTGTGCAACTACGATAAAATATCATCGATTACACCATAGGTGCCCATTGATTGGGTGAATGTGAGTAAAAATTATACACATTTGAAAACAAAACAATGCAATTAATTATGGTGTTTATGATCGCAAAGATTTCAAAGAAGAAATCTTTTACTCAAACATTCCATGGTTTGCATACAAATATTAATAAAATAAAATAAAATGTTTTTCTGAATGGAGCTCAAACCATTGGCAATAATTGTCTCTCTCAAAGCTCGCAACAGCTTAAAAGTGTAATGCCGTATACACACCCCAACTTTGTATCAATTTTGAAATTTGCAGCAAAAATCTTGGTTTGCCTAACGAAAAAGGGGGACAGGCTTCATATAACAGCGAATAAGCTATTTATAGGGCAATGAACATGCTCGATTTCTGAGCAACTGTAAGAAGCTTTGAGATAGACAACTTTATTTGGCCTATATTTCAATCAGTTCCAAATCGGTGAGAAATATTCAGTTTTATCTATCCGCGCACAAAAGTAATCCAAGCGTATAAGCATGATTTTAGCATACGCAAGCGTCACACATACAATGACACTGCGACATTGCGGGCCATACTGCGCCATGCGAGAGTTTTGCACGTGACGCTCTTTTGAATTCATTTGCTGCTGTAAACAGGTTTTGCCAATTTGGAACTGACTGAACTATAGTAGAACTAAAACATGGAAAATAACAACAACATCAAAATTTAAAAAAGGAAAATTTGAACAAATTCCTGGAACTTACCCATCCTTGGTTTTCTTGCATCCAGTCCCTTAATTGATCATCTATATATCTTGCTGTCCAACCTATAACACTGGATACTAACATTTCTAAGTTGTTTGTGGCACAGTGAAGGGCTAACCTTCCACTGAAGGTGATTAGAGCTGCTATTCTTCCCCATGATATACCTGTATGGTAAAAATAATGGAGAGCAAATAGAATGGGTTAAATAAAAAGAACTCAGAATGTGGGTTTCTTTGAGGAAGGAACCCATAATTATGTATCATGAGTGGCAAGGCTCAAATTAAACGAAGGCATCGAAGGCACTCAAATTAATCGAAGAATTGCCTTCGATGCCCCACCTAGTTGCCCTCAATTTCTGGCTGTTTTCACTCCATTCAAAAGTACATAATTGCCTTGGAGAAAGTTGGTGCCCCTTTCAAATTGCCTTAAATTGCTTGCCTGGCCAGTAGTATCAGTCAACATTGAGTTTGGGTACGCATGATCCTTCTCAAAATCGCGGAAAAGGTGGAGTTTTCATACATTCATGATTACCAAAAATTAGGGGTGTTTTTTAAGCCGTCTGCGAAAAAGAAGAACAAACTGGTAGGCCTATTATATTTGAAGACCCCATGTCCGCCCCTCTGTGCATAAATTGTAAAAGAGGGTATTTTGAACCAAATGTGTCTTCATTTTTGTGCAAAAAAGGGGACTATTTAGAAAGTGTCCTTGAAATGGTAAAAATAGGGGGGGGGGGTATTTCAACCTCCTGGAACGATCATGTATTACCCCACTGAATACGAAGAGAAAACACAGGGATCATAAACTACATTATACCTTTGTAAATAGTGTCTAACATGCATCCACTGTAGAAGGAATCCTCAACGAAATACATGAACAGGAACGGCTCTTGCAATACATGTAGGAGTGCAAATTTATGTAACACTACATGTATTCATACACAGCGATGGAAACACCCACATAACTTTCCACCCGGGGACTAGACCGACCTGGGGTGGACTATACTCTGTTTGGCCATCTCTAGACAGTGACGTAACTAAACAGGCGCAGCTTTTACGCACGCGTGTGTATCTTCCGCCTTTCAACGCTCGTGTTTGTACGCCAGCGCTGCGAGTATGCGCGCGCGTTATGTGATGCAATTAGTAGAATACGCGGTTACGTCACTGTCTCGAGATGGCCAAACAGAGTATAGGTAGGAACTACACACTTTATGGACTTGGACTATTGTTAACCCTAACTTTACAAAAGGAAATAAATCAGTTGAAAAAAATGGTCATAGTGGGAATCGAACCATGGACCTCTGCATTGTAAGGCATGTATCTCAACCACTAGACTAGCGAGTGGTGAACTGGACAGGACAAGATTTTAATCCCTCTTATTATTACGGAAAAAAGTAATACTAATATCAGGCCCCCCAAAAAAGATGTATGGTTGCCCTCAGAGGGCAACATTTTGGAGGGTCGGTAGGTCGATCCTTTTTTTAATTTTGTGTCAGGGCAGTTTTTTTTATTTATTTTTTTTGGGCGTTTTGTTTTTGTTTTTTTAGGTCGGGATGGCATTTTTTAATATGATTTTTTTTAAATACAAATTTCAATGCTGTTTATCACCTCTGACATGTGGTGTTTATATCTTAATTGTAAAAGAAGAATTAAGACTTAAATATTAACAGCAATTTTCGAATTTTATGTGTTGAGAAAAATATTTTAAAAAAATAAAAATGCGACAAGCGAATTTCACGATTTTTGGGCGGGTTGCGGAGGGCAACCAAACATTTTGTGTTTTTTGGCCTTATTATGATCAGTGCACATAATATTATTAATAGAGCTGCGACACACACGATCGTCAATCCCGGGTTGACAGTCATGTAGGTATTTCCACTACTGCGTAGTCATTCACCTCCTGACCACCAGTCTAAAAATACATTATGCAGATTATGCAGCAATATTGACCACATAGTGTTATTGTCATGAGCATGGATTTGGCCTAGTTACGTTTGCTCATAAATACGGGAAAGCAATGGTTTGCTGGACACTGGATTGGGGTAGTTAGAGGATCCCTGATTAGATTTAACGTAACACTTCCAATTTGTACAGGGTGTACTGAACCAGTCTGCAGATATCAGTTAATTGCACAGTAACAAGAGAACACTCTGAGTTGCTTTTTCTGTATTTAAAAAGTTACCAGGAAAGGTGTTATATGAAGCTAGATACAGGATAGCACCAAAGGGTTAGTGCCATTGACGGATGTCATTTGGTAAATTGTCGCAGAGATATGACAAGCATGTGCGCATATTTTAACACATGTCTATGTGTGTCACGAATACACACTTATATATTGACACACGTGCACATTATTGTATGCGGTATATTCTGGACACGAATTAGTAATAGCAGTTTATAGATTTTCAACCAGGGGCTCAGCTAGGATTCATAACACCATTTTAGTGCAATTATGTGGTGGGCAGCATGATAAAATCGGAAGCATATGCGAATATATGTTTATCTTGTTAAAGTATCAGCAATATGCATCACAAATAATTTCTGGGTCAACATATGGTCCTTTGCAAACATATTTCATTTTTATCAATAATAATTATTAAATATAGGACTGAGATCATACAAAAACCAATTGGCATTCTCAAAGTCTCATAAAATAGTCATGTTTGCATCATAAAAAACTGGAAACCGTGTAAAACTGTGAAGATATCCTAACGACAAATTGCGCCATTGCCCTATTATTGATACAAATTATGATTTCGAAATATTTCAAGATCTACAAGGATCAGTAAATAGTGTTCATACACTGGGCATAATAAAATTGAGCAAATATTTATGTCCATCTATAATATTAACACAAGAGTGAGTCATTCATCAACACTACTTGTCAGATCATCCAAAGATAGTCTTTGGATCAGCTTATCGTTTGTGTGTACATACAACCCCTCCTACAGATATGTCAACATCAATTCTAGGGGGAATCCCCTAATGGGCAATACAAATGGACACTTCTTTTTTTGGAGTGGTGGGACTACCGAATTTTAACGCAGTGTCAATATCCCTTTAACACCCTGCCACATATCTAGGTCAATGACTCGACCAGGATATTACGGACATGGACGCACATTGGTGGTAGTAAGTAAGGTAGATGGATGCAGGTCATAGCCAGAATTGTTGTGCAAACATACATCAATGTCAATATTTTGTCACACATACAGAGAGGAATTGTGCCAAAATCATGACACCTTGGCATTCAGCACAGACAGTGACAGTTAAAGTACATGGTGCCAAAATGTATCAGTTATCTTTTTAGTATTTACATAGTCTGGTGTTTTTGTGTGTTTAGAGTCTGGTGTTTTGTGTGTTTAGAGCAAATATTATTTTTTCAAATAAACAATGGCATTTCAACCCCCTACCCCCCCCCCCCCCCCACCTCCAGATTAAGGCTTTACTGATGAGCTAGGGAACTCTTTTTTCTTCTTTGGAAATTCACTTATTTGTAAAATACCCTCTCCTTTATTAACTGCTATACTTTGTGAGAAACAAATCAAATCATCCACAGATATTTACTACCTGGATTCGCAAATTACTTCCAAACAGTGATCTATAAGTACATTTTAAGAACACAATCACTCCGTTTTCAACAATGCTGTTTCAGGCATTATTTTGTTCTATCCTTTTTCTATACTCCCAGAAACAACACTTCATATTTCAATGCGTTTAAATTTCGAAGCCATCCTGTGTCAGATTGTCCTTCAGTACAACCATTTTGGTTTGTAACCTACAAATTACCCCCTGGGGAGGGGGGGGGGGGGGGCAGTCAGGTATAATGTTGTAATCATCCACAAAAAAACCTGTGGAATATGGGTGCTTTTTTCGACCACAACACGGGCCAGCGCGGACCCGTATTAAGGGTCTCAAAATAGCCAATTTCAGAGAATAAAGGTGTCTTTTTCAAATTAAAATAGCCCCCAAAATAGTTGGCCTATAAGATAAATTTACTAACAAAACTGAATCACATACTGCATAATCTTATTTCAGTCTAAACTCTGTCTTGGGGCCTATATTCTTTGTATGAGTATGATTCTTTGAGCTGTAATCCTTGTTAAGGGTCACTTTTTTCCTTCTTTGAGAATCTGTATCAAGGGTAGTTTTTGAGAGTGGATTCACATGGATGATTACAACTTCATACATGAGTGCCCCCCCCCCCCCCCCCATGAAATTACCCCATTTCGATAGCATATTGATGACTTCATCACAGGGATGACAATGACAAATATCCTTCTTCGTATATCTGGCAACCGGCCCAGATCCAGTTTAAGAAGGAAACTCAATATCATATTTCTATACTGAATACATTAATTTATGGGAATTTTCGAATGCTTCATGATGGCTGAGAGGAAGTTTTAAAATCTTACATGGCTCAAAATAAAAATGGATGATGAAATTACGCTACAAATATCAACTGATGATACATGATTTTATAAAGCACATTTCAAAATACAGTCATGTAAATGTGTGCATGTGCATTTCACGCATAATGGCAGGTGGCGCACAATTTAAAGATGCAAAGATAAGTCTCTTGAAGGATACTGTAAAACACTATAATTTCGCGGATACTTTATTTCAAGAATTGGAAATGACTGCTTTTTAAGCGGCCATTTAATTTCGCAAATCTGGAAATTACACTGTTACGATCAATGCAAAATTGTCAGTTTTGTGGGTATTTAATTTTGCGAATCCACATCCCTCGCGAAACTAAATCCCTCGCAAAATTAAGTGGTTTTACAGTACATATTTATAGACCACAAAATGAAATATTTAGGAACCAGGGTCAGAAATACGAGGAGAATCCGAGAATCCATTCTCGCCGGTAAAGTTGCGCGAGAATCTAAGTTGATTCTCATAAATAATCTGTCTATAACGCAATATTTGAATGGAGGAAAATCCATAGAATTTACAAGAATCTAAACGGTTTCTCGCAACCTCTGATGAACTTCTGACACTGGTAACATGTAAATTATTCAAATTTTGGCAGAGTGGTGAAAAAGAAAGCATTCAACACACAAATTGGGCATTCTTGTTGCACTGAAATTGTGTGCTTGTGTTCTCTTTTATTTTAATTGGGAGGCATCCCCGTGTGGACAACAGCCCTAGTTTAATATCAATTCTCTTTGGAGCTATTCACAAAAGGCGGCCTTTGTTTTTTCTGAACTCGCAGTCTAAGTTTTAATACAGTAGGCCCATTTATACAAGAATGTATGAGCAATTCTCACAGAGCCAGCAATCTGCAATTTAATCGCACTACTTCGAAAACACAACACCCAAATCACATGCCATGGCTCACATGATATAAACAAGACGGGATCGGATGAATGAAATAGCAGGTTTCTACAGGTTCAATAATGGCTGGTTTTGTTTTAGGTTCTTCATTGTCTATAAAATCATACAAACAAATTATTTGTGATTTTTAGGAGGGTTATTTATTTATATACATATTTTTGGAAGAGGGAATGTGATGGAAAACCTTTTGAGGGTGCATTTAAATAAACTTAATAATAATCTACAATCAAGAACTGATAGCTACCTGAACTGGGAGAAGGCACGTTTAAGCTTAGAGGGAAGAGTTTTAAGTGTGAGTTGTGAGTTTCATGGTTTATTTAAAGCAATACCAAAGACTTTGTTAAGGGTATATTATGTGATCTTTTCCAGGGGACGCACCCAATCCTCAAAAAAAAATGGGAAGCAGATTTTCTTGCAGATTTACTTTTCTGATCATAAATCATAATTATATTCCAAGTTACAGAGCGATACGATTCCTAATTATCTCAAAATCATGGATTTAGATTAAAATTTGAAAAACAGATTGTACCGGAGTGGTACAATCTATTTTCAAACCATGATTTTGAAGTAATTAGGAATCGTATCGATCTGTTACTTAGAAGATCTTTATGATGTATGATCAAAAATATGAATCTGCAAGAAAATCTACTTTCATAGTAAAAATCAATGATAGAGGGCGCTACTTGGAAAAGATCACATAATATGCCTTTAACACTGTTCAGTACTGACCATTTTGCAACTTCTCTTATTAATTCACCATTATATGAAAAATCATGCGACAGAAAAGAAATCTCGGCACTCCTGATTATAATTCAATAATAAAATTATGGGTTTGGGTGATTCTCTTCTTCGCAAGGAATAGCGTAACATGATTTAATACATTCCCCCGATGATATTAATGGACTATAATGTCACTAAAATTCTACATAGATACTCTGGACTCAGTGCATGCTACCCAAAGTCGAATGCTTTTCTGTATTCCATCTCACAGGCCAATGTCCTTGTGCCTTTCCATTGTGCATTTTGCCACATCGGTTTTAATATCGTTTAATAAGAAGTCGCTCGCGGGCAATTTCACATTAATTACCACTATCATTCTTTTTCTAAAAATAGTTATGGATTCTTAGAAGAGGCTAAAGTTGGGTTCAAATGAAATGTTGAACACATTGCACTTTCTTGCCGAATGCAATGATCGGGAGCTGTTGAAAATAAGGAAAATAACCTGTGAAGGCTTTTCCTCGAGATTTTGAAACCAGCACTGTTTTAAGGGGAGACTCGAGGAAAAAAGGTGATTTTTTTTCTCTCCAAATTTTCCCTTTTTTGGCACTTTTTAGTCAAAATTAAAAAAAAATATTAGATAAAGTTAAAAATATTAAAATGTGTCCCTAAGTTAGTGTCTTTACATCATAATCAAGCGATTTGGGCATTTTTTACTCAAAATGATTTTTGTTAGCTTTGTTCAAAATTGTGGGTCAATTGTGTTTTTCTCAAAAAATCAACATTTTTGGTCAACATTTATGCCATATTTGGATTCTCTGATCCATTTCCTTTCCAAAAATGTATACTTTTATATACAATTGAGTCATAGTTCAATAATTACAGCACTCACAAAATTCAAAAAGTGACTTTTTTGAGTCCCCTTATATTATAAACTAATTTCATAGAATTCTGATGAATGACTTTCAGTTCTACAGTAGGATTTCTATATCTTATTCTACGACCATCCAAACAGAACAATGATTTGAATAGTTTGATCAGTTCCATTCCAAATTGGCGAAGCCTCATTGCAGCAGCGAATGAATGCGAAGGACGTGCGTGAAGACAACAAGCGCACTGTGTATCATATGCTAGGCATATTTGTACTTATTTCAATGCATTTTACATGATGATTCCAAATATGGTCATGAAATTCAATAAATTTGATATTTTTGAAACATTTTGTGAAATTTTGGAATGTCGTCTGCAGCCGCCTGCCGCGTGGAAAGTGTTAATCGTTGTTTTTGTTGTTGAAGAAAGCCCTATATAAAGAGGGCTATGACTATTTTTACTTTTTTATTTGTACTTGGTGTCTGGACATGTTTGGAACTACTCAGACATACATGTCAAAGATAAACCCTTGCCATGATAAACAAGGCTTTTCACAAAAGTCACTAGATTTAGCTGGTTTTATAAATGATGTGTCTGAATAAGGTGTTGACAATCATGTATTATTCATACTAATCCTATTTAAATAGTGAATGAGGCAGAGGTCCGAATATACCACTTACTCTGTCAAGAACGGTATTAAATATTTAGCATATTTTGGAGTGGTAATACCTGGATAATATAACATGACGCGTGGCTTAGCTATAGTTTAATCAGTTCCAAATTGGCGACAATTGTGAGGCTAATATTTACCCGCAGCCCCAAATGGAATACCTACTTGTCCAACGCTCGCTGATACCTGTTTATGATGCACACTTCAATATGCGCAACAACATGGATTCTTTTTGCGCATGGACAAATGCAAGCCTCACAATTCTCGCCAATTTGAAACTGATTATACTATAGTGTGTATCTGGATGGAAGGCTTGATTAATCCCAAGTATAACGCACTGCATGTACACTAAAGTACAGAAAGGAAGATTACAATCCATTTCTAGCCAATGGATTCAAATTCAAACTTTTCGTTTGATTAGCAAGTCATTTCGATTTGTGCTGAATCATTTTGTGTGAAACCATTCAAGTTCCTGCAACATTTGAAAAACACAACAAAAACATCTCAGCAAAAAATGTTAAAAACAATATGCCATGGTCGAATATATTTCAATCAAATATTTAGAACATTTTGGAGTGGTAAATACCCGATAATTTGATTTGATGGGTTATTTAATATTTAATATTGGACAGACTACTGGGTCGTAATTTCACTGACGACGACAATCCTTTGTTGCCAAAATATTGTTGTAAGTACATAGAATAAATACACTTAATATATATTTTGAAATTAGGACATTACATTCTGTGTCTTTGAGTGATGTTAAGTAGATAGATAGCCAGCCCACTGCAATGAAACACTCCCTTGTATTATAACCAGTATGATTCAATTAAATCCGTCACGGTTTTGGAAATCAAAACATTTTCTATTTATGTCCGATTTACGCCCGAATTGAGCTAGGATTGTAATTGCAATCAAGTCATATGGAGCAGTTGTGATTCATCGTTCCCATTAACAAACTCACCCTTCCTCCTTCCAACCACCACCACCGTGTGAAGCGGACATGTTGTTAATTGTTATAATTGCAAATAGCTCTCCACGATGAGATACAATTGAATCATTTTCACCCAGACAGATTTTGAAATCAGAATGGATTCAATGCAATCGTAGAGTGAGGCATACACAAAATAGTTGTTTGTATGGCGCGTAACGGGTAGAAAAAGTGGAGTCAGGCGGTCAGTGTTTCCCTTCCCTTTTACACCCTCATTACTTTGTTCCTTACATTTCTTAACCCTAACCTAAGACACTTGAACAGCAATCCTATAATGGTAGCCCCATCCCATCCCACCCCCTCCCCCCGGTGTTTTTTCTTCAGTCTCATGGGCCATTGTGGGAGGCTATGTGGTGCCCCAGATGTACATTTTGAGAGGTTGAATGGCATTGTGCAGTTATGGTGGTTTGCACCTAAAACTCTCATTCCAGCAACTTGTTTCGAATCCTGGCCTGGGGTGGGGGGGGTCCCCTTTTCAGTCGTAGTTTGTTCCATTTCCTCCTGCTTATTGTTTTTGTTACAACAGTTGGCTTTTTACATTTAGGGTTAATGAAAAACAGATTTCAAGTCCCGATTCAAATGTTAAAATGTGAAGCTTTTACAACTTAAAATCAGTGTGTGTCAATTTTAAAATAGTAGGATTTGGTAGAAGATTTGGTCAGGTTACGACAAACATCTTTTTCTTTTGTGTGAGCTACAAACATCATGTGACATGTCTGGTAATGACTCCCTTGTGATCCCAAATCATTGAATGTTAAAATTGCTACCATTGAGTTGTTGGCAATAAATTTGTTGGGATTTGATTTGATTATTCCGGTTCGGTAATACTACGGTAGGAGGGACGAGCTGCGACGACTTACACGTGGTAACAAATTTGCAATATTGATTCAATTGTGAACGATTCTACAAGAGAGAGTCACTTGTGGGATTGAGAAAAAAGAAAACAGAAATGTATCAATGGATACGAGGAGAGAACAGGAATGAACTAGGTCTAACATTTTAACACGATGACCGAACCTCACCCCACAATATACCCATTGTCCTTTTAAAGAGCCTGGTTTTGTGTCTTGTTTCGCAATTCAAAATATGCCGCTTCTTATTGGCTGTTTCTGAAGCTTTTAACTATTGTACCAAATTACAAAATGTTATAACAATAGGTATTACAAGAATAGCCATTTTATTACAAATTTGTTGTATTCCATTCTCCATCCCTGCACTAAATTTGTTATTATGCTTTCATCACGGACGGACGGGTTCTTAAAGTAAATAAAAGCTCAATTTAAAAAATTGGTTAATATTATTAAATGGTAGGACTGAAATTGCATTCCCAGCCGACAAGCAGAATCTTGTTTGATTTCTGGGATACAAACTCAGATTTGACCGTCAATCCCAACTATCCAAGTAGAAGAAATAGGTCGGTCTCTGCAACCACTTGTTTAAATATTCTTGTGAAATTGCTGCCTGTTTAAATGAAGGTCAGTTATTCGGTTCAGTGACCTGCTGAACAGAACCACAAAACCACAATGGTTTATGTAAAGTTTAAATCAGACAAGTCAAATGTTGATCTTGTATTGTTCGTTGGTATTTCACTCATATTTTCATAATTCCTCCGTCGTATTGTTCACAATAACGCACGGATTCAAAGTCAAATCAAATTATTATCCCAAGATGGTCATTGACGGCTTTTATTCACCAGATAATTGTTATTTTTTCACTTCTCTGTTTTCTTTTCACCGGTATGTTTTCTTTTCAAAGTCACCATCACCAGTGAAGTGTTAAAACTGCCTCAAACCAGTCTTTGTGGACAGGGGGGATGTCATTGTCTGACTTGCAGTCACAGTAGTCATGTATCTACATGCAACCCCTGGCGCTAACACTGACCAATCCCTCAATGGTAAAATTGATATGGCTATAATTGAGATATGAAATATGATGGTATTTAAATGATGTTGTTTTTAAAAAGAGAGACCTGAAGATCTCTATGGAGTGAGAGCTGGATTTGTTGTTCTAGCACTTTTTCACATTGCATTTTAATAGTAATCAGAGGTTTATGACCCGTCTTACAAAATGTGATTCAATTTATATCTGAGTTTTGACTAACAGCAAGAAAGGCATGACAAACATCAGGGGTAGAATTTCGGTGCGAATCCGCGAATCGATTCACGCAAAGATTCGCGCAAGAACAAAGCAGCGGGAATCAAATCTGAAAAAATTTGATTCTCTTTTTTTTTTTACTCTTTTTTTTCTAAGTCAAAAACGGGACCTTAGATGACTCGTATTTGATCCTTAATAACCCACATAATACCCCTTGACCCACACCATTAGGGATAGTAACTCCTAACCTAAGATCTTATACTAAATTATTTAATTCATTCTTATCAACAGTATGATTTTTTCAACACTGTTTTCTATGTAAAAATACAATTTATTTCAAAATCAACAACATCTTTAATTAAACGTCATAGTTGGAGATGCAGGGAAATGAAAGTGCACATTACATACAGCTTGTCTTTCATTGTGACCCAGGAAATAGAATATAGACATTAGTCCATGGGAGGGGGGCAGGCACCCGGGTAGAGGAGGCTAGCTAACTGTATCTTGGCAAGTGGCAGGCTAAATGGCTTGATACTTGACTGTCTTTATACCTACCAAGTAAAACAAAGGGGACACAAAACAGGTCATACTCAGTCTCATTACATTTTTCATTGACTCATCAATATGGGCAAACATTTTTTGATTCACGCAAAGTTGTTGCGAGAATCAATTAATACGCGGTTTGCGTGAATCAATGATTCGCGCGAGTCCTTATCTGCGGGAATCAAATTTAGAAAATTTGATTCCCGCACTTGGAGACGAATTTCTAGGCCTGAACATCTCCAACTATGGTGTGAATTCCTGGACGGAGGGCATCCTCTGCGCAGTGAGTTATCAGTAGGTAGATACAACAGTTTCATGTAGGAGCAGCGTTCGAAATAGCCGTACTCTGTGCACTCGAAATGACCAAATTTCCTGGCGGATAACCATTCTTTTCTTGCTGATTATCCATTTGACCGATAACCAAGATTTTGACACCAAAACAACCGAAACAATTATGGATAACAACAGATAGTGACGGATAACCAAAATCTTCGGCTAGGTTATATATGTTTTTATTTCAAACGCTGCTTAGGAGGATTCATTTTTGACATGCATGCTTCATATGGATTGAAGATCTGCAAGCAGTATTGATTGATAAGAAAACTGTGACCTAATCACAAATAATGAATACACACTGATGTCACTGCAGAGAGTAAGGCAGAGTCTATTTCTTATTTTTTGAATACCAAATAGCTCAGCTGGTGCATTTAAAAAGAAAGTTTTGACAAGTTATGAAGAAGAAAGAAGAAGAAAAAAACATGTCACAACACCAAAGCAGCTACATACTTTCTATTGCAAATTTAATTACAATATATGAAGAGCATCAGAAACACATTTCCTCCGACTCCTTTGAAAAAGACAAAATGGTGTATCATGCAGTGCAGCAATTCGAGGGTGTAGTGCAACAAGGGTCCATCTGCAATAGCTGCCAGATGTTATCATATGTGGTAGCCTGTAGCAAACCCATTGATATTATACTAAAAGTAACACGGGGCAGCTATAGCAGATAGGACATTTTTGCACTGGACATTTCAGTTATGTAAAACAGGCAATATGCCTAATAGCTGCCACATGTTATATATTAAGATTGCTTTAAGATACACCCTTGTGTTATCACAATCTATCAGATGGCAGCCATTGATATACGTACCTCTTTGCCCGTTTTCTTGGTCCCTAAATAACTCGTCTGCTAAGTCTCGAAACTTGACGTACGCTGTGGTTTGACTTAAATTCAATTGTTCACAACAGCTAGAGAAAAAGTCTGGATTACTATTTTCTATCTCTTCACCTGTGGACAAAAGACACGGTGAAAGAGGAGAACAAAAGAAAAGAACAAAGGAAAAGAATGCGTTACTTCATGCGTATATCATACAACATTAAAGATGTTTAATGCATTATGATCTGCTATAGTTTGCTCAGTTCAAAATTGGCGAAGCCCCTTTACAGTAGCGAATGAATACAGAAGGACATGGGCGCATACGAAGGCAACAAGCGCACTGTTTATATGTGTGTGACTCGCGCGTGGGGCCAAAACCGCGTTAGTGGAGCCATAATCGTGTGTGTACGCTTGGATTACTTTTCCGCACGGAGCGATAAAAACTGAATATTTCTCGCCAATTTGGAACTGATTAAACTGTAGTCTGGGCTTAAAAATAAAACATCCTATAGGACATTAATTTTTATTGTTAGAGTTCAGTGTCAATGACATGTCATGAAGTAAAGTTCTTACATCACTTCTACTTAATGAAACACTCATAATGCATACACGTACTTGAATTATTATTAGAGTGTTGCCTTTGGTCATATACTCTAGGATTAAAATATCCATTGGCTGAACAATGAATGGAACATGCTCCGTGCCCATTGTCTAAACAAATTCATCTTCTCTCATCCCACAAAAATGATTCAAAATTGAAATTATTGAACAATATATGTGCTCGAGCAAAGTCTAGACATTGGACAATTTGATGGTTTAGTAGAAACATCAATCAAATGATACCTCAAATTTAGCATGTGTTGATCACAAACTACTTGGATTTTTTTGTTTGTAAATCAGAAGTAGCTCCTGGCCGTCTACTTCATATTGCAAAATTAGGAAAACACCAGAAGCTAAAACTTCATCATTGTATAAAATACTTGTGTAAGAATCTTCTGACTCTTTCTAAAAATTGAAGCTTACTCAAATGGTATATTTCTTACTCCACACCAATGCCAAACCTTTTTGCAATGGCTGTGTAAACCATCAATTTCCAGTTAGAGTTCCACAAAAGAAATGTACGGACAACATCCATTTTAAACCCACTCATCTTGTAATGCAAAGCTTTCTCCGATACATTGGACATTAAGTTGTAGCGTGAATATTATTCCACTACATGTACATTGTCTACAACAACATATCTGAATGGTCTTGTGGGGAAAACATTTGGTCCGATTCGCTCGCAACTGATTACAACAACACGTTTGAATGATTTCGCATAAATATCTTATCTGATTGCAACTGAAATGTGATAAAGTGATGGAAATGGAAATGGAAGAAACAACCGTAAAAACCTCCTACACAAAAGCCATGTTTACTGATCTGTGCGGGATTTATTAAGAAACCCAGACGACATTTACTAAGAATGGGAAAAAAAGGTTGCCATTGTGTGTGTATGTTTCCATTGCGAGTGCTTTTAGCAACAAAATTAAACCAATCTTTTCTTAACGTTTCTTCATTTAGAATATGGTAACAAGGGAAATGTTCCACTTCTTAATGTATACTTGACTATAGTCTATATGAATCAATTTTTAATGCACGCAAATGTCTATTTTAAACGTTATTACATATATTTGGCTGCAATTGTAAACTATTTTAGAAAATTTGTGTACATTTTTATTCTCATACAAACATTCTCAATGCGTAATTTTTTTCTCACAAATAACGAATACTTCCGCAATCAAATTTGGTGTTTGCAGTCAGTCTACAGTCTGTCCTTGGACTTGGAAATGTAATAATGCTAGGTGAATGCGATGTAGTTTATGAATGAAAGAATTGTCTCATTTTTTATATCTTGAGGACATGGGTTTAATAATAGATGCAGTCATGAATGGCACAAAACTTGATTACTAATTTTTTCATTCAGTCTACCAAACGAGCAAAAATCAAAAGGTTTTGTCCATCTCTGTATCATCCCGGAAATTCTTTGTTAGGCCAAAAAAATAAATAGTTGTGTTGCCCTCATCCGGCCGGGTCAAAATTCTGAGAATGTGGGCCGGGTATTTTTTTTTTTTTTTAATTTAAAAAGAATTTCTTCTTTTTCTCTCTCTCTTTTTTTTTCTTCAAGATTGTTTTCCCTCAAGATCTTCCAATCTGTGAAAATTGCACAGAGAATGGCAAGAAACCAAAATATTCACCATTGGGTTGAAAATACATCCAGTAAGCGTTTTCCTCAGTATCTTCACACATGTTGACTGAAATAATATGTATAAAATCAGTGATTTGGTAAAATTTAAAATTTAAAAAAAAAAAAAATACATCCGGCCGGCCGGCCGGCCTTTCCGATTTTAGGCTTGTGAGGGCAACACAACTATTTTTTTTGGCCTTAGATGCACCAATCTCCTAGACTGTGCGCTCATTGACATTCAAACGTTATACCTATTTGTGTACCAAGGGGAATTTCTTGTAATTTTGTCAATGAATGTTGTTGAGAGTTATGTGTGCTTGTATTTGCAACCATTTATTGTTCTTCTTTCTTTTTGAAATTATGGTGAATAACATTTAAACTTAAATTTTAAATTTCACATCTAAAAATAAGACAAGCTCTTTCTTCTGCCGTATTCTTCACTTGCATCTTAACACTTTTCACGCCAGTATTTATGGTTTTACCATAAGAAACTGATTGTTCAGAAACCTTTCCCAATTTTCAAAGTCCTATCTCAAGAATGACTGAACCAATACTAGGCATGTCTGTACTTATTTTAATGCATTTTCCATGGTGATTCCAAATATGATGCTGAAATTCAATAATTTTGAAATTTTTGAAATATTTTGTGAAATTTTGGAACTGTGGGTCGTCAGCCGCGTAGGAAAGTGCTAAAACAAAAAGCTTCAGAAGCTACTACCCTGGTGACAAGTGATTGATCCATGATCAATACTAAGTGAATCCGTTGGACGCATTCAAGTGGATGATGGGCCGCAATAATCACAGTCTCATTGTGTGTTCCCTCCTCCCACTGAAATAAATCCGTTTAACTTCTTGTCGAGTTAATCGGTCGTAAAAATGTACGGGATGTGAAAATCAGGTAAACATAAGACACTGAATTCTCAACAAGCTGTGGAGATCTTGCATTTCAAGACATCTCTGGGAAACTTGTAACGGCGTGCGCAAACATTTTGGATCATATTTTGATCAGCTTTGGATCATATTCTACAAAAGAATTTGTATTAATTCTACAAACTACTCAATTGACTGTTGCTATATGTACAGATAACATAAAAGTTGGATGGAGGAGGGCAGCAACAAATGGGCACCATTAATAAAGGTTCAGATTCTGAACTGAACACTTTTTCATGATTCAAAATGTCAATTGTATGTGCTTAAAAAAGGTGTAATAGCAGTGTTTATTTTTTCAATTTCCCATTTTCATGAAAAATAAGTACTTGTGATATTTTGAGAAGGAAAACAATATCTATATTTATGTGAATTAATTAATTAATAAGATGATGTCGGCAATTATATGGTTAAGACAAGTTTTTAAATGGATTTTCTCACAATTCACTTTTTAACCAGTTTTCAGATTTAAAATAAAAAGGTGGAATCAAAACTATAAGAATAATCTGAAGTTTTATGCAAAAGGGTCATGAAGTAAGATTTGGTGTCCATACTCAATTCCAGTACTGACAAGATGTGAGTGTATTCCAGTGCTAATGACGCAGCAGCAGTATGCACCAAAGATGGCATTCATCTTTGATCGCACCAGTGTATACACCAGCACACTATGGTTTATTCATGTTACTGGTGTCGCATGCCCATTATATGAAGGGTCATCCTTAAAATAGTCATATTATTCCAAAGTCTGAGTTGCATAACTCCAATGGTTGTTATTTTAGAAGCACAAGGTGACATGAAATTTGCCCATTGGCAGTAGCTCACTGCAGTTTAGCTTATTCAGTCTTTATGGAACATATCTTGCGACTAAGATTTTACAGAAATAATGAGAAAAATATGATGGTTTTTTTCTGATATCAAAATAATATGATGTGAAAAAAACCCCAAAGTGATCGGAACATACACCTTGAACATCATTAAAATAAGTTGACATTGTTTCGACCACCCCACCTATATATACATGTACACCAACGTCGACCGATATCTAGCGACAGGAGTAGGAACGTGCCATTAGAATCAAGCGCCCGATATTAAGCTGTGCTCATTGGGATACGCTCTACTGTCAAGTTCATACTTCAGCTTGAATGGAGCATGATAGCACAGAACAACTGTTGCGGTCATTCACCTGAATATTAAATCTAAAGAAAATCTCCTTCTCTAAAATGCATGGTATGGGGGTAAAACACAAGGATTCCACTTTTGAACAAAGGGCGTACAATTTTTTCATAAAAGTGATTATTTTGTTCAAAAAGAGAAAATTCTATAGTAAATGAAAAATAGCCACTTGTGATCGATCATATGTGTGTTTTTCAAGATATAGATGAAAACGGGAAAAAAATTAAGAAAATAATAAGAATTTAAGAGTAATTGTCACTTGTAAAATCTGAATGCGTTGATCAATTTGGTGTCATTTTAAACCTTAGAAAATGCTCTGAGAGCACTCATAATAAACTCAAAATTGTCGTCACCTGCAAAGCCCCCTCCCCCTTTTGATGTGCTGCATCACATATTTTTCTTCGAATTTCCCGTACCCATCCCATACACCACATTATATCCTTCATCAATATATTCCTGTTCATTAATTGGTTAAAAGTGTGTCACATGATCAAAAATAGTCTCACCATTAGGCAAGGTGCCCGTAAATTTGAATTGAACAGTTTGTTGGTTGGAACTTTTTAAAACTTTTGAACAGTTAGCTTTTGACTTTGAAACATATTGAAGCTACAGTACTAGTGCCAGGTGGTGAGTAAAATTCTTTTTTTAATATATTTCTCGTTGCCTAGGCCCTAGGCTAAAATTTACAAAAGCTTAGTCTTAGCCTAGTAAGGCCTAGGCTGAGCTCAGTCTTGAGAGTCTACTTTTAACAAATTAATGAACAAGAAATATATTGATGAAGGATATAAAACAAATATTTTCTGCTCTTTATTCGGGATCTGGTGGAATCTATTGGGCCCCTCGGTGAACTGGAGACCGTGGGGTACTATTATGGCCCAATAGATTCCACCAGATCCCTCAAGAGCAGTAAATATTTGTATACTACCTCATCCTATTTTGTACTCACCTATTTGTCGTATTCTTCTTGCAACATCATTGAACGGTTCCGTCCTCACATTCTGGTATTCTTGCGGATTCAACCCATTTTGGCGTATTCTAAATATACAAAAATCTTCTATGTACTGCCGCGTGAGGGTGTCGTTCATCTGTAAATCATAACGGACACAAACAAATTGGAGAATATTCGTCACAAATTTTGGCAGAGAAAATTTTAAACTTATAGCACACATGTGTAAATTTAGGTCAGCACTAATTGGCTTAATAACTAAACTGGAAGTGGAAGGAAGTCTTGTCTGCACTTTGTATGGATGCACAATAGAGTTTTAGGAAATACCAGCTGCACGGCAGATTTTTTTTGTACCAAAGATGAATGGCACTGAATGGTGCATAAAATAAAAGCGCTGGCGTCTCAGTATTCAATTAGTGCGTTAATATAAATAATTGAACTTTTGGGGTCATTGGTTTTATACAACTGCCTGTTGAATTTACTTTCAAAGCTACAGGGAATCCCTTGGTATTTCAGTCCACAAAAAGGACAAGATTGGGGGGTTCGGTTTGCGAATGAAACTAATAATTAACGCAATGTTTCATCCCCAAGTCTTGAAAGAGGAGGGCTTGAGGCCAGAGTTGTCCACTTAAGTAGTTGAGGAACTTTACATTTTTGAGGTCCCATATCTTTTCCACACAATTCCTTGTCGCAGGCCTCAAATAAAGAAATGGAGAGGGCATGCAGTCTAAGGCAATTTGAAAGGGGCACCAACTTTCTCCAAGGCAATTATTTGAATGATGAGAAAACAGCCATAAATTGAGGCAACTACATGTAGGTGGGCATCAACTTCTATTAATTGCCTTGATCCTGGCCGTGTTGTGTCATGGCAACGACCCATGTCTTACATTTTTTTTTAATATAGGGCTAGAGTCACAGAATGTTTGAATTATTTGAGCATTACTCTGCATCTTTTGACCAATAACAACACACACCATATTTCCAGTCGTCCAGTAGATTTGAACGTTGTTCAAACTTTGAGATTCTGATATCTGCAATTAAATTTGAAATGTCCACTTTCGTATTTAACAATGTACATCAGATGGAACCAGTCATATAATCCATAGCTAAATAATTTGATGATCAGATCACATTTTTAAGAATATATCGTATCATACAAGCTATGTGAGGCTCAAAATAACGCATAAATGTTGACCATAGACTTTCACTGTTTCGAAATCTCTTGCTTATCTTCCTTGTACATAATCTTCCTTGCACACAGAGTAATGTATTTAACACAAGCGCAATCAAATGTCTTGAAATCAGGGGCACTGGTATCAGTTTGCTGGTCATGTTTGCACAATACTTTAGTAGGAAGCTGTGTGCATCTTTAATTGTTTCATCATACTGATACAAAACAAGTAAACAATAACAAGGAATAAGGAAAGGGGATGTCAGGCCAGAGGCCACACTGAATTGCACTTGTTAGGATAGCCCAGAAATGTGATGTCAGGCCACACTGTATAATGCAATTGTTGGAATAGCCCAGAGATGTGATGTGAAGCCACACTGAATTGCAAATGTTGGGAAAGCCCAGAAATGAGCAATGTAAAATGTTATATGTGCTCATGACTCATTTAAAGAGGAAATTAGGCTTACAGATATCTAGAGTAAGAATGAACTTGACTGATGATAACCCCTAGTATGGTGAGTTGTTTGTTTGTTTGGTTTCCCCTATGTGCAATTCTAACATTGTTGTTATCATCATTATGACCGAGATCTGGTCAAATGAGGTTAAAACACACATGATTTTTTGCAAAATAAATACAGATAATTTCAGCAGATATATGCATCAATAACAGAGTAGAATGAAGTGTCAACATATGATTATTTGTTTTTCAGACAAAGACTTATTCATACCTTGGACCTTTAAGTCTTAAAAAAATTAAAAAAATAAACAGGTAGTTTTAACTAAACAACGATACCTTGGCCAAAATGTAAATCTTTGGACGTTCCATGGTTCAATTCAAGAACCATAGTCCAAAGTTTGTGTGTGTGTATACAAATTTGTCCCAATAACCACTGGAAATGATGCCATGATACCCAGAGTACACATTAAAAACGAGAGGTTAACAAAATATCATATGGGGTTGGGGTCACAGAACAATGTCCTGTAGGATGAGAGTAAACATTGAACATAATTGGATGCCCATCAAGCAGCTGTTGTGTAATTAATGGGGCTGTCATAATTTCATATTTTGCTTTATTCTATATAATTGCTTGAACGGAACACCAGTCTATAATAATGGAAACATTTGTAATTAAGGGCGTCACACCAACCACACTGCCTAATCCTATGATGGCGTCATTACTGATTGGGACAGGTGGCATGTAAGGGAAGGGGCAGCGCAATGACCAAGTTAATAGGGTTAATTAATTGACAGAAGTAACTTCAAGCTTCGGATAAAATAAGTCATGTCTTAACCAATAATTAATATAACAATAACAATCATATGAGTAAATAATTTCATCTTAACTCGACACATTATAAATGATGGTCAGTGAAAAATTTCCCTGATCATCCAGAATTTGAACCTGGGACCTCTGGCTCGCTAGACCAGCGCTCTACCAACTGAGATAATGAGTCAGATGGGGAAGAACAGCGATAATATATCTATAGGCCTTCAGTTCAATCCTACCCTCTAACATCTTCTTATCCAAGGTCAAGTATTCCAGTTATGTCAAAATGAGGGACTTGTTCTAACCATGGAAATCGTAGAGGGTTTACAACACTAGAGAGCGGTTCAATATGACTGCAATAGGAGTCGGGAGGGCTCTGCCACCAAAGCTCTGAAGAGTGAAACACAGGAAATGGGGCTGGACAACAAATCTCTGTTTACATATCACATGTATACATGTTCATACATGTGATATAAGGGCAAAGACCTTAAAAAAGTTTGTTTTGTAACCAACCACAAAGTGGAAGCTGTACGTGTAGACCTATATGTACAATGTACATGTACTTTATGAACTGCAGCAGTATCTCTCCAAAAGACAACAGAGCCTGGCATGCCTGTTGATAAGTGAAGCGTACAAAACACACAAATCAAACAAACAGTAGGACAGGATATTATAATGTATAATCAGCAAGTAGGAAGAGGCCCTCAAGGGCTTCTCATTCATACTTGATCATACCCCCCCCCCCCCCCCCATTTTTTCTTTAAATGTTTAAAGGCAGTACGCATCTGTATTTATTTGAACCTCGATAAGGGCCGCGGAAAGATAAAAGGAAATAATTGATTGCCGACACTTTTGGAACCCGATAGTATATTTTGACGGAATAAATCGTATCGCAAACCATAGTTCATTCTTACGCTGCCCTTACTTGGATCCATTTATTATCATCATAATTCCTGCTGTTGCCAAGTAACACTAACACAGCCTAAACACATAGAGGAAAGTTCCTTCTGAAAAACAGAACCATAAAAACAAATAGTGCTTCATGCATTCTTTAGAAGTCTAGTTTCACTTCAACAAGACTGGTGTCATTCTTCAAGAATGTCATCAATTACCAAGACAATTGTCCTGAATAATAGTATTGTTTAACCAATTCTATCAGATCACTGTGTAATTCAAGTACCTATTTCACAATCGACACTGCACTGTACAGTACCCGTTCTCACGGTTCTTGAATTATTGTATTCTCACTGCTCACCAACTGTGACAGTGTTGTGCTGTGATTTGTTTGAAAACTATTGAGTTTATGGGTGAAAACTACTTAGTTATGGGTTTAATCTATGAGGTATGTAGGGGGTTTGTGTGTGTGTGCACACATAGCAACCATGTTCATTGTACGGGAATTTCCCAAAGGCATATGACGTACGAATTTACTATTCACTTGTATTGGTTGGTATGTGTGTAGTACAGTGCACATTCAAGCTGCCACACCCCCTTTTTGACTGATTTAATTCTGAACAAATTAATGATTATTTCACAACATTGTTTCAATGTTTCTAAAACATAGCACATTTGACCAAAGGTGTGCTAATACACCATAGGATGCATTACTTCATTGATCCTCAATATTCAAGGTATATAGATATCAAGGATAAAAATTAGAAGGCGCTGGGTGCTTTTTAGCTCCTGCTACTTCTTTAATTGTGCCCGGTACTAACAAAAAACTTAGACCAGGAGCCACATTTATCATCAAACTGGCACCTGAATAAATTTGTCCATTATTGCATTTTCCATCTTAAGTTTTCAAGTTATAATAATTCTTTCCCTGCCAGTGGCTCTAGGCAAAAACATTCTTTGGGTATCAATTCGTCAAGGTCTGTGAGATATAACAATAATTATATTGAGCTCGAAAGGTTGCTCATTGAATCACTCTATCATAATCCTAGCTCCAAAGGTTGCTCATTGATTCACTCTATCATACTCCTAATACAGTTGCGCTGGCTATACATTGCAACATTGCATGTTCACGCAATACCATTCATGACTATACCCCCCACCCACGGCCACAGAAGTGTGAATTCTAGCTTAGTGCTGGTCTACGTGTTACAATTCTAGCAACTCCAAGCACGCTCTCTTGCTCAATATAATAGACCAAGGCATTGACAGACCAACCATGCCAGCAAATCTTGCATGGAAAAATGCACGTAACATACACACATTATAGGATTGCTGCCACACACTACAAAAGCTGTTATTTTTGCACGCTAAATCTTTAGCAATTTCGCCATCGTTTCGAAAAACATCAATTCTGAATAATTTTCTATGTTGTTAAGTTCGGGATTGATGTTTCCTCTACATTTATAACCCATGTTTGTAACATATATATTTGAACGATGTTATCATCTTTCACAAAATCCAGCGATCAAAATGTACAAAAATGACTGTAGCGCGAAAAATGAGCTCTCTCTGAGTGCGCTATTTAGCTCCAAGGCAAGCAAGGCGTATCATACGTTGCGACAACAAATGAGCAACACTGTCAATACGCATACCACTAACATGACTTTGTAACATCGACGACTTGATGGCCGGCCGTTGCACTTCATCAGATCATTTCCGCGTAACATATCCACCCCATTTACATTCCGAGCATGACACCCGCACCCTAGTTGAAGCTTCGTAAGTTGTGTAACGGAGAGCTAAGTTAACAGTATCCAAAGATTTCATTTGTTGGCGTGCGTACTCTACGGTATTTCCCCAAACGGTGAAAGAGCTTAACACATCTGGTAGGCGCATTATCATCGTTAAACTCGGCGTTGAATTAGTAAATACCTTGGAGTCCATTTAGCCTAATCAGGGACGCTACGTCAGAGCAGTAGCGTGGAATTTCGTCACAGTTATTTTAAACATCTCCAGAAATGGAATTTCATGGAAAGCTACCTCCTCACATATTTTAAAAATCTTCTTGGATTTTCAACTTTTCCTCCACCCCACTCCTTTAAGTAAGATGTACGCCCAGTATTATAAATAAGAAAAATAAAACTAGTTATCCAGCGGGTAACCCGGCAGAGATGTTGGTTATTGTATAAGTGGAAATTTTCGCTCCTCGCACATTTTGAACAAGTTTGCTTGTTTTCATTTTCGCGATTTTCAGCTTCCTTACATACATAGACCTACATTCAAAAGGAATATATTCGCGCTTTTTTATTTTTCGCGCTTGCTGATTTAGTGATTTTAGCGCGAAAATAAATGTAGCGCAAACATTTCCACTTTTACAGTATTCATCACTATTTGTTGTTATCCCCAATTGTTTCAGTTGTTTTGGTGTCAAAATCTTGGTTATCGAAAGAAAAAATGAATATCCGCCAGAAAAATTGGTTATTTTAGGTGAATGAATTACCGCTATTTCGAACTCTGTGTAGGCCTATACAATAACGAACAACCACACCCCCAACACCCCCACACATTCTTATATTCACCCCCAATGTTTACTGTTCATGTTCTATCATTCCAGATCTCAAATATTTGCATTTTTGAGCCTACATGTATATATGCACAGCACAATGTTTTCGAAGTTTTATTTTTAGATCTGTCAACTAATAATATTATTCCTCAACTCAATTATTTTCACACGGTCCATTCAGTTTTCGAAGTTTTATTCTTAGATCTATCAAACTATTGTACGCTCTACCTCATCGAGCTAGAGACACTGTGTCTATAGTGGAATCTATATCCATGTTTGACTATAGTCTATCCATGTACGGCTGTTGCTGACAAGCAATCTCGTCGAACAACTATTACTACTTATTCCTCAACTCAATTATTTTCACACGGTCCCTTGAATGGAAATTTAATTTAAACAACCTTTGAGTATGAACTTAATTTCAATTTAATATACACACTGTAAACATGGTGTATCTTACTGTCCTAAATATAGATTTCATTCATAAGGCCCCCCCCCCCCCCAAAACAAAAAAAATGTGGAGGGTCGGTAGGTCTCTATCTTCTTCTTTTTTTAGGTCTCTTCTTTTTCTTTTTCCCTCTCACTTCTTCCATTTTGACAAAGGCCTATGTACAATGTATACATATTATAGTAAGTGAAATTTTGACAAATTTTGAGCAATATTCTTTGGCTTAAAATCGATGGATTGCGGCTTGAAACACGCAAAATAATTATTAAACATTGTTTCTACACTTTTGGGAAACAAAATATACAAAAATATTGACATTTTATGACGTCTGTAAAAAGATTTTTAAAAAAATTTTTAAAAAAATGGCGACCCAAGAATGTCGTTTTTTGGGGTCGATTGCGGAGGGCAAACAAACAAGTGGTTTTTTTTGCCTTAATGTAAACCATTTCAATAAGAAAATGAGATTTTCCAGGTTTAATCAGAAATATTTGTCAACAATAGGCCACTGAAAGGATAGTGTATTTTTGTACTGAATGTTTAAAAGGGGTATTGAAGTGTTAACAAGATTCACACTCTCACAAGGAAGTAAACACTTTTACACTACCATTCTGCCATTCTTACAATTTGATCAAATACAATTTGGTTTTCAAGTTCATTAATTGATGTGAATATCATTGATATTTGTTCAATTTATATGAATGATGATAGGTATGTTTATTGATCATATCTGCTTCTCGTTTCTAAAACATGAGATATACATCTATATATATAGACACAGATCGTGAAGATGAGCTTTTGAGTAAACAATGGGCATACCTGTCATCCAATGTCATGTCAATGTCAGGCTTTGTCAGCAGGATTAAGACTATGCATCACAGGGCACCCAGTGTAAGGACATTAGGAATAACCATAGATCCTTGAAAGGATCTATGGAATAATGTAATATTATTCTTTCAAGATTCCAATATGATACACATGAATGATGGGAAGAATGTAGGGGGGGGGGGTAGAATAGTGATCATAATATCAACTGCCTTATAACGCATGGGTCGTCATTGTCTTCCACAATTGGTCCTTGTGAGCCCACTTTGAATTATTATACCAACAACGGCAACAAATCAATGTTGATGGCTACATAAAATCTGAGTTCCCCCTCCCCCGCCCTCTCCCTACATAAAATGTTTTATCTGAATAAGATACCCTTTTTGCTAAGGAAAAACATCTCTGTGGAATATAAGATAAGAACACAGACTTGAGTCTTTCGCAACATCCTCAGTTATTAGCTAATTAAGTGTTGGGCTAATCAATACGAGAGACATTCAACGCTAAAACTAAAACCAGGAAGTTCATCAGCCATGGATATTTGACAGCTGATAAACACAGACGCCTGCTGTTGTCTGTCTATCAGATAGGACACCGGATCCTATATACCAATTTTAGACCCCGTAAAATAAGACAAACTTACTTGTGAAGAGGCCGAATGAGAATAACCATTTGCAGTATTCCATCCTGATTTATTGCCATTCGGTGCTAAGGTAAGAGCCATAGCAATAGATCCCATTTAAATAAGGACAGGTCCAACCAAACACAACAGCAACAGAATCAAAGTCCACAATAACACAAACTACCAAAATGTCAACAGAGAGTTCAAACAAGATTTCCCAATTACCAGCACTCAATAAGAGTATGTGTGGCTAATGCCTCAGTACTTGAGATTTCTTAATAGTTCACAAATAGTTGGCATACCACCTATGGTATTTAAACTATATCCGATCAGCTGATCCCATGTTTACATGTAGCGCCAAGTAATATCTCCTCATACAAATTATCCAGTACGAATTCGGAACTGATGTCAGCTTTTTATGATTCCAATAAACCGGTAATTCAAACCAATTGAACAAGAAGAACCAATGATGATACTCTTCTGCGTGTTCCTCTTTCTCTTATTGCAAGCTATAAAGCAAGTCCATAAACACGACACACACGCGTCAAATTAATTCAGAGAAAAGCTGATCTGAATCTCATGACAACCATACACGTACTGCACTGACTGGTCATTGACCATATCCCAGAGCGTCATAAGCATGCATGCACACCACTACACATGTACACACAGACTTGCCTGCTGCTCGTTGAACCAATCAAATCTGCTGTACATGTACACGCCTCCTATCTGCAGTGATTTACTATACCGCTTACATACAACCCAGGAAGCAAAGGATATAGCGGGCATTTCCCCCAGCAGCAGCTGATATTTTCGTCCGTTTGTTATTTTAAATGAATCATTTTTGTGTATAAATAACAATCAATAATTCATTTCTTAAGTAATTATTTAAAACAAAAGCTACAAGACCAGATAACATGTCAATGACCTGCCCGTTCAATAAATACAGGGTGCGTAAAATACTGCAGTAGCGGAAAGAAGCCAACTTGTTTTCAAAACCAAGTTAAAGTTTGAAACCTTTTTTAAACGTTGCACGAATGATATATATTTCTTCCTAACTTTGTGCGAAAAAATGTAGTCAATTGCATTTTCCCTTTTGTCTTTGGTGAACCTTTTTGCTGCCCAACCCAATTTACATGTTTGTCCACGAGCATATTGATTTTCAATTGAAATTGCACCCATCCATTGCATTTTCAAATTTGAATATTTTCATTTTTTAATTCAAATTTAGAACATTAAAAGCAATTCATAGCATGGGTAGGATCAATTTATTATGTTATCTCCCATGTTACCAAGAAAGGATGCATTAAATTCAAATCATGTCACAAATGTTTTACTCAAATTTTCAAATTTGAATGAGAGATGCATTTTGCGATCTTATGCGTGTTTTGGGAGTCTCATGGACGGGTGCATGGGTAAAAGGTTCACCAAAGGCAAACAGAAAATGATATTGACTTCCTTTTTTCACACGAATTTAGTAACCAATTTATTTTATTTATAACTTGAAAATGGTTTACAAAACAAGATGGTTTCTTTCTACTATTGCCTGTTTTTTTACTCACCCTGTAATATCATGTAATGTCAATATCGATACTATTGTTTACAAACAAATAGGATGACTTATTCAGTGGCAGTGAATATGAAAATATCTATATTATAGATGAATTTGTAAATACCATTTCTGTCAACAAAGTTGATTTACATTGGCATGTGAACAAAATGTATTGCAAAAACAGTGAAACAGAAAGAAGGAAAAGAAATAATATGTGCACTATTATTACTACATGGAAATGGTGGGGGGTTGGGGGCAACAAAAGGAAATAAATGGCATGGGAATGTTAATGACTAATAATGGGGATTAAGCCAATTAACACTGAAAGCAAACTGATAATTCCATTACCATAAAGCGTTAATAAGTCTAACACTGTGGCTTCATATTATCTGTATACAACAATTAGAACACCAGCCAAAAATACATAATGTTACAAAAATAATGGATGATTTTCACTTTCCAAGCTGAAATTTTAGAGAACCCTATTCTTAAAAATTACATCGTTTTTGGTTAAATATGGGGGAATGGGAAAGAAAAGATGTTATCATAATCATATAACCAACTAACTTACGGTATAAACTGTCAGACAGACGACCAACTCCAATGGTTCTTTTTTTATTCTTGTAAGTTGTATAGTACAGTTAGCATCTTTGTTTTTATTTTTTCAATGACTGAATTTGATTTAAATGTGACATTACATTTTTCAAAAAGTTTAATTCATGATCACATGTCCACACACAACACAAAATATTTAAAGATTTGTCATATCCTGACCAATGTTGTCGTCTACGTCCGATATATAATGCTTACGCTATGGAAATAATTTCTCCAACTCAAACCAAATTGGACAACAGTTTTTGAATGACAACATTTGTTTTCAACACAAAATCATATAATATATCCAATAAACTATCCTGCAGCAAATATTATTTGCTGCAGGATAGTTTATTGGATAAAAATAACTTTAACAGTTTTAATCACAGACAGTTACAAATATTTTTTTCAACTGTCACTGTTTTAATATGGGATGTTAGTAATATTTGCTGGGATAGGTTATTGGATATTCATGGTCACATGAAATTTTGTAAACCACCCCAAAATCTAAAATTCTTTGAATAGTTTTAATATGGGAAATTAGTAATCACATGGAATTGTTGCGAGCACAATACAAAATCTAAACAATTTTCAAATTGTGATACTGAAAAACAAGTTAATTTTGCTAGCAATTTAATTTTGCTAGCAATTTAATTTTGCTAGCAATTTAATTTTGCTAGCAATTTAATTTTACTAGCAATTTAATTTTGCTAGCAATTTAATTTTGCTAGCAATTTAATTTTGCTAGCAATTTAATTTTGCTAGCAATTCAATTTTGCTAGCAATTTAATTTTGCTAGCAATTTAATTTTGCTAGCAATTTAATTTTGCTAGCAATTTAATTTTGCTAGCAATTTAATTTTGCTAGCAATTTAATTTCTAGGGGATCCGCTTCGCCAAATTAAATTGCCGCCAATTATATGATTTACAATGATTATAAATATAGGAAGATGATACAAATAAGTGATATTAAATAGCCGCAAAAAGTTGATCAAATGCTACTTCGCTAAATTAAGTTGCCGTGAAATTAAACTGTTTTACAGTATTATTGTCTGCTATTTCTGAATGAATACACGTGTGTGACAATTTGACAACAAGTGCAATAGCACGCTGTGACTAAAGTGGATTGTACACGTAGTACCACCCATTATCCTTGACCCATTTAACATGTGTACATATGATGCTACATTGACTACGTGTAAGCTTCTTTCCCACAATGTGGTCAGACATCACCTTGAACTTGGAAAGTCACATCACGTCCCGTAACATGGGAAGAAGAGACTGCACGGTGAAGTCATCAAATCAGTGGCATTGCTAGGTTTTCATATTGGAGGGGCAAGAAATAAAAGCGAACCTTAACCAACAACTTATTTGACGCTCATTTTCCATGATTTCCCTTGTCAAATGAACCAACCGAATCAATCTCAACCAACAGACTCATGATAGTGGGGCCTCCCCCCTCCCCCCCACACCACCCCCTACGCCACTGCATCAAATAGTCCACAGACAAATCTTTCTGGATACTATGCATTTTTATTTTTCTATCTATCTATTTTATCTATCTGTCCGTCCATCCATCCATATTTTATAACCCATGGATGCAGTGTTTCAAATGACCTATCATTTTTAAGGTTAATAATTTAGTATTATTAAATCCTGAAGAAAATGTCCCGGGGGCGGAGTACTAAGTGGATGTGAGGTTACGGGGATGTGGATGTGCCGCCAAATAGGGTCCCATTTGTCACACATTCGGTAAATCAATTACCCTTTTTCATAGCCATTTTTGGAACATGTATGGGTCTAAAATCCTTAATTTTGCAGTTTTCCACAGACATTTTAGCAAAATCTGTCAAATATACAGGATTATTATGGGTGTCCGATAAACATATGGGTCCATTTCCCAACAAAAAATGGTAAATGTGTTGGTCAATTTTCATTTTGCTGGCGGCACATCCCTACCAAATAATTATCTTTATCTGAATACCCCCCCCCCCCCTCCCCTGGGGAAAATATACTTCAGATGAATGGTGGTGAATTGAAGCAAACTTGAGCAGTTCTCACCACACACAAACTGACTTTAAAAATGTCACAAATTATGGCACATTTATGATGTCAGTCATGGTCATGGTTTTGTGCTTTGTAAACCAAAGTGAAATTTGAGTTTGGTTATTTTTGAGTCACTTATTAGCAATATTTTGGCAAGAGGCATTAGTGCGATTCGGTTTTGCGTGACATGAATGTTTAACCGACATTAAATGTGACTGGTTACGATATCAATAGATGCAGCTTGTCATCTTCAGTTAAAATCAAACGGAAAGATAAATATTTATAATGTGTTAAAAGGTTCTCGAGTTGGCTCAAAATCGTCCAGCAATGTTTCGTATTATTTCCAATACTGGAAGTGGGAGCTTTGAAATTCTCTATGTCTTCCTACTGATTTTACATTATGACATGATTTGTTTCGAATAATTACAACTCCACCTTATTTACAATTTCAATACAAAAAGGCCTAACAAATTATTTTCTTCATAATTCTCTAACTACGGTGATCTCACCATGACTTGACCAGTAAAGATGACCACTACATTGTATGCATGGCAAATAGCCAACTACATCTTAATATAATGATGATATCATCCAGAGCTAGGAGCTGCGGTCAATACAAGCATCATTATCATGGCAACCTGCAGCACCCCATCGAAGGGATCCTCACTGACGACTTACTGACTGACGCAATTCTACGAAATTATCAGGGGTGGGCACGTCCCGGAGGAAAATTAGAATTTCTGGACATACGTACATAGGTTTTCATCCTCAGGCTGCTTCATTTTTTAATCAAACACGCTATACTCAATTATCTATTGCTCCTATATGGAAATCAGTTCAAAGCATCCACTTTTGAGATTAACCCTTACCCCTCATGGGGGTGTGTAACAATAAAGCTAACAGGGGGAAACACAGTCCTGACAAATAAGGACAGAAAAAATGGTGTGTGCCTTCCCCGGGTAATCAATCCCGGGCCGCCTCGGCCAGAGTCCACCAGTACCACGCTAAGGGGTCGCGCTCCCAAAATTAAAATTTTGGAGCCTATTATGTACCTTTGCGTGCTTCTGTTGGATTTTGTTGGATTTAGCAGGGTTAGGGTTAACGCTGGCACATCAAGCCACTTGCCTTTACAATACAAATGGGGCTGGTCTTTATTTTTGAAAGAAGCAAATGATCATACACACTACATGCATTATAATGTAAGCAACCAAAAGAGTTAAGTCAAATAATTGCAGTGGCGTAACTAGACTTTTTCATTTGGGGGGGGGGGGGGGGCAGGAAGGGGCAGTGACTTGAAATGGAGGGCTCCTAAGACAATCCCCGATCTTTTGAGTAAAGAGATGCGCGCATAGCGCGCGAAATTTTTTGACTTTACAGCTATTTTTGCACGATTGAGCTTCATTTTGGCTCTAAACAAGCTTGTACCACAGAATATTTCATTTTGGGAAGACATATGCACGCGTAGCGCGCGAAATTTTTTCATATGTGTACTTTTGACCATCATAATTCCATGATTCCTTTAGTCAAATGAACCGACAGTGCCAATTTCAACCGACACGACGTCATTATTGGGGGGATTTGGTGTTTACAGCCGTACTTGATTTCATTTGGGGGGGGCAAGCGGGGGGGGGGGGGGGGGGCAAGGGTTCCAAGTGGAGGGGCTCCCGCCCGCCCCGCCCCGCCCGCCCACCCCCCTCTGGTTACGCCACTGAATAATTGCTAATTGTTTGTACATTTTCTTAATAACTGATACAAATGGATATTTTATAGTATTAATTAATATATAGCAAATTGTTGTTAGTCATCTTAACTGCTATTGTTTTTATTAAACTGTTATGGAGTCCAAGGCATAAAATATAAATGCAAGATGATGCTAGGTTAGAATGGGATCTGTAAGCTAAAACAAATATCGAAATAAAACTGAGAATCGTTTCATTTACCCTATTTATGTAATAATTGTCTGTTCTTGTCAATTTTTGTTTTCCCTTCAATTTGTATCATAAACACTTAGGTTAAAAAGAACCTTTTCACTTGTATTTTAATGCTTTTATTGCTATTTATAAAATAGAGTAAAGTTGAAGTAAAACTGTTCACATACAATATTTTATATAACACCTTCATTTTTTACAATTACGTCAAAACTAGACACTGATTCAGAAAATATCTTAAAGCCCATTTCTTCTGATAAAATCAAAACGAATTCTGTAAGCCTACCGCCAACTTTGAAGAAATTAAAACAGGGCAATTGGTCAATGAACCATTAATTCATTTGTGGAGTTTTGACCCTCAGATATTTAACTTACAATTGTCAATTACTCAATTAAGACATTGTTTTGTTGAATTCATTTTTAGCCCTGAGTAAATGCAAAATTTGGGTAAGATTACAATTTTTCTGACCTCTAAGTTATTAAAGATTAATATTATATTAAAATCCTATATAGAATTGCCTCCGACCATAAAAATAAAAATTGGTGTCAAAAGACTTTCTTAGCTTCCTTGAATTCCTGTTCCAGTCAAATGATATCAACTAATTTTTTGAAATATTTGTTGAACATTTTCCAAGAAGTTTTCAAAAAACAATCCAAAATAAACAATCAAACCCAAGTAGAAATCTGGACAAGAAACAGCTATCAAAAAAGGATCCTAGATGACATTTCTACATGCCCCTAGAACAGTTTCGTGTTGTTTTTTGTTGCATCATCATCACCGTGGTAATGCACTAACGCATGATTAACAATATTTCAAAAATGTGCAATGTACATCACCAAATTGCGAACTACGATAAACAGAAGTTTGTGGTGGAAAATAGCTTTGATTCATTACAAAAAAATGTGTGAAATTTCAAAATGAATGATGGATCGAAATGCCGAGAATGCTGAGTCCTTTGAAATTCGTCGCTGTTCTGACATAACGACACATCACAACAGAATTAAGTAAAGTGATGTGTCGTTATGTCAGAACAGCGACGAATTGAAGGTACATCAAGTTAATGGCTAAATGGCCTCGTAATTAATAACCTGAAATATTTAAAATATTTAGTAATGATCCCTGTTTTTTTGTGAGAGTTTTGATGGTCTGTAATATTTGAAGCCCTAATTAAAGCACAGAGATGTTCCGATTTCTGTCCCGATTTTCAACTTGATGTTTTCTATTCTGCATGAAGGGTCATCCTTAAAATAGTCTTATTCCAAAGTTTGAGTTGCATCACTCTAATGGTTCTTATTTTAGAAGCACAAGATGACATGACATTTGCCCATTGAATAGTACACAAACTAGCCGGGTGGTTAACCACCTTTGGCGGTAATTCACTGCATTTTGGACTATAACTCTAAATGGAACGCATCTTGCGTCTAAGATTTTACAGAAATGATGAGAACAATATGCGTTTTCTTTTGATATCAAAATATGTTGATGTGAAAAAAAGTCGGAACGGAACATACACCTTTAATATCATAGTGTTGAACATGGTTTCCCTATGCTGCTACATGTTAAAAGGGTGATACAAAACAAAGAGTTAATTTACTTGCTTAAAAGCAACTTGGATTTGTCCTTCGTTCATAATATTTGAAATTATTTATATTACAGAATTATAATAAGTTCCTTGAAATTTGTCCCTGCAACTGGCCCACTTTGACGGTATTTGATGGATCTCTACCCAAACGATTCTGTCACTAAACAATTATAATTATTGACACATTAATTATTTTGAAAATTGGTTTAAGTTATAGGAAGTGTCAGAATTTAAAACATTGCCCACTATTCAAGAATGATGATCTACCCATTGTTACAAAATATTGTAATTGTTATCTACATCATTTATGCAGGTGTCAATTTGAAGCCTGGATCCACCCTCCTCAGACATCACCAAATATCAACGTCGTTGTCCTAACATTCATTTTTCTTAATTAGGTGAAGCTTAACCTATAAAGTTTATGAAAGGTGTGAAGCTTTGTCATGTAATTTGTGTTTTTTTGTGATGTGACATCGAATCAACTTATGGTCACGTGGAAAATATAACAAAGTCGTGGCGTTTCAAACAACTATTGACAATTGTTGCATGCATCCTAATCACATCACGAACGACTGGTATTCTATTACAATATTCACTAAAAAGTATTTGATGTAGAACAAGGATGTACTGTCAACACTGTTGCAGAGATTGCAAATTATTATTATTCCGAAAATTGAAAAAAGCGAAGCTTCACCTATGTAAATAATTCAAAGGGTGAAGCCTGGACTAACACATTTGAAGTGGTGGTGAAATCCTGACCTTAAAATAATTGTCTCAGGCGAAGAAAGGTGATGACTTGAGGAGGGTGGGTCCAGGCTTCAAATTGACACCTGCATTAAATGCCAACAAATATGGTAGGTATGTGAAGTTTTAGCGTGTTGGTTTGGTCATAGGCGTCAATGGTTAGGTTTGCACTGAACACTGACCCTGTCAACCAGACCGCTGAAAATCAGCTTACTGCCCAGTCAAGTTTCTACATGTAGACTTGTCTACGTACATTGTGCAATGGTGGAAATCAATGGTGGAAATCAATGTTGCAATAGTTGGTCAAATAATTGATCACTGGTTGCCCTCCAACTATTCCAACAAGACTCATAGTTGAGGAGCTGAGGTCTCAAAGTCACTTTTACTTTCTTCAGGCAGTAGTAGCGACTTATTGGAGTCAGAAAATATGTGTAGTATATAGATAAATACATATGCAGACTTGTAGTTCATGAGTCTGATAGTATGCCAACACTTGTTTTCAGGAATTTGTGATGATATGCCAGTACTTTTAAAAATCTTTAAGACTCAAGCTGCCCCATTCCAAATAAATGCAACACTTCGAGGTTTAATACCAATCCTATAAAAGGTCTTAATATTTGTGAAATTCTATTCAGATCTTATAGGTAAACTCCAGGATTAAAGGCAACAAACTGCTCTTTCTACTGCATCAGTTATGAATATTGCAGACATCTTTATTTTGTGTGTGAAATGATATTGAAAATATAAGATACTTTGTTTGTTTTTAAATTTTTCCAATCTAGTTCAAATAATGATCAGTTTCCACGAGAGATTATTAAATGCTACATTACCCATTTTGATCCAGTTTTGATACAATTTATAATTATTCTATTGTGAAAGGTGGGACTGGGCAAAATGCCACTAAGTGAAGCCATAATCAGCCACATATTTATTTCCTTGACTGAATATAGGATTATGATTATTGAAGTATAGTCAATTCTCAAATCAGTTGGACTCAAAATCACATTATCCATGCTTGCATACATTTAATATCCGATTGACAAAATATCCGATATTAAAAATGACCATAAAACGTGAACAAAGCATCCTGTGCTCATGGCTGGATGCACACATCTATGGAAGATGGATTTTTTGGACACATATTTATAGGAGGAACTGAAGAAAATGTTTTGGATGTAGCAAAACACGAGGCAGCATTTGTCTTCGCGTAGATTTAGCTTGTAAATGATAAAGCTGCCTTGAGAGTATTCCGTACCGGCATCAGAGACCTTATTGGGGATTAGGCGAGGGGGGATCCCTGTTTTTACGGGCCCGACTGACCACTTTTTGCATTTTTCAAGAATTTTTTTAGAATTTTAGATTTTTTTTCTCAAATCATGTAAAATCAGCCGTTTTTTGGCCGACAATCGACCCCAAAAAATTTTTCACACATTTTTCAAATAATTCCTGATTTTTGCAGATTTTGGCAACATTTTAGGTAAAAAATAAAATAAATAAATAAAATAAATAAATAAAAAACCGACCGACCCTACTAGACAGGTCTGTCTGCCTGTAAAACAGGGTGTGTGTATTTGGTCGCCTTACGGCACATTCATACTATTGGGGATTCTATGTCAAGGGGGCATCAAGATGCCTAGGGTATGTTGGTGATAGAAGCGGTGTGGGGATAAGGGACCTAAGCTATAAACATTGCTAATCAGGGTAATGGTACAAAATTAGTTCACAATTTAGGCTCTCTTGTGTCGTGATACAAAAAGTGGATAAATTAACACAATTCGTGTTTCTCTTGCAAATTGAAACACTTTGTATCAAACTCCTGTTTTAAATAATGTCAAAGCGAAGAAATTTGCAATATTTTTTGCGCTTTTCATGCTTCCAGCAGCTACCACTAAAATGTACAAGTCTGTGTGATGAACTTTCTAGTCACAAATTAAAACGCAAAGGAACAAGGTTTCAAAACCGGCAAAGCGCAACTAATTAATCACACAAACGTTTTACACAGTACAACATTGTGTAAAATAATGATATGGTTTGGTGGATTTCCCTGGAAAATTTGAAACATTGGATCACGCTCTAAAAACTACTTTGTGTAAATTTAAAGCATCATATGCAACCTCATGAATTTGAGGAGCTCGTAAAATAATATAATCACTTAATCCCACAGCATTCTTCAATAAGGCAACAAAAAAGAAATTGTTATATTGGCGTAACGGGCTGAACAAAAATAGGGTAGGTAGGTAGGGATTTTTTTTTTTTTTTTAATTTTTTTTTTTTTTTAGCAGCTGTTTTTGAACAATGTTAACCGAGTTTAAACATTCCCTATTGTTTGTTAGAAGCACCGTCGTATTTCGTTCGAGAAAAAACATTTATTTTTTTCATTTTTTTATTTTTTAGGGTCGGTCGGTTGGTTTTTTTGTTTTTTTTTTCACTGAAAAAAAAGAAAAAAAGGGTAGGGTCGGGCGTATTTTTAGGGTCGGGCGGGTTACGCCAATATAACCATTTTTTGTTGTTGGCCTAAGCATAAGCTGGATAAAGCCAATGTGGAACTTATTATCCATTAAGCCAATGTGGAACTTATTACCCATAGCATGCAGCATTAATGTTTAAAGCTTTTCACAGAAGCAGGGTTGTTTCATGTTATTAATGTACTTACATTGTATAAAATTATGATTATTTCTGGCTATAAGACAAACTGGTCTTCTTTTCAGGGACTCCTAATGCGAATAATGCTAATCCCGATTTGTCAGAGTCAAGTAAATATACAGATAGATTCTCTATGTCCAATATAATGTGTTGCTGTAGCCAGGGTTGTAGCTACGCCGGACGGGGCTGGACAGGGCCATCCGGAAGTCGTGCTCAGCGTCCGGCACTCTTTAAAAAAAGAGTTAAAAATCTGGCACTAATTTTTTTATTTTTTTTATTTTTTATTTTTTTTTATTATTATGAATTTTTTTTATTATTATTATTATTATTTTTTTTTTATATTTTTTTACAATTTGTGGAAAAAAATTATTAAACTGCCTCATAAAACAAGATATTATATGGCAGGAACCCTCAAAGTGCATTTATAACCGCTTAAAAAACATTAAGAAGGCCTCTAGACCCCATTCCATGATCCACTGCACCTCGTTCGCTACACTTACTCCGTTCGCCATCAGTAAAATTGTCCGGCACTCAATCTGGTCTAGCTACAACCCTGGCTATAGCTTAACGCTGTGGAATACGCTGCTTCACAACAATCTTTGTGTAGTGTGTTTGGAGCAGCTACCAATTAAATAATATTTCTTGTGTGTACATTATTATTTATATTATGATGAATTTTCAAATAGCTGATTTGAAATGAGAGATAAATAAATTAATTATTGGAAATTACCACTTTACAATTAGAGTATTTTTATCTTTTCCTTCAGGTGGGGGAAACAGGGTGCTGCGTCTTATGTAAATATTGTTATCGTCGCTTGCAGAAGGGGAAAATTACGACAAATCCGGGGGATTGTTCTTTCTTCCTCATACATCATTACAGTATTTTTATCTCCTCCTCCAGATGGGGAAACAGGGTGCTGTGTCTGTATTGTGATTATTTTTATCGTCGCTTGCAGAAGGGAAACATTACGACAATTCCAGGATTGTTCCTGCTTCCTCATACATTAATTCCGGTTTATAATTACGATCGGTTTTGATTCACAGCAGTCCCTTGTTCAGAGAAAACCAACCTAAACTTAATGGTAGTAATTAACAACCACAATGCTTGAGAGTTGGTGGGGAAAACAATGACAAACTCTGGGGATTAATCCGGGGGGGAGGGGCACTGACATTGGAAAAGGGTATCGGTATGTGCCGCGCTGAAGACCCCCCTTTTCACCCTCTGCTGCTAGTTCTTATGACCCCCCTTTTGAGCCTGCATCAGTTCTTAAGACCCCAATTTTATTGAAAATTCAAAAATCACGAAATGTTGCGTTCCAAAGCCCCAATTCTTCGAACATTTTGCGTTCTAAAACCCCCAAAAAAAATCAAAATCAAATTTGCGTTCTTGCTAATCAAAATTGAACTATAGGCCAGTTCTCAAGACCTACTTTTTTGGAAAAAAATCAGTTCCTAAGACCCCCCTAATACCCTATTTTTCGTCATAAAATCCACTCAGTTCAGTTCTGTAGCCCCCCTTTTTGAGACCCTGTGCGGCACACCCCTACCCCAAAAAAGTTGAGTGCCCCCCCCCCCCCCGGATTAATCAAGCTTTTTTTCCGGGTTTATAGTGACTAACCTGTTGGTTTTGATACAATTCAGGTTTTTTTGTTCATTTGAAAATACAACCTAAACTTACTGGTAGTAATTAACAATCAAAAGTCAACATGCTCTTATATACGCTAAAAACACACACATTTGTTTAACTAACCCAATACAAATATTATGCGGAGGAAATCGGGTTTACCAAGTCGGTACGGTTTAGCAATACCAGCACATTGTAAAGCGATACGAGACTTTATTATATCCGCGTTTCATGGAGGAAGTTGAGCTAGTTGCTGTTATGATGACTCACATACCGTAATAAAATTGGGAACCCTCACTAAGGCCAAAAATAAATAAATGTTTGGTTGTCCTCCAGAGCTCTCAGAGAGGAGGGGCGGGTTAGCGGATTTTTAATTTTTTTAATTTTCTTTATACCAGCGGAAGCTCAAAGTTCAGCCAACAAGAAGTTGAAATCACACTAAGAGCTGCACATATATGTTATAAACACTTGTTTAATATTCAATGCCATTTAAACTGTTAAAAAAAAAATCTGAAAAAGAAGAAGAAAATCCAAATGTAAAAAAATAAGAAAAAAATTGAAGCGGCCCTAAATCTGACGAGCGGGCGGTCGGGGACAACATAACATTTTTGTTGTTGTTGGCCTAACGGCAATTACTATTGATAGCCAACCGTCACTGCAGTCGCAGTTTCATTCATAAACTTTGCACACGGCACACACAGACACATGTGGTGCAATTCATGAATGGGACAAACATGTTTTGCTAATCAGCGATGATGAGACCATGAAACAAAACAGCCCCCATCCGAAAAAGTCATTAAGACGATCTGATGACGAGCTTAAGTCTTGAGTGAGTGAGCGACTACGTCTTGTAATATTTTTAATCCTGACGCTATGCGTCTTTTACATCTGACTCAATGGGGACACATCATCACATGGCACTTGTGGAAAATCCCCGCATAATTGTCTGCAGTTTATTTTCCAATTTGTCTTCACAATAAGCAGAGCCCCGACCGACTACTTGACTCACATTTATTGAAAAAATAATCCGAACTTAATGACCTGGTTATTAATTTGCAAAGAGGGGGGGGGGGGGGGGGGGTGAGGGGGGACTTGGGTTACAAATTATGGCAAATGGCAAGACATACATATAATAATCAACAACAAAAAATCGTACATGATGATGAGTCAAAAACATTGGTCCTATTTCATGACATTTGGTTTTCTGCTCAGTTTTTTTCACAACTCCTATTCTAGAAGGAAATCCAAGCTATGTAACTTCAAGTTCAAGTGAAATAAACAGACGCAAACAACATGAATCCTGATTTTGGACAGCCACAACCAGTTTCTATCCAATACCCACCCATATCCTTGTCCAGTGATTTTCCCAACATACTCATATGACATTTTTAAACATAACAAATAACCAGTGGCGTACCCAGCTTTTGGAAACTGGGAGGCACGACCATAGTTGTACCGACGAAAGGCATGATGTACCGACAAACATTTTTACAGACTCCCAATTTTTTTTCTCGTAAAACTTGCACAATGTTTTCCCATCAGCAGCTGAAATCTTGATAAGTGGGTGGGGGGAGGGGGGGGGGGGGGGGGGTAGGGGTAGCAATGAGGTTGTTCAGATAACTGGCAGAAAAAATATTGCATGGTCAAAATAGCAAATCTACCAACCCCAACGGAGGGTCGTGTTTACCAACGGGGTTATTTCAGGGGGGCACCAGCCCCCTGGACCCCCCTGGACCCCACTGCAAATAATCTGAAAATAACCTGAACATTTAAATGCTGACTTGGCTTCCTAAGGCTAGTAACGCTATTTTAAATGCTATTATTTCAGTTTCTGCTGTTTGTTTTAGTGGGTTTTTGTTTGGGGGTGGAACTTGACATTTACATAAGCATTTGACAAATTGAGTACTTCATATTTTCAAAGTATATTTCAAACAACACTAAGAACATAATGCACACAAAAATAATTCTTAATCCTTATTTTCTGTTTGCTAAAGAAAAAAACAATTGTCTGCTTGCTAACAACAACAAAAGTATACACATTTCACATTCAACAATGTGTTATGTTAATATAACCCTAAGCTTGCTGACCAAAAAACAAAAAAGCAAAAAAGGCAATTCATAAAAAAATCTCACATACATACGTGTACACACATGCAAAAGACATCAAAAAGCCAAAAACCAATAAAACACCAATAATCAGTGAGTCTAAATATCAGTTCAGACAAAGCACTTTACATTGCTTTCATCCTATACAGGGTGTCTCAGAAAAAATTACAACGCTCCTTTATGTGATCGTAACTTCCAAAATATTAATCAGAATAGAAAAATTTAAACAGCAAAATTAAGTCTAATTAGTTGGCTATAGTTTATAACAAAACCGCATTCAATTCAGCACAGTGGTTATGGAGAAATTAGCGATTATATAGAGGTAGGTGAAGAACCCTCCCATCCAAGTTTGCGTAAAAATTGCAACTTTTATCAAGTTTTAAACCTAAGTGGAAAAATAATCACGATAACTTGCATGTGCAATATTATGTTGAACTTGGTTAGCAGCTGGCATATTAATAAGAATGACAGACAGAGAACATTAAAAAAGTTATGATCATTATCTTCGCGAGAAATTTCTTGTGTGTGCTGCTGTCTGAATCACCCAATTTGAGCAAACTTGGATGGAAGGGTTCTATACCTACCTTTACGTAATCGCTCATTTCTTCGTAACCACTGAGCCGAATCGGATGCAATTTTCTCTCAATTATAGCCAACTAATAGGACTTTATTTTGCAATTTAAATTTTCTGTTCCGATTATTATTTTGGAAGTTACGTTCACGAAACGGAGCGTTGTAATTTTTTTTGAGACACCCTGTATTTTAAATGAAACGTAATTTGAAATTTATTTCAAGCCTCCAACGTTATTTATATATTATACCCAACAAAGACAATTAAAAATGGACATTAGGCAAAACCAGACTATGTTAATAATGGACAAATTCAGATTAATATTAATATGGGGGACGCTTTACAGCTGAGACCAAAGCGATGACCAATATATAGAAACCACTTAACATGTACCATAACAAATGAAATGACAATTATGGTATAATTTACTGGTAATATCTAGTATAAGAGTATTTATTTAATTGGACAATAACTAATGGTACTTTCACTTGTTATAAATTCAGTGGTCAGGGTATATACTAAAGTCAGTATCAATAACTTCAAATAATTGAAGACGACAATACATTAATTTCAGTGGCGACTCGTTAATGTTTTACAGCTAATTAATTGTGACCTTGGCGCCTGGAACTCGCTTTGTCCTCACGAGCTGTATTACCCAATTACTTATCATTATTAATTAAAAGTTGATCAAGATTTGAAACAAAAGAAGTCTGGATACCAGTTTTACCACTGTACTGTATTCCACCCCTATTGAGACCAGAATGACTTTTTCTTCTAGAATTTGTTTGAAAAATGAAATTTGTTTAAAATAAATTATTTGATTCAACGCTGTCACTGAGGCAATCAAATATTTTATCTTACCACAGTTTTGGCCTTATTTAATAATAAACAAATAACCCTAAAACAAACAAAAAACTAAAATATCGACAACAAAAAATCAACCATTTGGCTGACCAATGTGGAATTGTTTAAGGCATTTTGTAAACAACTAAGCCGCTTGAAGATGTGTACTATATATATGGCCGTGTGTTTTGAACTCGCCACCCTTACCGTTGCATGTCCAGATTTTTACATTTTACACCATCTGAGATTCGAATTAGCATATCGCAATAACTATTTGTTCTACCCCATAAAAAGTATATATTTTCTGAACGGTAATCTCACAAGGAATCCAAATATGCTATTGGAATTTAGATAAGACCTGATGGTAACAGGTTGTGATTAAGAATGTTAAAAAATTATCGATTTTTTTTCATATTCTGATTTAAGCTCAATAATAATTTTATACCTAATCCCAATCATAATTTTACTGTGCATATTTAAGTTCCTCATGCAATTACCCATCAGAACATAATAGTTGTTAATGGTAAACATGTTGAAATATACTATATTGAGAAGTAAATGAGCACAAACGTTTAAATTTCATATTTATTAGAGTTTACAAGTATATTTTTTTTGGTATGCACCCTATCCTGATTTAAACAGCATTTTTGAATTCCCCTATTTGAGAGCTTTCCAAAAATGTATAATTTTGCTATCATCGGTTAAATATTTCTTTTGTTATAGTCATGTATGTAAAACCGATGAATTAGGGCAAGTTCACTGTGTAGCGAAGAGGGAAAAAGCCAAGGACAACGCAATCGATTCATGATTACAATTGTTGCACAATAGTTGTCACATTTGTTGAAACAGAATCTTATAGAATATAAAATAATCTATAAAATGAGAGCAAAATCATGTTTGTACCATACAGGGATGAGGAGCTATAGTAAATTGAACGTAGAATTGGGAACATTTTCTATATTCCCCATAGAGATTGCACACAGCGCCGCCGCCGCCGCCACCGCCACCACCCCTGACTTTCACAACATAATCAATCATATCTCAGCCAAACATTTATAGAAATACCTGATTTATTAACACAATGTAGCTAGATAAATAGGCTTTCACGTGACACCTCAACCATAGCTCTACCACATTTAGTTGTTGAGTTAATAGAGAGAGATGGATGATTCGTCACCAAAAATGCAACGCCACCACCCTTTTTGGGTGGTGAGTTCAAAACACATGGCCATATATTAGTGTATTTAGCCAAACATCTCTTCAACCTCATATCCAGGGACCAGGGCCCAAAATATACAGGGCTAGGGGACAGGTGATTAGGCCCAGTATTCAACAAAATAGATAATATATTGTCAATAGCAAAATGTACTCACAAGGGCTACTGTTGGTAAAATCAGATAAAAATAGCCCTACAATCATAGAAAAAATGTGTTCGAATGTCACTGACCCTAATTGCCATGCTGTTTGTACCATAACACGCACACTTTTTGAGTCACATGAAATCGAAACTTGTTTATGGTAGCCTGAAGTATCCTCTTCCTCATACCCCTCCCCCTTCCCCACCGATCAATGTTGCGAGGCCCTGTGTTGATGATGGACACATTGTGGGATTCAACACTGATCAGGGGAGACGGGGGGGGGGGGAATACTTTACTGTTAACATTACACCGACAAAGTGTTTCGAACAATATTTTCCAACATTGTAGTTAAGTTATTATAAATTATTTTGAGCCCTGCATACTAAGTTCCTATCCTCTACCATTAATTCAACAAAAAGATCTACATTAAGGTGATAAAAAAAACCCTGTTCTACGGGCCAGACCGACCCAAAGAATTTGTTTGCCATGACAACTTACGGCAATTTTTTTACCTAGATTAAAAAAAACACGTTCATTTTGAAGGGGGAAAATGAAAAAGAAACAAACGAAACAAAAAACTCAACCGACCGACCCAACCTGAGAGGTCCATTTACCTGTAGAACATGGTTTATTTCTTTGGCCGCCAAAACCTATAAAGTATTTGACCTGTTCGGTCTGATCAAGAAAAATGCATTTGGGTCAAACCATGAATATGTATCCGTGTCTCATCACTTTCATAAAATCCATGGACACATCTTCTCATACTACACTATGTGTTAGACAGTACACATATCAGCCGTCACACAATTGCGATGACAACCACTATGTTCGTCACCATGATAAGGCAACAAAAAAAATTTGTTATGTTGTCCTCGACAGCTTTCAGAGAGGAGGGGCGGGCGGGCGGATTTTTTTATTTTTTATTTTCTTTTACCAGCAGAAGCTCAAAGTTCAGCCAACAAGAAGTTAAAATCACTCTAAGAGCCGCACATATATGTTATAAACACTTAATTTAATATTAATGCCATTTAAACTGTTTTAAAAAAATCTGAAAAAAATCTGGAAAAAAAAAAAAAAATATCTGAAGAAAAAAAAATCTGAAAAAAACACACCCCGATTTAAAAAAAAAAAAAAATCTGAAAAAAACAACAAATCGGAGCGGCCCTAAAATGACGAGCGGGCGGTAGAGGACAACATAACAATTTTTTTTTTTTTGCCTAACCGTAGAGATGCACTTTATTACAAGGAGCGAGGCGGCGAGACGTTCAAAAAGAGATTGGACGACGATACTATAAATAGAAACACATTTTCTATCCTTTTCTTCAGTTCAAAAGAGATTGGACGACGATACTATAAATAGAAACACATTTCCTATCCTTTTTCTTCAGTTCATTACACATTTCATCAAGGTTTCTTTCAAAACAACATCAAGTGTAGCAGACTAAACTACAGTAAGACGTGGGAATAGGACAATAACTATCAGTCACATGGTTTTGAAGAGATATAAAGCATTATATTCCTAAACAAAATCTCTTAAATATGATTGTTTGTTTTACTAAATTTATTGTTAAACCATGAATATGTTTGAAATATTAAAACGTTTATAATTGATCATTTAAGTTGATTAATCACACTTTCTAGTTTAAGTATTGTTTAAGCAATGTATTATTTAAATTAATATAATGACTCGGATGAACGCAATTAACAAAAACCTTACAAATACACAGTCTCGAACCCGATCCCTCTCGCTATCGCAGCGAAGAGGGATTACCCACTGGACCAGAAAAGGCTGTGTGTAAATGGACACCAGCGCTAATGTATACTAAGTCTTTGTTAGAGTCTCAAGCAGCAGAAATACATCAGTCTTGCTGGTCATCAGCTTCAGCCTTGGTTTATCCATTATGATTGTTTTATTCACATGTTGCAAAATTGATCAATTATGATACAATCAGAAGTATTTGCAGTTTGTCCATCCATACACGTAATATCGACTATTTACACCAAGATTTACAGAAAAATAAAAAAAATCAACTCAAAAGCTGGTGACAAAACGATGTGCTTTGATTTCTAATAAGAAATGATGAGCTAAGAAAGAAATGCATTAATAAAGGAGACGAGAGTCAAGTGCATTAAACTTGCGACGTCTGACATTAAATGAACTTTGATTGCTTTCTCAAGGTCAAATAACATAAAAATACACTTCTGTTGTTTTGTATAATCGAATCAGTCGCAGGTATAACATTAATTCAAGATTTGTTTTTATAAATAACACATCAATCTATACAATTACATCTGTTATACGCCACGAAACAAAGACGTACAAAAAACATTAATGTAACGAATGCGAGGTGTAGAGACAATTTAATTTGCATATTGTCATGACAGTACAAACACATGGAATCTTCATGAATTTCATAAGACGGGATTTGTTTGGACTGAAAGTGTCAGTGTTTTAAAATAACATGACCCTACAATTACAAGTCTATGAGCCGATGAAAAATAAATCCCGTTTCTGCAGGGCAACCTTTCAAGTAAGGTTGGTTTTTCGTGCATCTTGCATTTCAAATTTTCTTGAATTTGTTAAATTGCAAAATTCTCAAAATTTTACAATTACAAAAAAAAATGACGACATTTTCAATTCCCCCTCCAAATAATTTTTTTTTAAAAATGAAAAAAAGAAATATAAAATATATATTACAGGACACGTCCGGCATTAAATGGGTTTCCACTTTCCACAAATTGTTCAGCTGAGCACAAGGATTCCATAAATGTATAGTTTGCGCCACTTCCGATGTTTCGTTAACTAGTTATCGGGTCAAACGTTTTACAATTAAACATAAAACGTGAAAAGCAGTTTCAAAAGTCAAGTCAAAATATGTTTAAGAAAGAAAATAGGCTCATATTAAAAACCACCTATTGATATCATTTGGCATGATTCAAAAAACAATGTACAATGTAATTAACTTCCATTAATATGATTTTTTTCCCCTTCAAAGTCTGTCAATCTTTTCTGGCACGGCGCAAATTTTGAATGAACTTGTTTATTAGTGAAGAGACTAAGAACATTATAATAACATTTAAAAAATATTATTTATAAGGCTATATTAAAAAAATCTTTTGTCTCAAAGCTCTTCAGTTTTTCAAAACCTAATGTGGAATGCAGTTTTTTTAAAGTTTTTAAAAAAAATATATATATATATAAAATATTGAAATCCTTGTAAAAGTGATCTTTTGTATTTAAAATGATGTGATCAATTAAAATCTGAAAAATCGGTGAAACTTTGGGATTTTTTTTTCTTTTGAAAAAAAATAAAGAATAGAAGAAAAGATTTTTTCTTTTTCTAACGCGCATCAATTAACTTACGCACGCGGGAGCTTTGAGACAAAATACTTTTTTAATATAGCCTAATGAAATGTGAAAGTTAATGAACAGATAATAATGATTGTGAGTATATTTCCACAACATTTTGTTCAATGAGTCCAGCCACACTGTCATCACATTATTAGCCACTTGACTTCATTTCTTGCTTAAGATACATACTGTAAAACCACTTAATTTCGCGAGGGATTTAATTTCGCGAATTTCACGAGGGATGTGGGTTCGCGAATTTAAATACCCTATAACTGACAATTTTGCATTGAAGGTAACAGCAACATTTCCATATTCACAAAATTAAATGCCCGCTAAAATAGCAGTGATCTTAAATTCTTAAAATAAAGTATCCGCGAAATTATATTGTTTTACTACGCGAAAATGAAATTCCCCACCAAATGCAGTGTGCAATGGATTTATCGGCCACGTCGTCGCACATACTGTGTACACACTAATCCACCCACGGTTTTATGACACCCACACGTGGAACATTATGAAAATGGGAAGTGAGAGAAAAACAATTTTTTCCTCACCGTATGTACACACTTATACGAGCCTGTTGTGCTTCATAAAATTATGAAAATGGAAATATGGAGTTGTAATATGTGATTCACTTTTGTATTCAGGGTTGTCACCAGGCCAAATTTAGTGCCGGGTAATTGGCATGGGATCCAGAGGCAGGGATAACGCTACTGGGGGTTCTTGCGCGTTTAGCGCATATTTTTTCATTTTGGCGCAATAAATTAGCTGAAAATCCAAAATAACCCCTTCTTTTTTAAACTTTTAGGGGGTTCAGGGTCCTAAAAAACCCTAATTTAAAAACCTAGCGCTACCTCTGTCCAGAGGCCTTCTTAATGTGTTTTTTAGGTTTTTTTAATGCACTTTGAGGGTTCCTGCCACATAATTTCTTGTTTTATAAGGCAGTTTAATGATTTTATCCACAAATTGTTATAAAAAAAAATGAAGAGTGCAGGTTTTTACACCCTTATAATTTTAGAATTTTACGGAGATTGTGAGAGCTGGGCGGGTCCGCCCGGCGTAGCTACAACCCTGCTTGTATTATTATTCGATTTTGATTGCAATAATGTTGCTACGTGAATTGAATTTTGGGTTTTTTGTAATAAATATTTAACATGATTTTGTGTATTCTGACAAGTCTGACACATTCAAACAATTATGTGAATGCTAGGAACGTCTGTCTGCCTTTTAAATATTTTAGCAATCATATACTGTAAAAGTGGTAATGTTCGCGCTACATTTATTTTCACGCTCTTCGCAACAAAATCAGCAAGCGTGAAAATAAAAACGTGCATATATCTTTATTTTTATGTAATATAAGTCTACTAGGCGGTCACCCTGCTTGTATTATTATTCGATTTTGATTGCAATAATGTTGCTACGTGAATTGAATTTTGGGTTTTTTGTAATAAATATTTAACATGATTTTGTGTATTCTGACAAGTCTGACACATTCAAACAATTATGTGAATGCTAGGAACGTCTGTCTGCCTTTTAAATATTTTAGCAATCATATACTGTAAAAGTGGTAATGTTCGCGCTACATTTATTTTCACGCTCTTCGCAACAAAATCAGCAAGCGTGAAAATAAAAACGTGCATATATCTTTATTTTTATGTAATATAAGTCTACTAGGCGGTCACCCGGGTTTGGCGGTTCTCGGGTTTGGTGGTTTGTAGAATGCATGCATAAAGCCCGATCGGACAAACTTTGAAAAATCGACCCTTAGACGACCTTTGACCCCGGACGACCCAAGAAAAGCAAAGTCGTTTTATTTTTTCCACGCTCGACTCGTATTCGGGCTTCCCGTCACCGAGTTTAAGCCCGATCGGACAAACTTTGAAAATTCGATCCCTAGACGACCTTTGACCCCGGAAGACCCGACAAACGCTAACCCATTTTATTTTTGCCACGCTCGCCTCGCATCGAGCATTGCGATCACCGAGTTTAAGCACGATCCGACCAAGTTCAAAAAATTGACCCCTAGATGACCTTTGACCTCGTATGCTCTAGCGAATGCGAACTTGCTCTTGCGGGGACCGAACAAACAGACCACCGAGTTTCTCATCACCGAGTTTAAGCCCGATCGGACAAACTTTGAAAATTCGACCCCTAGATGACCTTTGACCCCGGACGACCCAAGAAAAGCAAAGCCGTTCTATTTTTTCCACGCTTGACTCGCATTCGGGCTTCCCGTCCCCGAGTTTAAGCCAGATCGGACAAACTTTGAAAATTCGACCCTTAGACGACCTTTGACCCCGGACGACCCAAGGAAAGCAAAGCCGTTTTATTTTTTCCACGCTCGACTCGTATCCGGGCTTCCCGTCACCGAGTTTAAGCACGATCGGACAAACTTTGAAAATTCGACCCCTAGACGACCTTTGACCCCGGAAGACCCGACAAACGCTAACCCGTTTTATTTTTGCCACGCTCGCCTCGCATCGAGCATCGTGATCACTGAGTTTAAGCACGATCCGACCAACTTCAAAAAGTTGACCCCTAGATGACCTTTGACCTCGTACGCTCTAGCGAATGCGAACTTGCTCTTGCGGGGACCGAGCTGCACCCACCCACCGAGTTTGAACGCCTCCCGACCCCGGGAAGGCGACGAAAAAGCGCGCACAGACAAACAGACAGACAGACAGACAGACAGAGAGTAGCGTATTATAATATAGATGTAAAGGAAGCTCAAAATCGCGAAATTAAAAACAAGTAAAATTGTTCAAAATGTGCAAAGCGCGAAAAATTATACGCATGAAAATGTCCACTTTTACAGTAACTCAAAATGATTTAGTATGAAAATGTCTGGTTTCACCGTATCTGATTCTAAGCCATGTCACTGTTTGTGCAGTATGCAAATTTACATCAAAAAATCCTGCATCGGTTATTCGGTTGACATTCTCTTTGCTTCTTCAAGGTTTTTAATAATGAATCATGCAGGAGCAGGGAGCAAATTTACCCCCCACACCTCAAAATGCTCCTGGTTCTGATGTTAATGGTCACCAGGAGCAACTTTTACATTGGTAATTAGATCACATGCTTGTCACTATGTGACCCATTAAAACATACCTCTCGTCAGTTTTTCTAGTTTCTAGAAATGAAGTAAAATGTCTTGAAATATATGAAGAAATTATAAGGAATTGCTAAGCTTTAATTCATCATATTTCTTAATTCTTAAGGCAAAATTTCAATAATGAGGTATTAATTTAAAGCTTAAGTTGTGCATGTTTTGATGATGTCAAAATCACACATTGGATAAAAGGTATGTTTTGATGTGACAGGTCACATATATCCAATAACATCTTTTGAGTTTCTGCATTTTTCAAGGTCTCTGAAAGGGAGAAAAATCTGTGAATGTAAGGGAAAATCAATCAAATTAATCAAATTTAATATGAATATGCTGAGGATAGTATTTGACTTTTCTTTATCAAAAATATCACTCAACCTGACATGTAGACATAACAAATTTTAACAATGACATTTGTTGACTTAATCATCACCTCTTTTATGATTTTTAGTTTCTGAATTTTTTCCATAAAAGGGGAAAATCTTTTGTATGAAAGGGGAAGAATCAATAAAATCAATTTTAAAAATATCATAAAAAGACGAATATATCGTTTGATTATTATGTTATCATTTCAGCCTGTCAATTAGCGAATTCAATGAAAAGGTGTGGTAGATGTGATGTTAATATAAATTAAAGATGGTTGGATAGTTTTAGTACACCACAATAGGGAAAAGGTGTTCGAACACTGACCCTAATTGCAATGCTTATTGGACCATAACAGGCACGCTATTTGAGTCACATGAAAATCAAAACTTGTTTCTGGTAGCCGGAAGTATCTATCCCCTTACTCATATCCCTCCCCCTTCCCCACCGATCAATGTTGCGAGGCCCTGTGCTGATGGTGGGCAGATTGTGGGATTCAACATTGATAGGGAGGAAGAGGGAACACTTTAAATTACACCTAACGCAGTAATTAAGAAAAATCTGAACTTTCATCTGATACAACAAAAATCTCAATTTTGATCGAGAAAGGTGAATTTATTAATTGGGTCGCACACCTTTAAGATGGTTTTAATAAAATAGTAAAAATATATGCCTATACTTTGTGGTCTTAAATCAGGAAATAACCATACTTCGATAAATCAAATCTACCTTATTTGTAATCTTTAAAGTCACATAAAATAACCAGACATTTTTTCCAAACCCAAAACATGTTTGTAAAATCTAAAATTTGTGCAAGACTAGATCGTCTTCAAACATCAAACCAAACTGTTGTCCTTTGCCATTTCTGTATCATATTTCTAATCTAAATTCGGGGCAAAAATGACAACATTCTGCAAAGAAAATTGATTCGATGATGAGCCACCCGTGGGTGTATCCAGCTTGCGATAAAACGTGATAATCCCCACCCGAGGACACAGCTCGCATCATTATAGACCAGCCATTTGAGTCATTTTTCTAGCACAACATTGCTTTGGGGTAATACCATCATGTTTTTGTATCAAAAGCTGAATTTATGACGAGGGTATAATCAATGTGGTATCCAAAGGGAGGGTAGAGATTTTTTTATTATCAAAAACTGGATGGAGATGATGATGAGGATAAATTATTCCAAGTTGTGTTTTTTCTCTTTCTAGGTTGAATGGCTGATTAGGTACTTAACTTCAACATTCATCATGGGTATCATTGATCATAGCTGATATGATAGCCTCTATGATAGCCTCTGCCTTCAGGCCACGGAAGAAAAACTTGTGGTACAAGGAGGCAGAATTATAAGATGAGTATTGCTGGATTTTTTTCTTTCTCAGTGATATGTATACTGGGAAGAGCAGTTTTCGAATATTTTTAGATGTGCGATTTCATTTTTAGGCAAGAATGGTGACAATGAGTCCTGAAGAATCGGGCTTATTTATACATGCAGTCAATGACTATACTAATTTTGTTTCTTCTATTTTTTAAATTATTATTATTATTATTTTTATTATTTTTATTATTATTATTATTTTTTTTTTTTTTAAATTATTTATATATCTATTTTTTATTTAATTATTTATTTGTTTATTTAAATTTTGGTCATTAAAAAAATACATTCCGTTCTTCCATCGTCCTTTTTTCCCCTTTTTGTAACATATTTTGAAAGTAATCATTTAAGAAACAACAAATAATCTTTAAAAAAAATCATTAGGGAGATTTATAACAAAATTTCATATTTGCATGGCCACATAAGCCATGCCAATGGGTTATTAGTAGTGCATAGGAGTGAGCTTCTAGGCAGGTAATACGCAAGTTTAATACAAGTGTATTATGGCAACTCCTCCCATTTTAACATAAAGTGTAATTAAAACTACCTTGTTGGTGGCGTAGGTAGGTAACCCCCAAGGATGTATTGATGCCGGGTTAACCTAAGGATGTATTGATGCCGGTTAGTTGATAAATCTGAACACCAGTATACCGCTATAAATTGTCAGTAAATCAATGTCTTTGTTGTATTGCGTACAAGTTAATTTGTACGAGCCCAACAATAAAGCAAATTGAGAGTAAACAATGAGGAGTTTTCTCAAACTTAATTGGGAGTTTGGAGGTAAAAATACACGCACCAAAAACCAATTACAGCGGTCTTTGACACTGAACAAGTGTATGAACTGATAGATACCCAATGATGAAAAAAATCTTGGTCTGTCAAATTTCTTGATTGTCAAAACAACATGTCAGAAAATAATTGATCGATAAAATCATTATTTGAACAAATATTGTAATCCTGTGCTACTAACTGGCAAGGGTTGCTTATTTTAAACTCGCTAATGGGAAAGAGCAAAGTGTCATTTATACGGGAGGAGCAAATTTCCAATAATTATGAAATTATGTGCGAAGAAACAAGTGGCATCATCATAAAAATCAAACAGTATCATATTTCTTTAAATAAGAAAAAATAATTGAATAATCAAATTTTTAAAAATTCTCAAAGTTTGTACGTGTTTTTTTGTGTATGTTGATAAATCTCAAAATGTTCAAAATTAAAAAGAAGAAATTTTCCAATATATGGGGGCAATTAATAAGGCCCCTGGAATAAGTTTTTCTTCCTTGTTCTTGGCCTATTGGTAAAGCAAATACTGTTTTCAAAAGTAGACAACAGTACAAAAGTACACAAATGCAAAATCTGTCTCCCTTAAATCTATAATCCACCATCCCCCAGGGAGAGCAACAAATGCAAAATCTTTCTCCCTTAAAGGGACACCAAGTAGTGTTGAAGATTTTTAAAAAAGTAATTTACTTCAGAATTCAAGATGAACATATAAAATTACCATTAGTGTTGTTTCTACTCACAAAAACACAGCAAAACTTGATTAAAACAATACCATCGCTATTGATTGAACCTTTTCTTAAAAAACGGCCTCTATGTAAATATGGTTTGCGTTATGCATCACGCGTGCTGCAGGGGGACACTGACTGACGCAAAATGCTGATCGCGGCTAGATCAGCATATTTGAATTGACGTTTCATTGTACAAAGGGGGCTGATTTTTCTTAGTCCTTATAGGTGTAAGTTCATACAATATACATAAAAAATATACCAATCCCAGTTTTTATCATAATTGAGGGCGCAGCCTTCTACACATCTCTTAGTGTCCCTTTAAATCTATAATTCACCATTCCCAGGAAGAGCACAGTGATAAATTACTTCCCAAACGATCAAATGATTGTGAATGGCATTCTGGCTATTCTGTTAATGAGTTACACAATTTATGGTACCTTGGATAATCATCATCTGAAGAATTAATCTTTTTTAGCCTCCTGGGAAAAATCAAAATGTTTGTAATGGAAGTATGTCACATGAGGTTGACCTCGTGTGATAGCATGTGAGGTCAACTTCAACCCAAAGACGGCGCAACGGACATCCGTGGTGCGCATCACATCCAGTCGGCCTCGCGCTCTGATTGGTTCCAGAAAATGTGTGAGTGAGTTGCACTGGGCGGGGCAGTGGGCTGATCGGAGCGCGCCCGCGTATGTCTGACCATGGCCAGGAGAATATGTGCCGTAGGTCCATTGGAAATCGGACAAATCTGGACAAGAGTCAAGCATTATTCGTGAATCCAATCAAAAGTGTTTTCTATGAGCAGCAACATGGTTTGTATCCTGCCACTAAATCATAACATATACATTAAAATAAACGATGAAACATTGTGGTGTAGCTGCTTGACTACTAATCATTGTACCACCAAACAAGTAATGGTTTATTTATTGGCCATCAGTAGCAGTAGTGGTATTGTTGTTACGAAGGCAAACATTTGTCATAAACGATGTGCATATAACATAGAATTCTCAGATTTGCCTGTCTCCTCTTTTGATAGTAAAGGAAATGAATCCATATCAGCATTAAGGTTGTTCCTTACACTGATTAGTTAAGGTTGTTCCTATGGCTAATTATTTATTTGATATTTTAATAGAGCTTGCTGAGCTCCACAATAATCTGAAATTTGAGATTGTACGGTTTTCTAGATATGATAATTTTATTGACAAAAAAACCCCATTTTAAGTCATTTTAAATTCTTTTGTCTTGTATTGTTTTTTCGGCCAACAGAGAGGGCAGTCTATTTTCTTTAGTTTTATATTGTGTTTTTTTGACTCCCTACATTGTAGGTAAAATTTCTGCTCTAATATTTTATTGAAAACTCCATTAGATTCCCGCAGCACAGGAATTAAGGAGAGTTGTATAGCCAACATATACACCAAGTGGCATTACATTTAGTAAAGTGCATGAACTTGAAAAAAATAATTAAGTGTATTAATTAGCCTAATTTTCTTTATTTTTTTTGCTTTAGATAATTAAGTATAATTAATTATGCATATGTCTTACAGCCTCCCGCAGCACAGGAAACTTTCTAAAATCTAAAAATTACAAGCTCCCAAAATTACAGCTTTGTAGCATTTATACTTTTCTTGTAAAAATTAATTAAACATTTTTGCATAGATGAATTATTTTGCTAGGTGTAAGCTAGGGGTCAAAAAACCCAATAAGAAACAAAAGAAATGAACGCTTCAATTTTGCTTCATTTTTGACAATAAAATTGTCATATCTAGAAAACCGTATCTCTGATCAATCTTGTGGAGCTCTGCAAGCTCTTTTAAAATATCAAATAAAAAATATCCATAGGAACAACCTTAACTAATCAGTGTAAGGAACTGACATACACTCAAAACATGTGATAGTTTGCTATCTACTGAAGATAGCATTTTTGATGCGGCAGGTACTCTTCACAAGCATGTTAGGTGGATAAGTTTTGGCCATATGAGTTCCAAAAATAAATAGGATTGAAATTACCATTTTCATTCAAATATATATTTTATTTAAATGATCGATTTGCAAGGAAGATTATTCCCACAATATCAAAATGCATTTTCACCTGTTTTTTATTGATTGAAAATTGAATTCTAGGGGTTTATTTTTACAACCAGAAATCATCTGTTTCAGTCTTTATTTACAAGTCACAAAACAAATTTACATAATTATATAATTGTTAACTACAATAATTCCATCATTTCATATTTCACAAAAATGGCACGAGGACGAGGATGCACACTAATAAATCTTTTGAAGTATAGGACAAAAACATGACAAAAGGTTACGATGTTGGTAACAGAAGCAAACAAAAACCTTTGTAACTTAAGATCTACATTTTCCTCTCATCATTCCAGTCTTTATCCCAGTGTATGAGGTACCAGTCCCGCCGGATACTTGAATCACCACCATCCCACCTGTTCCAAACGACGCATCCTCCTTATGTCTATTCGATATTCGTAACAATTATCTATTTTTAGGAAATCATTGCAAACACTTGACTATCATTTGTGTTGTAATAAGATTAATCACCCGTACTATCATAAGGAAACAACCAATTATAGTAGTACAATGCGGACCCTGGATGAAAGCTCTACCGACAAAGACAAAGAAGGCCGTCGTCGAATGGGGGCTCACTCAATCAAAGTATATAATATAAAAAGTACAACATTAACAATCTGTGCAATTCAACTTTCCATATGGCCAAGTTCAGCGACCGTTAATTTCAACTTAAGTATTGTGTTGCAGGTGGGGCGAGAGAGGGTAGTAGTATAATTTGAGTCAAATTTTTGAGTGGAAGTAGTTGCAACATTGAAATATGAGCTAATTGATGTCATCAATAGCTGCAAAACCTTAGGCCAAACAAATTAAATATTATGTCTCAGCAGCCCGCACGCATTGCTTTTAAAATAAGATTTCGTGCATAGCGCTACGCGCGGCAGCTATTTTTTAAGATTTTTGTTTGTAAGATTTGATTTGATAGATTTTCTTAGATTTTTTAATTTTTTTTAAACTAGTTAGTTTCGGCGAAAATCGGCAACCTTGTGACTGAGAACACACATTCAACTAACTTTGTGAAGTTAAGAGATAAAGAGAACACAAGCATACAGCGTGCATTGATCATGTATGATTACTTTTATTAAAAAGGCAAAAGCAACTATTGACTATATGTTGAAAAATGAAGAAAAGAAAAAAAATCGCATAGGACATAGCTCTTTTTGTCAAAGGTTGCTGAGACAAAGTATTTAATTTTGTTGGCCTTACTCAAGTTAGCTATCTTCTGAAGATAGCAGGTAGATGTATTTGTTATCTACTGAAGACGGCGTTACTGTATTGTGCTATTCCAGTTGAAATCCCCCCCCCCCCCCCCCCCCCCCCATGGAAGACATTACCTTAATCTTCCCCACAGAGAGTGTGTAGATTTCAAACGGAGTCACCCATGCAGGTAACCATTTAAAATTCACACTCCCTGTGGGGAAGATTATTCCCATGTCTTCCATAGGGGGAGTATTGTTATCGAATGGAATAGCCAGGAACTAATGTACTAAAGATAATAGTACAATGTTGCTGGAAATCAACACTGTATGTGAAATCAAGCTAACACTGTATGTGAAATCAAGCTGTGCGAAGTTGCTCCAAACGATAGGCTATTGAGTACAGGTTTTAATTTGCCCCAATTTGCCCCAATTGCATGAAATGACAGCTGTACCAAAACTGTTAGGGTACCAATACCAAACTACCTATTTTCCTGTGATTACCTACTATGCTAATTATACTCGCTCTGGTATCTAAACACCATTGAGCACTTTTGATAGAGTTTTGCCAAATTTACCGTTATAAACTGAACCTACTATGCTAATTATGTATTTCAAGAAAATCTAGATATCAGACGCTTAATCCAATTGACATTAATTTATTCCACCCTTCTATCACAAAATGTAATTGATACAGATCTTTGATGACACCATTCTTTACACTTACACGGCGGCATACCACCACCGCATAACATTACTGACATGAAACGCATCAACCACTACACCATCTCATCCTCCTCGCGAGGTGTCAAAATGATGTGCACAAACAAACAAGTCAACCTTACTGATATTACGCACACCAACGTGCTGCTAATACCACCGCCCTATTGTACTATTGAGAAGGTATGCGAAGATGACTGCATGGGGGAGAAATACAGATAGAGCCAAAGAAAAAATAAAGTCTTGTTTAAGAATCCAGGCTTGAGGGGGGGGGGGGGGGGGGGGGGGGGCGGGTGGTGCAGTTAGCTTTAGGGTTTTGTAATTGTTTTTCATTCAAAGTATAAAGAAGAAATACCACAAAGCTTCAATTTAATTTAAAATTTTGATATAAGAAAAATTAATAAATAATTAAAACATTCAATGAAAAAATAAATAATAATAATACCATTTTGAAATACTTCCAATCACAAATCAAATAATTTTCCAACCCCAGACAAAATATTTTCCAGAGTGTATTTGGAAACACTGCATTTGATTTAGTATGGCCTGATAGATCACACATCATATGGGTCTATCCTGCAGCCACGTGAGTCAACTTGAACAGGTAGGTGAGCAGCCCCAAATAGTAACAGGCATGGATTTATTTAGTCAAATGTCGAAAGAATTCTTCTTCTGCTCATTAATGATCGAATCATTCAGAATTGATGGGAAAAGAGGTATCTAATAAAGATGAAGTCGCTTTTATTTTGTGTAACCTGGCTATCTTCAGTAGATAGTATTTAAATATGACGTATTATAACAATGCTTACTATAGAACATAGCACTTGAATATGTGGCAGCGTTGGCCTGAAAGCATTTAAATATTGCATCATAACGTAATGCCAACTTCATACCATAACATTTGAATATATGGTCATCAGTGCAGCGTATGCCTTCCTTCTGCTATCTTCCGTAGAAAGCAAGTGAATATTATATTTATAATAACATTATAGCGTTGGCCTGCTGCTATCTTCAGAAGATAGCATTTGAATATTGCATCATAACGTAATGCCAACTTCATATCATAACATTTGAATATATGGTCATCAGTGCAGCGTATGCCTTCTGCTATCTTCAGTAGAAAGCAATTGGATATTATATAATAACATTATAGCGTTGGGCTGCTGCTATCTTCAGAAGATAGCATTTGAATATAGCATTATAACATAATGCCAACTTCATAACATAACATTTGAATATATATGGTCATCAGTGCAGCGTATGCTTTCTGCTATCTTCAGTAGATAGCAATTCAATATAATAAAATAACATTATAGCGCTGGCCTGCTGCTATCTTCAGAAGATAGCATTTGAATATTGCATCATAACGTAATGCCAACTTCATAACAAAGCATTTGAATATATGGTCATCAGTGCAGCGTATGGCTTCTGCTATCTTCAGTAGATAACACTTGACTATACTAACATTATGCTTTCATCAGATATAGACATTGAACATAGCGTAACAGTATATACCTATTGTTATTGCCTGCAGATAGGCCTTCATTATAGCATTATGCTATTTTGGAACAATTTAGATTCAATTAATTCAATATAAAATAGCTTTTTGTTGATAGTAGACATAAAAAGCTATCTATTCTGTCCCCACTTTCGTATTCCTCTTAACAGTTTGAAATGGATTGCTTCTAAATTAAACAACATGTTACATCATCAGAAATTAAAATTAGGTTACTAACATTCGCAATTTCCACATTACCATGATTAAAATCCAGTTGATTCAATATTCTCTTGAACATCTCTTTATGTGATGATAAAAATCCAATTAATTAAAATAATGTTCTACAAAAGTAGTATGAGCATTCTAAATACTGCACTCAAAAGTAATGCAATTTAAATTTCATAGTGCATTAGGCCCAAAAAATGTAAAACTTTGTCTCGGAAGCCGGCGCTCTTTGTTTTTAAAATGAGATTTAGCGCTGCAGCACTATGCGCGGTAGGGATTTTTGTTTTTTTAACCAGTTTGTTACCGCGATACTCAGCAACTTTTATTATAAATGTGAAATTTGGAACCAGCGAAGTATCGCAAATCTCGTCACCCAAAATGCTAGTATTTTACACAGCTGTCGTAGGTACATATTCTGTACATGAAAAGGCCACGTACGTAAATTTCATTCAGGTATATGAAAAAATCACATCATTAAAAAACAAAGCTAATACTCTTATTTTAAAAAAAGTTTAAAAAATCGCATAGAACATAGCTCATTTTTGTATAAAAATAAAGAGAGCACAGCCGAAAGGTTTTAAGCCAAAAGGTGCCGAGACAAAGTATTTTTTGGGGCCTTACTAAAGTACACAATTGAACTGCATGTGAGATGGGAGTCATTCCAATCCACATTCTAGCATTGCATCAATGTACTATGTTACAATGGAAATGAGGGGAATTCAAAATGACTTGAATATTTCAACAATCACCATTAGCTGACTGAAAATTCAATTAATTAACGTAATTTTCATGTATGAGCATTCTAAATACAGTGCATTTGTAGACTGCTACGGAGCCATGTGATTTCAATTGCACATGGCATGCAAGATACAATGAAATGGGATGAGTACCGCACATGGGGTGGAGTCCAATCGTTCATATAGTATTGCAACCATGTACTATGTTACAATGACAAGTAGGGGAATTCCGAATGAGTTGAATTGTTTCGCAATATGCCATGAACTGAGTGACAGACGTGGCAGACTAAAAGTGCACTGCATTATGTGATGTGTACACGCATGACATTCAACATTCAACATGCTTGTTGCTCTGTGCTTGTGAAAATAGCATGTTGCCAGCTGGCAGTTTCACAATCCATTTGGAATTTGGACTTGTAGATTGATTGAAAGTTACTTGCAATTATGCAATATTTTAAGGTGGATGGGTATTGGGTAATTAATTAGAGTAATAAGCGTGTGAGTACATTGAATCCCTGTGGGTCCAAACGAAAAGCCTTATGTAACCATGTCGGTATCAGAATTGGACCGGATGGTGGATGGCTTGGTAGGTAAACTTGAAGCTGGTTGTTGACCTATTATGGGTCTGAGCTATGTCTTGCCGGGGGTCAAATAAATGGGGGCAATTCACCATATTTTTCACGAAAAAGCCAACATGAACATATATCTGCAATGGCAAAATGCCCACAAAGACTCTGCTTTTATTAAAATTCTTTAAAAATAGCCAACATGGTGAAAAAAGTATTTTTACCCATATTTCTTGGCCTTTTATATGGCCAAGTGCTAGATACATAATTCTAAGAACCATAAACTGTTTTAGTACAATTAAGGGCAGCAGGCGTGCATCTATTTTAAACCAAGTGGCATATGGTGATAGAGTTTTATCATACTCCATTATCCTGATCCTAGAGCTATAAAAGCACCTAGATTTACTCAATATAGAAGGAGGGTTCTTTCCAGGCGCATCATTGTCATCACTAGGATTACCAAGTACCAAGAGTTGAGGATTAGAGGGCAGTCAAGACTCGAGAGAGATTACCATAGTTAAAGCGGTGGCATCAGGATTCCAATGTACATGTATAATAAATTCTTATATACATCTACATGTAGCAACAAAAGTCCGGACCAGGTGCTTTGAGGTTGGCTAATTCAAAATAGGTAATCGGTACCAAAAATCCGAGATATACATTAAATGAGCAAATTTCTTCTTCGCAGTTTGATACCTCATTCAACGAAATCGAATGGATACTTATTAAGTTATGGCGGTTTCAATGACCGCGCATAACAACAGCAAAGTTGCACTAGGTATAGGATATCATTGATTTGTGTGTGATTACGCACTGAAAATGTGTGTGTAAAGATAGCAAAGACTTTCATTCTTCACAGCTAGTCACACCCTTTGTCCCGCAAATTGCGGTTGTCACTACAGACCCATTCATCCAGATACCTAGGTGGCCGTTCAGACAGCACAGAGTTATGACAGTATTCACACACAAATCAATGGTTTCCTATACCTAGTGCAACTTTGCTGTTGTTATGCGTGGTCATTGAAATCGCCATAACTTTAAAAGTATCCATTCGATTTTGTTGAATGAGGTATCAAACTGCGGAGAAGAACTTTGCTCATTTAATGTATATTTTAGATTTTTGGTATCGATTATCTATTTTGAATTAGCCAACCTCAAAGCACCTGGTCGGTGTGGTTTTGGACATCAGCAGGCAATTTCATTGGTTTTCGGCCAATTTCCTCCGATACACACTATATATTATGAGACCGATATCTATTTGGGCAGGGTTAAATTCATACCTTTAGTGCGTATGGTCATCACGTTACGACGTTCAAGCGCGCCCTACAGTACATACACAAAGTTGCCCGCATAATGTTGCTGTGTGCCCGAAAAACAAGACAGGATATGGTTCTTACACAATAACAACAAATAAAGATCGATCTGACTGTTAAACTGAAAATTGAAATTGAATTATCATCTAAAATGACAAACAAAAGTTATATTTATTTCATTTTAGCCCCTAGATTTTGATGGAAACCACTGTTTCCCAGAAATCAACCAGGCAAGCCATTCCTGGCCCCTGGAGCAATGCATAACATTACCAATCTTGAGATTGTGAGCAAAGAACATTTGTTTTGTTATCTATTAATTGGCTTCAATCCAATATCTATGGTTAAGGTATCTTTGAGTTCATGAGGATTTTCAAAATTTCTCAAACAAAATCTTACATTTGCGAATATTCCCAAATGTTTATCCTTAAATTTTGTATTGGCCTATCAATCATTTTCTTTCATTAATACAATAAATAAATAAATAAATGATTAAACAAACAATACTAAAACTTAAAAGAAAAAACAAATGACAATTGGAACTTGCAAACAGGCCCGTAAGATGACCAAAAAAAGAAACCCTATTTTATGGGCCCGACCGACCCCTTTTACAGATTTGTTTGATTTTTAATGTCATTTACAATGAATAATAGGCGCATCAGATCGATACTAATATATGCAATCGACCAGGGAACGAGAGTGGATATTTATTGATGACTTGATGTTGAGTTATTTCATGACAGGGTTTACTACTACACAGTCATTATCTTGGTTCGAAACACACATAGCTTCAAATGACTTCGCGCACATAACAATCCCCTCATTAGAATATCTTTTGTCTGAAACTCACATAGCTTCAAACAAATTGGCGCACATAATAATCCCCTCATTAGAATATCTTTGGTCTGAAACACACATAGCTTCAAATGACTTGGCGCACATAATAATCCCCTCATTAGAATATCTTTGGTCTGAAACACACATAGTTTCAAACGACTTGGCGCACATAATAATCCCCTCATTAGAATATCTTTGACTAACTCTGACGTTGTCTCCCCAATGTTTCCATAAATTCCTAACACCACTACGCCATACAAAATCATAGGACAAGCAGCACCTGTTTGCGCGTGCACACAACAAAGTGCTGCAATACCCAAGGTATAGATAGTCACCAAACATTTAGCCTGGGCAGCCCAACACTCGTGGTGTGATGGTGGAGTCACTGGCCTGCCAATCCAGCGTCCTGGGTTCAATTCCTGAGGCTGCAGACCACAAATGTTGGTCCTCCCTTTTACCCCGCCCTTCACCATTCTTTGGTCCATCGTCACTGCCTTTTACCCCGCCCCTCCACCATTCTTTGGTCCATCGTCACTGCAAGAATGTTGTAGTTAGGGTTAATCTACCATCGTTGGTTAATCAAAACACAACAACAAAATGTATTTAAAAAGAAACACATTTGCTGTACAAACAACTTATTATTTTCTTTTGTCATTAACTGATTGACATTGAAAGTTGGGTGCCCAAAGCGGGACCAAAATAAAGTGGAGTGAGCAGCGCGAGCGGAGCGTCCACGTTCCTGTGTAAATTGACCGCATCGGAAGCGGTGAGCTCCGAATTATTATATTAATAAAAATTATTCCAAATTAAAAATATTGCGTACAAAACAGTGTTTTTTACATAAAATAGTATGTACCTACCTTTTGGGTTTCAAATTGTGAACAAATATTCAAAAACTTTAATAAAAAAAATAAAAAATCATTTATTTAAATTTTTAGGGTGTCCATTAGACGGCTTTAACATTATTTAGGGCATCTATTTTCGTGATAGGGCATCCATCTGACGCCCAGACAGCACTCTGGCTAATGCCTTGTATATATGTATTATTTATAGCAATAATTAAAACTTCATCAGGACACTGTGTGATGTGTACCTCCATATGTAATTAAACTCACACATGTTTTACAAGTCATTTGAAAATCAATGGTCAATATACATCATGTACTTGATCAAAGAGTACGGTCAGGCTGGTCAGCGGAAGCCAAATTTAATAACGGAAAATGTTGGCCGGACGAGCAACAACAAGAACCACCGATCACTTACGACAGTTCTTACGTGTATGTACATGATGATGCGTAAGTGACCAAGTGTGGAGAGAGCACAGCAACGTCACAGCAATAAAGACAAATTAATGATTAGATTATTGGTTTCAGTAACGTAATGATGTTTGGTCAAGCATAAAAACAAAGATGTCTCTGGTGTTACAAAAATAAAAATTGAGGAGAATAAAAATAGATACAAATTTCTTAATTTGTAATTTAATGTAGTACTCTACAGACCGAGTAGTGGGTCATCTGGGACCGATATTCTGCATTACACTTACAAGCATGGTGTTATTAAACCATACAGTAAGCACACACTTAACGCTAATAGACTACTGAATCATGTTACTACTTGGCATATCATATTCAACACAATTCAAAAACAGGTATGGCACTGAGGCGAGTTCTCGCGCTAATTTTAATACAAAAATAGCTCAAATCCAAGTCACATATATAGAACCATGGCAGGTAATAGAGGAGGAGGCTAATCGCGACACTACTCAAACAAACTATGTTTATAGCCGCCTATTCATTGCTAGGCTTATAGTTAACGCCGTAAGAATAATCCTCTTTGAAGTGGCCTTTAAAGACTATTGTTTAGCCGCGATCGACCTCCATGCTCGAGCGGATTTGATGACACTTGTTTATCATGTCTATAGAGGCCTTGCACGTGCTTCGGTCGGCTTTACAGAAAGGAATCATCACGCGTCATTCACTGCAATGATGGCATAATCCATTCAGTTTATTCTTTGAATTGAAGCGGGATTTTTGAAAGTGATGTAAACTCGCATGGATACAAATGGGATTTTTAGCTTCTTATAGTTTTGGTGAACAAAGTTCAGTAGTCTGCCTCGATTCTGCTGTATGTATCAGAAATGTAGCAATATTTGATTCAATATTACAATTTTCGGTCAACTTCGGTCACGATCATATCATCATAAATCGGTACGATATATGAGTAAGTTTATTTTGAACTATGTCTGAATTACAGGAAATTGCAGGAAATATATGAAAATAACCAAATTGTCGGACTTATTTCTTAAGAATTCACAGTTTGGGAACCAAATTTCCCTAAACAGAATGACGTATTCAATAATTCGTAACTTTCCGAATATACCGCCGATTTCGGTAGAAGTTTTGCTGAAATGTTCGTTCTCTGAGATCTCTTTCGGTGGTGTAAATTATTATCACGCAAGCTTTACGAGGGACCAAACATCCATTGTCTTAATTAAGAAAATAGATGTTATGCCCCTCGTACGCATGCGTGATAAAAGTTTGCAAATAAAATCTAGAAACACTTTTAAGTGTGATACGTACACGGGACGTCAAAACCACTCGAGTGTGGAGGTTGATCGCGGCTATACACATGGCTTGAAAGGTCGATTCAAGGAGGATTATTCTTACGATATACAATAGGGTGGTAATTGATCATGAAAGAAGGGAATAGGATTAGAAATAGGGCTAATCTGCGATTCAGCTCCTCTTCTATTACCTGCCATGATAGAACTTAGTGTTCTTTGGATTCAGGGATTTAAAACCTTAATTTTTAAAACAAAGCACAAACACTATTCAAAATAGGGACAGGAATACAATGAGAAGGGAAGAGTGTAATGGACTGAAATATGCTAAATTTAGTTTAATGTTAAAGGGGCACGTATGGGAGTGCGCCCTCAATTATCCTGGAAATCAGTTTTTTTTTGCATCAAAGTAATACTTAGGCATATACTAACAAACTACCACCTGAAACAGTTTACTAACATTCGCCGTTTATCATATAAAATTTCATGATTTTCTTAGTTTCGATATGATCATATCGAAACTAGGTGCTGAATTCGGAAGTTATGCGATCGTTTTACATGCGTACTTTCGCGGCAAATCTCAACCCGGAAGTGCCGTTATTTGCTTATTTTGCATGAAGGCGATGTCGGAATTGTATGACATTTTGGATTTGGGCTATGTTGATGATTATCTTTACGTTATTTGCTCATTTAGTATATCGATACATCTCTCAATGCCCCTTTAAAGGAGTATTGTACAAACCCATCTAGCAGATATCAGAGCATTGCGTAATACCTAGAGATGAAACTGATATAATTGCGTGTCAGATACAGGCAAAGGATCACAGTGAAGGTAAAGTAAGGCTTATGTACGCCTTCACAACAAATTGTACACATTCGGAACAAAATGTATTCAAATAAGGCACCTGGATTAGTACATTACACATCCATGTAACTATGATCAAATTATAGTTTGCAAATTATCTGATAAGGCTAAATTAAAAAATAATTTGTCTCAAAGCTCCAGCGCGCGTTAGTTTATTGATGCGCATTAGAAAAAGAAAAATCTTAAACTTTTTTTTCTTCTTTTTTTTAAATCTCAAAAAATCCCAAAATTTCACAGATTTTTCAGATTTTCATCGATCACATCACTTTAATTATAAAAAGTCACTTTTACAAGAATTTCAATATTTTATATTTAAAAAAAACTCTTGAAAAAAAACGCATACGCATTAGGTTTTGAAAAACTGAAGAGCTTTGAGACAAAAGATTTTTTTAATTTAGCCTAACCATGGCTAATAGTACTATTTCTCAGGAAAATGCTGTTCATTTACTACATGTATAACCAGTGTTGTCACTACCCAAAATTTAGTGCCCGTTAATATAACTGACGGCGAACGGAATAAGTGTTGCGAACGAAGTGCAGTGGATCATGGCATGGGGTCTAGAAGCCTTCTTAATGTTTTTTTAGGGGTTATTAATGCACTTTGATGGTTCCTGACACATAATTTCTTTTAGTTTTATGAGGCAGTTTATTGATTTTATCCACAAATTGTAAAAAAAGAAGAAGGAAAAAGAGCTATTTTTTTACCCTTTTTTTTAAAGAGTGCCGTTCGGCAATCGTGAGTGCCGGCTCCGCCCGATCGGCACCGACCGCCTTAGTGACAACCCTAACCTTATCCCCATTTGGGTGGTTTGTAGCAAGAGAGCTAACCATGGGGGAAACACAGGACATACAATGACACAACAAAATAGGGCTTATTACCCCCGGGATTGAACCTGGGAGGCCATGGCTGGAGTCCAGGTGACCGTGCATCACACAAAGGGGTCACGCTCTAATTCACACTCCATTTCTAAAGTTCAAACTGGTAGAAATAGCTTCAGCATTTATCCACGCTTATACCCTTGTAGTCTACTAGTATACCTTTTTCCTTTTCTTTGTCACTCTATGAACATGTACCGATAGAGGGCTCACTCCCCATCCTCTGATCTCACCCCCGGGGAAAAAGGTCTACTTGCATTGGATTGACTCGTTGACCTCCGTATACTTTTACACTAGCGCTGACGAACATTTCAGATTCTAAGTATCACACTCCATTTCTGGGATTTCAGACGGGTAGAAAAAACCCTTTCAACAGCAAACAAGTAAATAATTGATGAGCGAGCTATATAAGGCTAAGCCAAGTTGAGGTTATGTTTCAAGTAGGCCTACAGGATAATGCGTACCACTTGGCAATCCTTTGTACTGTATCACTATTATGTACTATTTTGTTCTAATTCGTAAACTAGGTATCTTATTTCCATTGTATAGGTTAACAAACTACAAATATGGTAACTTGTGAATGATTTAGCTTGTGAGCTGTGTAAAATTCTGAACAAATTTTATGACTTAGCAAAAAGCCATCAAATTAACTTGTCCAAATCATGTCTAGGCTAAAATGTTTTCGTTACAAGAGTTACTTTGTAGGATTTTTAAATAATGGCACTCGTCTGTCCATAACAAAATATATAAACCCATGAATCGATACGCTTCATGAAACATGAATTACAATCTCATACTACAAAATAACGCAATTACTTTTAAATGGTCCTCATTAAAGCAAAAAAACAAGCTCTGTTCTACAGACCCCTTCTTATCTATTTTTGGAAATGTTTCATTTTATTTTTACCCGACAGGTCCGTTTGCCCTAAGAACAGGGTCGGGGTTATGTCGCCTAAAAGGTTCATTTAAAGGGGCACTGAGAGAGACGTATGGAAGTGCGCCCTCAATTATCCTGGAAATCAGGTTTTTTGCATCAAAGTAATACTTCGACATATACTAACTACCATCTGAAACAGTTTACCAACATTCACTGTCATCATATAAAATGTCATGATTTTCTTCGAAACTCATGAAACTAGGTGCTGAATTCGGAAGTTATGCTATCGTTTTACGTGCGGACTTTTGCGGCAAATCTCAACCCGGAAGTGCCGTTATTTGCTTATTTGGCACAAAGACGATGTCTGAATTGTATGACATTTTGGATTTGGGCTATGTTGATGATTATCTTTACGTTATTTGCTCATGTAGTAGTGTAGTAGTTGATACATCTCTCAATGCCCCTTTAAAAAGCCACAACTATGCAAACCATGCCTACTGCCTGCCTACCTAACACAAGTGCTTTACTCACGACACAGTAAGAAGCATGCACAACATGTTTGAGCCTTTGACATTGATGCAATACGATCTAACCAGTACCCTGGGGACCAGTACCCATGACTTTGGACATTTCCTATCAAAAACAAAAACATATGTACTTTTGAGCACAGGGTAATGACATTTTTTCATCAGAAATGTGATTGTATGCTTATGGATGGTCACGTAACTGATGACATACATATTCATGAATGTACCCCCCTTGGCCTCAGCGTCATGTTTATATGTGTATATAGCATCGGTTATAGACACTGGTATTTGATAACAATATAACGCACTTTCAAATAACGTAATCAACGATGCAAATCAGACAAATGGGCTATTAAACCAGCAGAAAAAGAAGAAGAAAAAAAACGGAAGTAGTAAAATTGGCCGCACGCTCACAAGGGAACATTCCGTCAAATATTCACGTTCCCAATCCCCGAGCGGAAGCCAACCACCTGGTAAAAAAAATCACATATTTGTCAAAAAAGAGGAAAAAATTCTCCTAAAACAAGAGAGACTATATAGTTAATAGCCTAATGAATCAAATTACATGCGCAGGCGCCTGCATTTCAACGCACACCGACCCAGAATAGGACGTGTGTGGACCGACGGGAGGTAAAAAAGATGTTGATTTTATGAGGGGAAATGTTTCCCCCTTGAATTTTCATGCATTTATTATGAGCCTGGTAATCTATTGGGAGAGGCCATCATGTAGATAGCGGCATGAATATTTCATGTTTAAAATGATGGGCACTAACAAATTGGCATCCATCACCAAATACGGTAGAATTGGTAATTTTTGTGGCATATATTTGTCTTTGCTTCTCTGATTTTGAACTGTTTTGCATGTATTTAAATTTGCGATTTGTAGCGTCATCACATAGCTCTATACGTAAAAAAAGAAATTTGCGTGTCATTAAAATTACGGAAGCTGATTTGAGAGTGAAAATAAATGTAGCACAAACATTTCCACTTTTACAACAGCAATATACTGTAAAAGCTGCTATTTTCGCGGTGGTTTTATTTTCGCGCTTTTCGCGCAAAATATTTTTCCGAGTAAATATTGTTTTCAGCATTCACGCAGTGCATCTGAAAGGTCGCCCGCGAAAAAAACAATTAGCGAAATGTCTATGATATCAAAATGCGCGAAAATATCTTTACGCGAAAATATTGGCTTTTACTATACCAGGCAGGTGAGGGGGAATCAGTGATGACTGACTGGTTGTTGTTTTTTCTCTTTTTCCTTTTTTCCCCCCATGTTTTTTGATGATACCAGCACATGTTTTGCCGTCATCGGCTGAAGCTCAATTACAAATGCACACTCAGGAAGTGATGAAATATTTAGAGAGAAAGAAAGCTTAGTGCATCGCTAATGATGTGATAAATCAACAACATTAGTTAACGAGAAATTTTCTTTGCTTGATAATTAATTTGGCATACGTAATAGGCAGTACATTACTAAATGTTTGATTTTGTTTTATTCTATTTTTATTTTTTTATTTTAATTCTTTAAAGATCAGAATATTAAAAAAAATTGTAAGAAAAATATATATTAAAAAATAGTTATTGGGGAAATATCCTAAAAGAATACCTTAGATGAACTAACATTGTTTAAAATTAAAACCCACTGTATACATTTTGACTAAAAATGTCCTGACATCAGGAAAATTTATGAAAGCTGGTGTATTTCTATAACAATCACCCTCTGGGCAGGCATTCAAAGATCTATTTAAAGACCCAGGCATCTACTCATTCCACCAGTGGCTTAATCCAGCCAATCTGCCAATCTGACACATTTGAGCAATAGAGGGCGCTGCAATTCCAAATGTTTTAAATGCCTTTTACTCTTGATATCCATGTTCAGTAGACTCCAATTCCTTTTCAAAAATATGGTTAAATGTGTTTTCAAATATTGTTCGTTTAAATCAGTTGATATAACAAAGATAAACGATAAGAAACATAAAAAATGTAATTTTGACAATGCCCCTTTTTTTTATCAATTTAACACCATAGATTCTGTATTTTGTAAATAATATGTACTAAGATTCACAGTCAGTTTGTCGACCATTTAGTAGATGCCTGGGGCTTTAATCTTTGGGAACTTCAACATCTCTATCATGGTTCATGAATATCTACACATTGCCATTAGAGTTGTTACTCTATCGTATTAAAACTGAAAATATTTATTAATACTTTTTACTTGATGACAAAATACCTGAAGCTTATTTCTTAATTAATTTTCCAATTAAGATCGGGCATGTTATAATTGTCTTGTTGGTTCAATTAATTAGTATTCGTAATCATGAACTGATCTGATGAAATTAATTAGCAAACTTAACATGTTGAGTTTTAAATGAATCAGTCATGTGGGCGACCCGTCCTGATTTTCCTACCAAATTGAGATTTGAGAAAAAAACCACCCATATTTTGTTGGTAAACTAGACTACATGTAGTTTTAATTTGGCTCTCACGCTATTGTTTTGTTTTTAAAATTCAAGTATTTCTAGATACGTTTTCCCCCAATTTTTGAGTGGGCGAAAGTTACCCTACATGACATGTAACATTTTGCCTACAAATTATAGCAAAACGTACAATCTATACATTTTCTGCAGCCAAAATTTAATATGAGCATTGCGACTTCATAAATATGCATATATATATATATAAAGGGTTCAACAAAAGAAAGTATACCACTTTGTTTATGTCATTTTGAGTAATTTTCAATTTGTTTTTGACCAAATAGGCTAGATAGGCATTTAGATGAATCTTTTAGGCATAATTTGATACCAAATTTGCCCCCTAACAACAAGATAAACCATAATTAGCACCATTTAAAGGAAAATATCCCATTTTCAAAAGTCGCATTTCCAATACACAGTACGAGAAGATTTGGTTAATCTGTCCATGTTCTCCCCATCCATTAACATTCCTTTACATTCAAATCCTTCACCCATGTATCAGTTTACATTTGAATTAGCCCGCGCACTGAGGGATATGCGCGGTGATCAGTACGGGATAAATACGGCATATGTGTGTGTTAACAATTGGCCCTTTCTTCTCGTGCTGTGTATTGGAAATGCGACTTTTGAAAATGGGATATTTTCCTTTAAGGTTGGTGTCAACCCTGTTTGGCGCCAAATTTATCAAGCACTGTAACTTTTAAATTATAAATGTGATGTACGTAAAAGTATACATTTTTTGTAATGAAATGAGTCAGAGAATCCATTTTTGGTATCAAATTTTACTAAAATTAGTGTTTGTTACATTTTTTGCCCAAAAATCACCTTTTTGGCGTCAAACATTTTCAGACAACCTAACAATATCAGTTTTTGATTAAAAATTCCAAAATTTCACCAAAATCATCTTAAGTCAATTATCTAGGAGCGAATTTTTTTTTTGGCTTAAAATTTGTTTGTTTTGAAAATATTGACCAAAAAGTGCCAAAAAAATGTTTTTTATCTCAAAAATCTCATTTTTGGCACTTATTGGTCAATATTTTCAAAACAAACAAATTTTAAGCCAAAAAAAAAAATTCGCTCCTAGATAATTGACTTCAGATGATTTTGGTGAAATTTTGGAATTTTTAATCAAAAACTGATATTGTTAGGTTGTCTGAAAAATGTTGACGCCAAAAAGGTGATTTTTGGGCAAAAATGTAAAAAACACTAATTTTAGTAAAATTTGATACCAAAAATGGATTCTCTGACTCATTTCATTACAAAAAATGTATACTTTTATGTACATCACATTTATAATTTAAAAGTTACAGTGCTTGATAATTTGGCGCCTAACAGGGTTGACACCAACCTTAAATGGTGCTAATCATGGTTTATCTTTGTTGTTAGGGGGCAAATTTGGTATCAAATTATGCCTACAAGATTCATCTAAATGCTTATCTAGCCTGTTTGGACAAAAACAAATTGAAAGTTACTCAAAATGACATAAACAGAGTGGTATACTTTCTTTTGTTAAACTCTTTATATATGGGTCAAAATACTTGTTTGGCTACAAGGGCTATATTGAGCAAATGTAGCCCTTTTAGAACATTTTACCATAGGCCAACATTTTCTCAGTAGGGCTATTTTGTGAAAACTGGGGGCTAATCACCCTTCGCCCCTGTGTATTTTGAGCCCTGCTACTTATTATCGGTGAGTATACCATACAAATCCAATTTTGCTACTGCTTGAACACTTCTATTAGGCAAAAAAAAAAAAAAGTTTGTCTCAAAGCTTGTGAAGGCTTCAAAATCGGGTGACGCGCGCGGTTTTTTGTCTTCCTTTTTCTTTCTTTTTTTACAATTTTTTATTTGTGTACTCTTACTATTTGCAACCGTTGACACTTTCTGATATTGTTTTTTTCTATTTGAAATGAATATTGTGATGTAGTTGTGTCAAGAACAATTTTGCAGCGTTTTTTGATGAGTTATGTAAAAGTTTGAGAAAAGGAAAATCTGCCGATATTTTTGATAAAAACTTGAAATAAAAATTTGTAGGGAAAATAAAAATTGATTTTACAATTTCCTGCATTTCAGACGCGGTATTTTGGCATTTCAAAACCAATGCGCGCGCAAGCTTTGAGACAAACCTATTTTTTTGTTTGGCCTTATCAAGATACACGATAAAGACAACAACAATGGTTCTGCATTTATACTGGCCAATGTAAGCCCACACTTAACGCTTGCTAAGTGGTCATTCGTTGACACCATTCACAAAACCTCGCGCAAACACTCAATGTGTTCAAACTTGTCCGAAGAATGGCAAATTAAATTGTCATCATCGCTTTGATTATTTGAACAGAAAAGAATCAAAGTGCCTTATTCTACACTTGAAAATGAGTAAAATCAATAGACTCGGTTTGATTTGTATTACACATGTGTACTTCTTCTGGGGGTATCGGCAATTCTAACAACTTGGGATTAGAGAGCTGAATCACGGTCGTTGAAAAGAAGAAAAAAGAACGCAAAACGATATAAGCGTGAAGCTTTACTGTCACACTTGGGCAAATAGTGAACAAATAGTGCGATGTCAGGGAGAAATCGTTTGTAGCGTATCTTCTTTCATCTTGCAGTCTTCCCCTAAGGAGAATGTGTTTATGGATTAATTTTTAGAAAGTGTTCCAAGCGTGGAATTTGGGAATTATTTTTTGCCAATTTTCAAAAATATATTATGTTAATAGTTGTCATTAAAAAGGGCTGAAACTGACACACTGTTACATGTGAAATATTTTGTTTCATAACCCAGCGTGCAAGTTTTTTTTGGCTATAAAATGGACCCAGGCTATATACGAGGTGAAATATACTGAGCCGAGTAGCCTTGACAGCTGTGGTGTAGTGGAATGGAGATAGGCTTTGGTGCTGGAGATCCGCGGCTCAAATCCGGTGGGGTGGGGGTCGGGGTGACATTTCGGGTGAATTTTCTCTGTTGGAAAAAGAATCTGTTGCCCTGTGGTGTTATAGAGTTAGGTCAACATAGCTAAATGTAAACTTTCTGCTACGGATAAGTGTATAACAAACACATGTACATCATATGATTAGCGGTGTTGTGTAGTGTGGACACTGTATGTGTACATCATAATGATTAGCGGTGTTGTGTAGTGTATACCCACCCATTAGTGTACACAGAACCCAATTCAAGCATGGTTGACTTTTCAAGAGAGGTTTTTGAGGATGCTCATTACTGCTCAATTTCTGGCAAATGCGGTTTCTGAGGGTGCATTATTTCATATTATGGAGCAATCACTCTCAGCTGTACATTCACTACATGCAGGCCAGTAGCAGCGTTCAAATTAGGTGGTTGCCCGAGACAACCAAAATTGACTTTAAGGAACACATAATATAAATATTTTACAGAACTGTGAATTTGTTTTATTTGTTTCACTTGATTTGTAGTAATTGTCATAAAAAAGGTTCAAAAATTAAATAATTATAATTTTTCAATGAATCAACTTTCATTGGCCTAAAATATGGACAACCAAAATTTGTGGTGGACAACCAACATTTCCTGCTAGGTTGTCAAGGGACAACCTGTTTTTTCCCCTTAATTTCGAACACTGCCCAGTAGTCTTCATTTCAGCAGGGTACGGAGGCTGATTGGTGAACTACATGTACCACTCGCTTAGGCTATATTAAAAAAATCTTTTGTCTCAAAGCTCTTCAGTTTTTCAAAACCTAATGCGGAATGCGATTTTTTTAAAGGTTTTTTAACAAAAAATTATAAATATAAAATATTGAAATCATTGTTAAAGTGAATTTTTGCATTTAAATGTGATCAATGAAAATCTGAAAAATCGATGAAATTTTTGGAATTTTTTCTTCTTCTAACTTGCATCAATTAACTAACGCGCGCGGGAGCTTTGAGACAAATGATTTTTTGAATAGCCTTATCATCATGAAGATGATTCACAAAGCCTTGGGTCAAGTCTAATATACAGGCCTAGGCAAAGACATTTTGTATTTAGAAGGAAATGTTAGTTTTGAAATTTAAGAAATACCAATTTTGGAGGGATACTCTCTCTCTTTTTAGAGGGAATTAATTCTTGCCGAGAAATCATAATTTCTTTCCACGCCTGGTGTTATATCCAGAGATGCAGTGAGTGATAAGATCGGAAGACTGTAATTGCCCTGACTATTTATACCCCGAAAAATTATATATGCTGTGCTATATTATCCCCCCCCCCCCCCCCCCCCCCCCCCGGTGGTTTCAGTCAACATTGACTTTGGGTATGCATGATCGTTTCAAAAACAAAAATCGTGAAAAAGGGGGGGTTTTCGTACAATGTCCGCGATTTCCCCAAATTAGGGGTGTTTTTTGGAGGCTATGTCCATGAAAAAGAAATTAGAATGAGAGTTGTGTCATATATCAAATTGTCCCGGGAATAGAAAAAGGGATATTTTGAACCAAATGTGTCCTCGTTTTTTTTCGCAAAAAGAGGGACTTCTTAAAAAGTGTCCTTGAAATGGTGAAAAAGAGGGTTATAAAATAATTTCAGACAAATTTAATGTTTGCGCTTTTGGGCGAAAAAGGGGGTCAAATTAGCCAAATTGTCCACGAAACGCCGGCAAATCGGGGGGTGGGGGTAGTTCAAGATCCTGGAACGATAATGTGTTACCCCTCCTAATACGAAGAGAGAACACCGGGATTAGCCCTTTTTTACCCTCTGACTAGTCAAGTCGACATCAATCAGAGATGAGTCCTGTTACATCCATGCTAAACATTTTATGGTTCATTTTGCTTTTTTTTTAATGTTTTAACTTGCTCCTTTGCAATTAAATTATTGTGTTGATGTTACTTGCAAAAACCCAAATTTGACAACCTATCTTGAAAATGAAGTATCACTGCCGATCATATTATTATCACAGCATTAATAGAACTATCATTTCCACACAAACATCAAGGTGATAAATGTTTAACCTGAAACAACTTTGCGGTGGTTTGTAACATGATATATGTGCGGTTTTGATGCGCACATATTGCCCATCGGCATCATTTTGCGGTCGCTGTGGTTAACCAACCATGCCATAACGGAAGTATTTAATTTATCGGTACATGGGGAGGGAATGTCTCGCTCGCGATACAAACCTAGTAACCTTGAAACCCCAAATCACGCTTGCAGCAAACCGCAAAAAAGACATGTTGCCGGGGTGGGCGGTCCGCAGCCTCGAGCCAAAACCACAAATCTGCTGCTCATCAAAACCTGTCAATTTGATCAACCGTTCATCACGGACGGACGGATTGATTCATTTTGAGATGATTACCTTCGCGTAGATGATCACTATCTGACATAAGTGATGTCACTTTTCATCGCGGATTTAATTTTGCGGTCGCTCTGTGGCTTGATAGATACCGGGATAGAAACGTATTCATCAGAACTTGATGAACAGTACTGTAAAAGCTGAAATATTCGCGGTGGTTTTATTTTCGCGCTTTTCGCGCAAAATCTTTTTCCGCGAAAATTATAACACGCAAAAATATTGCTTTACACATTCATGCAATGCTTTCAGACGGTCGCCCGCGAAAAAAACAATTCGCGAAATGTCTTTGATATCAAAATCAGCGAAAATATTGGCTTTTACAGTATATATATGCCTACATGTATACTGTAAAAGTGGACATTTTCGCACGTGTAAATATTCACGCTTCACACAATTTGAACAAATTTGCCTGTTTTTATTTTCGGGATTTTAAGTTCCTTACATAGACCTACATACACAAGGAATATATTCGTGCATTTTTATTTTTTCGCGCTTGCTGATCTTAGCGCGAAAACCGCGAAAACAAATGTAGCGCGAAAAAATCCACTTATTAATTAACCAGCTGGGTAAATTGGGACGTGCAAAACGTCAAGAAAAATTGACCGCAATGTGAACGACGTGAGAAGAAACCAGTTGTTCCATCCCAGATTTCTGACAGTGTATCAACCAATCTGAATATCGATCAACTGATGATGGGCGGGCAGCAACGTTTTATTGGCTGGGTAAAAAGTAATTGGTGGGAAATCCAGTAACCACACGTCATATTTCAATAAGAAATATGAAATGTAACAAAGCGTGAGCAAATTTCTCATCTTTAATTGATCTACATTTGAAGTTAAAAAAATCAATTGTCTAAGCAAAGCACGAGTAAAAAATCAGTGTTTTTTCCACAAAGGATATGGGCGGAGTTGGCTCATATTGGCACATAGTGTTTTAAATGGAACATTATTACAGAATTGGGTCAAACTAAACGTTATTATTTATTTGAAAAAGATTCCCAAAATTATCGATAAGTGACTTTGACTGAACCTGTGAAAATTCTGTCTTGATAATTTTCTCTTGAAATGTACAAACAAAGTATATTTAAAAGAAAATGCACTGAATCACACCAGATGATCATGACAGTCTCTTAATAATGTAATTATCTTTTGGACTTATCAATACTGACAGATACTACAATGGTGTATATAACAAATTAAAGCTCAAACCCTTTCTCAAGTCCGTGATTCATAAAAACCAGCACATAAAAAAACAGCGGTAACATTGTGAAAATGATAAAATTGACCGACCAGATAGATTTCTCTTCATTTGATTTCCCAAGACATCACATTACTCTTAAATTCCATCTTTTGAATCTGTGCAATTCAAGAAAAGTTGACCGAAAATGTTGATACAATCGGCCTTATTCTCACAGCAGACCATCGTACGCATGCAATCCCTTCAATACGTATATGATGTTATTATTTGAAGAAAGCACAACAAAACAGACCAACTGTATTCAAGTTCTAGTAAGATGTAAAAACCACCTACTGATTCAATTACCTTAATTAGATGGCAAGAAACAGAGTGACTGACTTCCCTTGGCAACGAGCACTTTATATGCCATTGACCACATTTGTATAGGCTACTGGTTGAGCAACTCACAGATAGTCAGCAACTACATGTATGTGTACATCAAGATATCTGAACAAGATAAAAAGATACTGTACGTTTATATTGATTGGTAACGTCAACTTAACCGAGAGTAACTTCATTTGTGTCCTGGTATTAGATTATCACACCAAGTTTGGTTCTTTACAGGTTCAAGATACTTTTTCAAGGGATTGTCCCTCCATTCTTTTGGAGAGATGAAAATATCTTTGTAGGACTATAAAGAAGATAAGCAATAGTAGGTGCTACTCTAGACCATATCAATTGAAGACCAAGTAGCGTCTATTTTTTGTTGTTGACATGAGCAGGAGCAGTGGAAGGGAAAGAAGGGCAATTGGGGAAGGGGAGGATGAACATGGCTCAGGGAGGGAATACTGAATTCAATGTCTAGGGGTAGGTCATGTGTCCTTCTCAAACAAGTAAAATCTGAAATTATTTGTGATTCAAAAACATTGAAAAACTTGCTTTCAAACCCCCAAAATTGGGCCACTGATGTGTGCCATAAGATGTGACTTGGATTTGTTGGTTTCACCGATAGCAAAATCAAACATGGATCCTTCAGTTTATGGATCTGGACAGAGAATTAAGATTAAGACCTTTGCAGAGAAGCAATTTTAGTAATTGGGAGGACAACTGGGCGAGGAGAAAGGGCACACTAGACTGAGAATAAATATTCTATATTATAAAGGAGTTTCCCCATTAGGGAATTTCCTTGAAAGAGGTGTCAATATATTACCATTTTGCCCTGGCTGGATGAATAGGTATTGCAAATATGCAATGTCAAAAGAAAGAAATCCCCACCTCATGATAAAGAAGATATAATTCTCAATGGGATGGGCTGTGTTGATATGACTCAAATTATCTAGAGCAAAATCATGAATTTTCAATGCCCGTCAATCATTTTTTTTCACATCTTACAAATCTTAATTAAAAATCTTCAGAGACGTGGTATATTCATGAAATTGGCCATTTTCAATAACTGCTTCAGTAAATTGCCAAATTGCCTAGTTTTGGTTATAACTCAAGGTTGTAGCCAGACCTGTTGGGCAGGATGGGGATGAGAGAACTGTTGAATTGTGGCTAACAGGGAGCCCTTGGAGATGATTTGGTACTTTGTATTTTGTAGATTTCAAATATGTTTGTATGTTTACTTTAAGGGTGGTCAAGTGTGCTAATTATCAATTGAGTGGAATTGAGTCATATACAATCCTCCTTTAAAAGTAAAGACTCAAAAGGCGAGGGAAAAAAAACCTGTTTTACTGGCCAGACCGACCCACGTTTTTCAAAAAAAAATAGAATTTTTCTTAGAATTTTTTTTCTCAAATCAGCCAGTTTTTGGCCGAAAATCTGTCAAAATTTGTTTTTCACAAATGTTTAAACAATTTTTGATTTTTGCACAAAAAAACCCAGACTAACTGACCCGCTACTTGACAGGTCCGTCCGCCCGTAAAACAGGGGTAGTTTTTTCCGTTGCCTAACTATACTAATTACATTTTGTGTTACCGGCCCCTCCCAAAATATGACTAGTCCCTAAACAATAGTGCAAACTGTGGTCAGAAAACAGGGCTGTTAATAAATGAGTTTACAAGAAAAGACCATGTTGACAGGCTGTTTTAATGTATTTGAACTTACATCGTTAACATTAAATAAGCATAAGTTTTTAGGATGTTCTCCAGGGGCTACTCAATTTTGAAAATGGGGGCAAACTTCATCTACATTTACAATGTATATACGTAGGCATGAGCATTTCTGGAGAGAAAAAACACCTTTGATTTCTGGCCTTACAATAATTACAAAAATAGATGTTTACGTTCCGCTCTGATCACATTCCGTATTTGGAGCCAAGATACTGTCACATACACTGAGTGAAACCATTAATACCCACCGGTTAATGGAACTAAAAGTAGTCATCTAAAAACTTGATCTGATATGGAAAGAGAAAGCCTTTGCACTTTGGTATGTCAACAACTTCACATGGAGACAAGGTTTATTTATTTGGTTGCTTTTGTATCTTTTCCAAATTTTGCTACACATCACATCAGACACAAATAATCTGGAACTAATTGCCCCAATGACAGATTTAAAACTTGGGTGATTTAAAACTTGGGTAATTTATAACTTGAATTACGTCTTTGCACTCATCACTTTGTATACGAGCATAAACTTCTATCCAAGAGTTGCATTCATTTCAGCTCCCTCCCCTTCGACAAAGAAATGGCTAATTTGGCTCAGGCCCGAAAAACCGGGGGGGGGGGGGGGGGGGGGGGGGGGGGGGGGGGGGGGGGGAGATGGGTTGTGCATTTTTGATGTAAAGACATCCACAATTTGGAAAAAGGTCCACATTTTGACCAAAATGTCTTACTTTTAACAACTTTTGACCCCCCCCCCCCCCAGGCCTGGTCAATTTGTGTACATGTCAGTACTTTCATAATCAATGAAGGATAGATATGCCAGATTGTCATATGCTTAAACTAATCCCTAACATTAACAATACAAACCAAACCAATGCCGATATTATATACGTAGCCCTAAATCCTAACCCTAAACCATTAATGCCTAAATATATCTGTAAAATGAAACAAAAAGACTTTGGTTAAGTGGTGGTCATGGATGCGAATTTATTAACTGTAACCAACAAACATTTCGCCAAACACTGTATACATGTATTGCTGTACAATGTTTGTTACGGTAAATAACATCGCGTCCTGGATAGCCTCAACTGTTTCTAGGCCTAAATCATGGGATCAGTGCACGCCATGTCTTTCCTGTCACTTGTTCACAGCACATGATGTCCCGGGGGGGGGGGGGGGGGGGGGGGCAGGAGTGGACCAGGAAGGGGGGATAAGTATACATTACAGAGGATTTAAGCAAGCATTAACCAACGCCCAAAATAATTATTTTCCAACCAATAATCAAAAATATTTCTCGAAAACCTACATGAAATTAGGTTTAAAATGCAACCCACAAGAGCAAAAATTCCAAAAAGTTCTACAACATCACAAGAATATTTCTAGTGCCCCAATTCCCCTCATCCACGACAAACCCTGGGCAACAGACTAATTAATTAAACTGATTTAATTAGTGTGTATTACTGCGGTTCTCTTGCTTTTATTTATTTGATATACAACTGTGCCTTCCAGGACCTACATGTACTAACAATACAAACAAAAGTAGGTCAAATCAATACAGATGCTTTTAATACCATGGCAAGGGCTCAATTAACGGCCTTATTAAACCGTTGACGTTGGACCCTGATTATGTAAAACAAAAAGTTTAATTAGTAACGGGATATGCTGTACTTCTGTGGATACAAGACCAGAGTATTAATGCCCAATAGCAAATTACAAGCTTATACACAAAGCTATACTTGTTGGAATTGATCATTCTATAGTTTAATCAATCTTAAATTGGTGAAGCGTCCTTACAGCAGCGAATGCATGAATACAGAAAGACGCAGGCGCGCAAAGGCATCAAACACATTGTCAATCATATGCGTGACGCGCGCTTGCAGCCGAAACCGCATGCATGTGGCCATAATCGCGCCCGTACGCTTGAATTACGCTTGCGTGCTGTTAGATAAAAACAAATATTTCTCGCCAATTAGGAACTGATTGAACTATAATGGGCCACCCTGGCTATGAAAAGAGTGGGGCTGACCCAGCTGAGAATCATTTCTATCTATTCAGCCAAAAATATTCAAATATTCTTTTTTACAATACGTCAGTTGAAAAGCAAGATTGTATCCCATCGTATTACTTGACATACTGCATAAAATAAGAGGGAGAATAATTTAGATTTAACTTAAATAAATAAAGCATTTACTAAAGATTCAACCGTTTTAATCAACAACACAGTTCTGATAGATTTATGTTGATCCGTAGCTGTCTATTGAAGGTTCAAGATAAGTGGGCGCTGGGCAATTTTTACCCCTCAGTCCTTCTGCCATAGCACTTGGTAATGCTGAAAAATAAACAAACGAGCGCTGATATTTTGTCCAAACCAGCGCCCGTTGACGATCAGGAAGCTTGTCCAAGACATGGAATTTCGAGTTGACAATGCTGCCACGCTGGATTTAATCAAAAGTTAGCTAACGGTAGACTGAAAGTAGCTCCCGGATCTAATAAATCCCATGATCCGGGCGCTACTTTTGAAGAAAAAAGTAGCTCCCGGTAAAAAAACTGTTGAGCCTTGGTCTATACCACTCTTATCTAGTCTTGCAATGCTAATGGAGATGATTAGCCTTCTATCACTAACCTTTAATAAAATATTCCATTCAATGCAGTACCGTTTACTAAACATCACCTGCCTCTACAATGTTTACAAAATATTATAATAAAGCAGATAAGTCTCAAAAATATTATTACCGGTAATCTGATATTAATGATTCGGACACTTGCTGAATTATTCTTAAACTTACTTTATTCACAGCTGATCTAGGTGACGGAGATGGGCCACTCGGGTGGTGGGGAATACAAATTGATGGACCAATACATTAGTACATCACCTTGTTTAAGTTGTTACACTAATCTCGCTCTCCAAATACTCTTCTTTAGAATATGGTGCAATATTCTGGGGAAAACCCCTCCACATGGCACACACATGGTGCAAAACTTGTTCAAACATGAGTTTCTTAATTAATTCCTGGAAAACAGACAATTGGTGCTTCTTAGAACTCTAATTGTCATCTATTTTAATTGGTGAATGGTGGTTGAAATATAAGATTTAAGAATGTGTAAGATAGAGAAGAGGGTATGTGAGTTTCAGCTCATCTCCTGTTTCTCAAATCATCCCCAGGGCCCAGGCTAAGGTTGGATTATGTGATCTTTTTCAAACTTTTACACATATTTTTCTCTCTCTTATATTATGAAGTTTGGCTATCAGGAAAGCCATTTCTGGACTCTTACAACAACAAAAACACTCAAAAAATAAGTTGTCCCTAGTTAACCCTGAGAGTTTATTTTAACCCATTCATACTATTATTTTGAGGTAATTAGGAAGCGTATTGCTCCGTAACTTACAAGATATTTTACTTTAATGTTTATAGATCCAATTTGACAACAAATTTAAATTGCATTTAAACGAAAAGCTCAAAGATAGAGGGAGTTCCATGAAAAAGATTGCATTATATCCCTTTAACGTAGCTTTCTGCTGTATTCGTATGTTATGAATAAAAAACGATGGATTGCTTATACAGCCTGTCCACCTTCCTCGTTCTCCAAATGAGTTGACCAGAGCAGCAAACTAACTAGGGAAGAATGCACTGATTTGCTCCTTATTGTGAAGTGCACCACTTTATGCACCACTGCTGACATTCATCTTTGGTCGCACAGATGCAAACGCAATCGCATTGACGTTACACATACCACATCATGATGATGGCTTCACTCAGGGCTGGAAAAATGCAAAGTTTCCTGGCAAGGGAAATTTGACTATTAAGTTGGATTTCCCGCTGCTTTAGGCGGGTGTTTGAGGGGGGCAGGAGGGGGACTGCCCCCCTCAAAAGCTTTTTTGAAAAATTGGATAGGAACGTATTTCGGTATTGATGGTCCAATTGATGCCATTTGGTTCATCATTTTATGTAATATCATTTTGCTGCAAATTGCTGGTTTAGAGGCATTTAAGCACCAAGATTAAGGCTGGGATCTTTTTCAAAAATATTTCTTTTTTGTTCTGTTATTTAAAGGTTTAAAAAAATCTGAATTTGTTTGTACACCAAGATAGAAGTTACACAGACATGGTATGGGGTCACATGCGGGTCTCGTAGGGTCAATCGAGGTCATTTAGGAGACGAATCTTTAATACTCTTCTTTTTCCAGCCCTGGCTTTACTAGAACATAGAACAAGCGCTGATGTCACCTCCGGACCTCCCAATTTGACGTGACATGAAGTAACAAACTTTGCCCAATTGTGTCCCCTTCCTTACAAATCCTAGTTTATTCTGCTGCAAGAAAAGTGCAAGAACGGATACACCTAATACCCCCTTTTTCAGCCTAATAGGCCATCCACATACAGCTAGCAGCTTTGGGTACTACTTTACCAACCATCCAGCACTACATGTTGTGATTAAATGCAGTATGCAGTATACCATGCACAATACTGTACCAGCTTGGTCTATTTTACGGCTAAAACATGACACCAAATGCGAGAGTAAAGCTGTATACTATGAACAGATACCCTGCTATGGTTTACCTCCCACCATTTGGGCTTTGCCTCCCACCACTCATTGACCACCCGACAAAAGGATCTGTGGTACACCACAACAATTTATATAGCGGAATCACATAACTTACCCATGTTCTGTAAATATAAGAACAAGCCAACAGCATGGTCGTCATTCTAGCTTTACTATCCTCAGAGTTCAACAGCCGACCCAACTTTCCAAGACACAGACAGACCACCACCTTGCAAATATGTAGCCTAGTTATAGTTAATACTGCATAGACTTAACCTAGCTAGTAGAAAAGGGTATAATCCTATACCATTGCCATGAATAGCTGCTACGGAAAGCCAGGATGTCAGATTTAACAGGCCGCTGAATATCCACATTACCTCATAGTCATGTGAGTAAACATGCTAGACATAAAAATGTCACCCAAACACAGGCACAAAATAGCTTTTGACAATGCCTAGAAAGAAAGTGCAAGTTAAAAAGTTCTAAAAATATCTCATGCCCCAGGGGTGCTCACTTAAAATAGTTGGTGTACACATTGTGGGTGCCTAAAATGATGAGGAGGAGTATCAACATGATTTCAAAGAAAGGTTGGCTTAATTTCCTGGGGGGTCTTAGTAGAGAAGGGGTTCCAGGGATGTGCCACCAAATAGCATAGGGTCCCATTTTTCACCCATCTGGTAAACGAATGACCCGTTTTCATAGCCATATTTGGTACATTTTAAGGGTTTAAGTTCCTTAATTTTGCTGTTTTCACAGAAATTTTAACAAAAGCTGTCTAATATACTGGAAAATAATGGATCTCCGGTAAACATATGGGTCCATTTCCCCCCGAAAATGCGTAAATGTTTGGGCTTCATTTAAGGTGCAATAAAGTGAAATTGTGTTTCTGAAACCAAATTTTGCAGCACAATCCACTAGGCGTGTGATCGTGACCACGCATAGGAGATTTGTGTCCCCTGAAAAATTCCAACATGATCTAACCGGCCGTCATACGGTATCTTGCCAACGAAAATTACGACAGTGTTTATATTTTGTTTTCTATTTATTTATTTTCAGTGGCGGTTGTGATGATTTGCGATATATCCCGAATTGAATCGTATACATTATACATGAACAGTAAAAATAAATGTGTCACATGTAGCATACATCGCATCCCTATTGTTCACCTCAATGCAAGTGATAGTAACCCCCCCCCCCCCCCAACCCCCAACCCAAAGTCATGTGCTTTAGAATATCACATGGTTTAGTGGAGATATTTAAGCTGGTATGGAGCCAGTATTTTAACACTAGGCCACCAGCAGTGCAATCTCTCTGTACAAGTAGGTTTTAAATGGGGGTTCAAGTTCAACTCAGTGCATTGTCCAACCAAACCCAGGGTTCAGACATTCCTGCTTTGCGCCTCGGTGGTAATGATGCACGGTGATAGATGTCAAATGTTGGACATGCCAATTGTTGACTATTTACCTCCAGGAGTGATGTCCATAGTATACAAAGATAATTAAAATGTGTTTTATGCTTGGTTTTTCTGATGAAACTCTCTCTGTTACTGATGATTCCTCTTACTGCCAATATTTGATGTGTTTTGTAAGTCATATTTGAAACGTGCATGGGCTGCACATACATCCATTATTTGCTCTGTATGATTCGTATTGCCATTTATTATATTTTATACTTCTGTAAATTGTACGTGTATATTAGGCACGCGACCGTGTCACGGTTCGACCGTGTAACGCACGTATAACCCGTGGCCCGTAAGCGTAAATATTAAAATGTCCAGATGGATGCGGCCGTTCCCAAATCGTAACACTCGGCGACTTGAGAACAAGACTAGCATCAAAACAGTGACGTCATGATTATAAATGCGCAGAAACCGCCATTTTGTACCGATTTTAAACCGACAGAAAAAATGCTGCGCAGGTACATGTAATCCAATGGGTTTTTTAACTCTGACGAAAACGAAATATTAACTGCCAATACTTCAGGATTTATGATACTTTTTCTAGTTATTTGAAGATGAAACTCAATCTTTGTAGGTTTGGCTTTGATGCTACGTGATCAGAGATCAAGTAGGGAATCTTTTTGCGTCGCACTTTTGCTAAATATATGTGCAATTAGCATCGCAAAGTCTTCTAAAGTGTTTCGCATTTCGCGATGCTACATTTGGTTAACCCTAACTCTACTACACCATACGGCAACTGCGCGGAAAAAGTGTTTCTATAACCCGGCGTGCAGGTTTTTTGGCTACAAAACGGACCCATGCTATATAACGAGGCGAATATACTCGCCGAGTGTCGACTGGGAGCCGTGGTGTAGTGGCTAGGATCTGGGCCCTGATGCTGGAGGTCCGTGGTTCAAATCCCGGGGGGATCGGGGTGACCTTTCTGGTGAATTTTGGGTGTCGGAAAAAAATTCTGTTGCCGTGTGGTGAAATAGAGTTAGGGTTATTGCACTATGCAGGTTATTGCTGGGCTTGAACTCTACTCCCGGTGTGTTTGAGGGAATTCACGGAGAGTGAGACTTACGGGATACGGGTACCCGTTACACGCACGTATAGAATGACCCGTGTCACGTAAGAGAAAAAACACGGGATAACTCAACACTAGTGTATATTATTTTACTTCTGTTTTGCATATATTGTATTGTATGGACGCATTCGCTAAGTTGGCGGATGCCACTGTTCTGAAAGTGTAAGTCCGAATAAATAAATAAATAAATAAATACAAAACTGATTCTGAAAAAAACCTATTTCAGATTGTTTCAAAATTGATTTTCATTTTTAGCTTAATCATGCAAACTTTACATTCCTGCATAAGAGGGGGAAGCTGGGAATATCATCATTATTTTTCCCAAACTATTGCAAAAAGATGTTGTGTCAAAATTGTTGTATCTACTGTGCACAGAAATATAACTTGCCTTTTATCAAACAAATGGGGCAAGAATGGTGCCATACTTTAAATATCACATTCTCAAAAATAGTATATGGTTAAATTTATAATGGTTATTAATTTAAATGGTTCTATCTTTAATTACAACCAGACAAATGTCAAGCAAGCATGTAGTGTACAATGCATACTTATGTAACAAGTTATGTAAGATCAATTATGCAATATTTAAAGAAAATGGAAATCAATATCAATTATAAAGAGACTACCCAATCTGATCATCTTGCATTCCATGTCATACAGTAAATGTACTGTAAAACACTTAAAATCCGCGGGTACTTTATTTCGCGAATTACCAAAAGCCAGCATTCTCGCGAGGATTTAATTTCTTGATTCCAAAATTTGACTCTGATTTTATGCTTTTATCATGGTTTATTTCGCGGGGATTTAATTTCACGAATTTAAGGTCTTTGCGAAATATGCGAAATTAAATACCTCACAAAATTAAGTGGTATTTATAGTTGTAATGAAAACACTTCTTTTTTGATTTTCTGTGATAAATATAAATGTTAATCAGTACAAATCATAGCCCCCCCCCCCCCAAAAAAAAGGTCTTTCTCACATACATTTGGGGTAATGGGTAGCCATCCTAAAATAATGTGGAAATTCTTCTCCTTTTTTTCTTGTGTTTTTGGCCCACAATTTTATTTTATTTTTGTTTGCCCTTTCAGATCCATTTTTTTTTTAAATCGGATATAACTAAACCATTTAAAAAAAATTGGACACATCGCGTAGGGTTATACAGCAAAAGTGACTCCACATACTTATGCGCACGGGGTATGTGAGACATACATATCTTTCTTTTTTCTTGGCCTTAATTACATGTACATTCTTTTAAATAAGTTTCTTCTATTGATTCACATCACATATCTTATCCATTTGGCATTCATTGATCAATAAATGGACATTCTATAGGCTAAACATTGAGCGTGTTTCTACTCGGGAACTAACCATAAGTTGCCCAGTTGAAACAGCCGGATAACGGTAATTAACGGGTAAGTTTTGTCACCGCAAAAACCTTTACAAACCAGGTTTGTTAACAGTAATTGACGGTAAATTTCCCCAGTAGAAACAGCCACCCGTTTAATCTTAATGTTAAGTTCTGTGACCCGGACGTATACACATACACACTGAATTCTACGCATTGTGAGGCAATCTTTTTCAGGTGGGGCGGCATTGTTTGGTATCATCATCATCATCATCATCATCAGGGTGTAATTCGCTCGCTTGAGAGGAACCCCTCCCTAGAATGCCTCCACAGACTTCTGTTTCTAGCTAGCCTTGACCATGTAGTGCCCAGCTGTCGGGTAAGGTCGTCTCTCCAGTGTGTTTTGAGGCGTCCACGTTTACGGGTCCAATTTCTTGGAGTCCACTTTGTTGCTCTGACTGTCCACCGGTTATCTGTTAGCCGTGCAATGTGTCCTGCCCATCTGTGTTTTGCCATCCTGATGTTATCGATGATGTCGCTGACACCTGTTTGTTGTCGAATCCAGGTGTTACGCTTTTGGTCGAGAAGAGTGATGCCCAGCATTATGCGCTCCATCTTGTGCTGTGCCACTGCAAGCTTCTCTAACATGGTGTTGGTCGGTGCCCATGTCTCACTACCATAAGTCATTACTGGAAGAACGTACTCATTTAGAACCTTCCTCTTGATCTTCATACTGGTCTTACGGCTTCTCATGATATTTCCTACTTTACTGAAGGCTGCCCAACCGAGTCCAATTCTCTTATTTATTTCAGGGAGCAAATCACCATCTCGTGTCACCGTCTTTCCCAGGTATACATATCTGTCCACCTCCTCGATGATTTTTCCATCAACAGTTATTACGGACTTGTTGACATGGTCATTGAACATCACTTTGGTCTTGCCTAGGTGCATGTTAAGGCCAACTGGTTTGCTGGCTCTGTCGATGTCAGTGAGCATACTTTCCAACTCCTCTGGTGATTTGGCCATCAAGATGATGTCATCGGCGAATATTAGGTGTGAAAGGTGTTCGCCATTGATGTTAAGGCCCTTGTCTTTCCAGTCTATTCTACCTATGATGGCATCTTGGAGACATGATGTGAAGAGTTTAGGCGATATGTTGTCACCTTGCCTTGCTCCCCTCTCCAGCTTGATTGTATCACTGTCCTTGTGGATAATAAGAAGATTCATAAAATAATTCCAAAATTGAACTTACTGTTCCAGACAGTTTCGACGTCCGATCGGATGTCTTTCTCAATGGTGTATGACGACCGTTGATCCAGTGTTACCAGAAGTAGTTTTTCTGATGACGTCACGAGATGTGTTGGATGACGTTTTCTGGATCAACAGTTGGTTGATTTTCCCACCCACCGCCATGGAAACACTTTGGATCTCATTGTTACTAACTCCGAAAGTGAACTTGTGTATGACTTGAGACCCGAAAATGCTCTTCGTGGTCCATCTGATGATCATATAGCCATAAGATGCAAGTTTAAAGTCACTCGACCTGCTGCTACCAAGAAAACGCTGTGTTTCAGGAAATTTAAGAATGTGGATGTTGATGCTTTCTGTAAAGATATCACAGCGTCATCACTTGCTACAACTCCTCCGGACACTATAGATGAACTTACAGAGCAGTATAATGCCACTCTTGCTAAACTAGTTGACGTTCACGCACCAGAAACGACAAAAACTATTTCCCTTAGACCACATGCGCCCTGGTACACCGATTCCTTACGTGATGCTAAGGCTGTCAAGAGACGACTCGAACGCCGGATGCTAAAATCTCGACTTCATGTAGACAAGCTCGCATACAAAAAACAGTGCAAACAATACTTCTGTATGCTTGAAAGTGCTAAGACTGAACACCACAGATCCAAAATCGTGGGTTGCAACTCAAAGCAGTTGTTCAGTACCATTAATGAACTCTGCGGATTTAAACCAGCTAAGGTCTTACCCTCCGGAAAGGAGATCGACATCGCTGATCGTTTTGGAGATTATTTCACTGGCAAGATTGCAGCTATCAGATCGAACCTGGACAATTTGGAAATCCTACCTGTGGTTCTCCCAGACAATGAGCGTGACTGCCCTGTTCCTCTATGTCAATTTCAAGATCTTTCTCAGCAGGAAGTCAGGAAAATTGTTATGGACATGCCAACAAAATCATGTGCTCTAGATCCCCTCCCTACCTGGCTAATGAAGCGGTGCATCGATCATATTTTACCCTTGCTGACCAAAATTGTCAATTTCTCTCTGAGAAAGGGGTATGTTCCAGACTGTATGAAGATTGCCTATGTAACTCCTTTAATAAAGAAAGCTAGTCTAGATCCTGAGGTGCTATCCAACTACAGGCCTGTATCTAATCTTAGTTTCATCTCCAAGCTGAATGAACGCGTAGTATGCAACCAACTACAGGAACACCTTGCTGCAAACAAAATGTATGCACCCCACCAGTCTGCCTACCGACCCAACTGCAGCACAGAAACAGCTCTTCTGCGCCTTCAAAATGATCTGCTTTGCGCATTGGATAATAAGAAAGACGCTGTTCTTGTTCTGTTGGATTTATCGGCTGCATTTGATACGATAGACCACAAAATGCTTCTTGAACGGATGCAAACTAGATATGGTGTTGATGGTACTGCGTTAAAGTGGTTTAAATCCTATCTCTCTAATCGAGTGCAGTCTGTTGCAGTTGGATCCAATCTTTCACGAACGCATAAATTGATATATGGTGTACCCCAAGGGTCTGTGATTGGTCCCTCCAAATTTACCATGTACAGTGCTCCAGTTGAAGACGTAATTTCTAGCCATGACATCGATGTTCTATCTTACGCGGATGACACGCAATTGTATGTTACTTTTCATCCTGATGAAAGAGAGGAAGCAATTTCTCGTCTGGAGCGCTGCATCGCTGATGTCAAAGGATGGATGACTGCAAATAAGTTAAAGCTGAACGACAGTAAGACTGAGGTTATACATATTACCTCTCGTTTCACGCCAACTGTGCCCATCAACCCTGTAACTATCGGTAATAGTCCCATATTTCCGTCAGATGCTGCACGAAACCTTGGAGTCATCTTTGACCAACATCTGTCAATGACTGCACATGTGAATAAACTGTGTCAATCAGCCTCGTTTGCTTTACGCGCCATTGGACAGATCAGAAAGTACCTTGATCGAGGGTCAACGGAGAAACTTGTGCACGCGTTTGTCTCATCCAGATTAGATTACTGTAACTGCCTTTTGTACGGACTTCCTGATAAACTTATCTCTAAATTACAACGTGTTCAAAACTCAGCGGCAAGATTAGTTACAGGCACAAAGAAACGTGACCATATAAGTCACGTCATCAGAGATCTCCACTGGCTTCCTATTAAGAAAAGAATCGTGTTCAAGCTCCTGCTCATTGTGTATAAATCACTTAACAATGCTGGTCCAAGTTATGTGTCTGAATTGCTGAAACCTTATATTCCCACGGCTAACCTTCGCTCTGGCTCCCGTGAGTTTCTTGTTGTTCCAAAAAGCAAAATGAAGTCTTTCGGTGATAGAGCTTTCTCCATCGCGGGGCCTAAATTATGGAACACTCTCCCAATGGACATACGTCAGGCAGGTTCAGTTCAGGAGTTCAAGTCGCGACTTAAGACCTACTTATTTAACTTGGAAATCTAATTGATGTGTTTTTGTTCATGATCTTTCATTTCATTCATAATGCATTTTTAATGTCATACACATTCATATCTCTTGTTTAAATATGCATTTGACTCTGTGTATGTTTATCTCTGTAGTTTTATGATCATTGTTGTATTTTTGCTTTAATCTTGTATTTATATGTTGTACAGCGCTTTGAGTTTAGATCTCACTAAAGTAAAGCGCTCTATAAGTGTGTGTTATTATTATTATTATCAATTGATCATACAGGTGACTAAGTTGGTAGGCCCCCTCGTCGCTGTTCATGAGGTGCTGTTTCATGTCTAGATGGGATTTGCGACGGATCCAAATGGATTCTCTAATCCATCTGGTGTTTCTAGTGTTGTCTCTCGCGAGAATGTTTGTGTCGTCCCATTTTATTAGATGGTTTTCCGTAGCAGCGTGATCTGCGATCGAAGACTTCATCTCCGTATTTTGTGAATCTATCCTTGCCGTGCGTGTAAATTTGCGGCCTGTCATTTTGTCCGTTTCTGTTTTGTGTTCCTTTTTACGCGTACCGAAACGGCGGCCTGTTTCGCCTATGTAGGTTTTATCGCAGTTTTGACAAGGGATCTCGTAGATCACGCCTGCTTTATCGTCATTGTCCTGTTTGTCTTTTACATGTACTAGCATATTGCGGAGACTCGTGTGGGGTTTGACCGTCGAACCTATGTTGTGAGTTCTGAAGATGGATCTTTTCTGTGACTCCTGCAATATACGGTAGAGTGCCGTTTGTTAGAGTTTTTCTCTCACTTTTGGCATTTTTATTGTTCTGTTTCTTCGGTTGCTGTCACGCTTTTTTGACTTTATCGATCGACCATTGAGGGTATCCACATTGATGAAGTGCTGACTTAATAATCTGTTCCTCCGCGATTTTGTCCTCGGGTTCAGTGACTATTTTGTCCTTTCTATCCAACAACGTGCGGATCACCCCTAGTTTTTGATGTAATGGATGCGCCGAATTGAAGTTCAAATATTGGTTTGTGTGGGTCGGTTTTCTGTACACAAGTAGTTTTACACTACCATCTGGTTTGCGTACTATGAGAGTATCTAAGAACGCTATTTGGCCCTCCTGTTCTTTCTCATACGTAAATTTCAGGCTGCCAGTGTCATCAACGCTGTTGAGATGGTCCGTAAGTTTGTCTTCTGTGCCTTTCTTTACTATTTCCAATATGTCATCCACATAACGTTTGAACAGTTTGGGTTTGCAGTCAAGCGGAGCGGTAGCTATGGCAATGTCTTCTAAGTGCTCCATAACAATATTCGCTATAATGGGGGACACAGGGCTGCCCATTGCTGTACCGAATTTTTGACAATAGATTTGTCCTCTTGATGTGAAGTAAGTAGTGTTGAGAATAAACTCCGTTAACTCAACAATATCATCGACTGAGAGATTAGTACGCGATTTGAGGGTGTCATCATTGGTAAGTCTTTGTTTGATAATCTCCAAAGCTTTCTGAATCGGCACGTTTGTGAATAGCGAAATTACGTCATGCGACATAAAATTATCATCTTCCTCTATGTAAATCTCTGACATTTCCTCGGCAATTTGTTGTGAGTGTTTTACATGTCGTGAAGTGTTACCTACAAGCGGAGATAATATGTCCGATAGAGCGCGTGGCATATCCTATAGAGCCAGTATAGTCAACTATGGGCCGCATCGGTACATTAGGTTTGTGTATTTTTGGAGTGGCATACACACGCGGGACGTATTCCGTGGTAGGATATAGATGTTTATACTGTGCCTCATCAATTTTGTTGTCTTTCTTGAGTTTGGAAAGCATACCAATGAGTTTACGCTTGTGTTTAGGTGTTGGGTCCTTGTGGAGTTTCTGGTAAGTCTTCTCATCATCATCATTATTATGTTTCCTTGGATTCCTGATGAACCTATTCTCTGTCCTTGTGGAGTTTCAGGATGGATGTGGCACCGTGGTATAGATCACGTAGGAGAGTTATGTACACCGGATCAACACCCTGGTTCTCCAATGCCTTGAAGAGCGGTGAAAACTCGATGGAATCGAAAGCCTTCTCGTAGTCGACAAAGGCAAAGCATAGGGGAATCTTGTACTCATTTGCCTTTTCTTGTAGCTGGTTTACTACTTGGATGTGGTCGATGGTGGAGAAACCTGCCCTAAAGCCTGCCTGCTCTCTTGGTTGATGATGTTCCAGTGTGCGTAGCATTCTGCGTAGGAGGATTTTTGAAAATACCTTGTATGTGACTGGCAGGAGGCTGATCGGCCTGTAGTTTTTAATGTCGGCCGTGTCTCCTTTCTTGTGAAGTATGATTACAGACGCCTTCTTCCAGGAGCTGGGGACTTTGCCATCTGCAAAACATCTGTTGAAGAGCTTGGTAAGCATTTTGACAATGGGCTCCCCGCCATCTTGCAGAATGCCAGCAGTGATGTTATCCTCCCAAGGAGCCTTGTCACGTTTCAGTTGCTTGATGGCATCTCTCACTTCTGATGGTAGAATGGGAGGTGGTGGAATTGTTGCAGTATTGTCGACATCAGTAAATGGTTGGTCTTGAGGTCTCCTAGTGCTATAGAGCTTTGTGTAGAACTCCTCACACCTCTTAATCATCCTGTCAAGGTCTTCAATGAGCGTGCCATCGTCTTCTCTGAGGCTGATGATTTTATTTCTGCCCAGACACTGCTTCTTTTTGGTGGACTTGAGACCTCGGTTGTTTTCCAGGGCTTTCAGCTGTTCCTCCTCATTGTATCTATTTAATTCCTCTTTCAATTCATACGGCATCGGATGGCTTTACAAGTCTCGATGTATTCAATATTTTGTACATTGGTCCCACTTCTCTTCATCTGCCTCCGCTTCTCTCTGAGGTGTTTTGTTTGCACAGAGAGCTTTTCTGGTTTTGGTGGCTTGTCACTCCCAGCGGTCTCTACTGCAGTTTCCATAATGATGGTAGTGAGTTGTTCACAATGTGTGTCAAGGTCATCTGTTGATTCAAGTTTAAGGGTCTCGAACCTGTTGGTCAGCAGCAGCTGGAACTCTGTCGCCTTTGTTGAGAGTACCACTGCATTTGGCTTCTTTGGACGGCTCATGAGCCTCGCCCTCTCTCTCTTGGTGTTGATTGTGAAAGAGCCACGTACCAAGCGGTGGTCACTGCCCGTGTTGAACCTGTTAAAGGTAGATGACCCGATCACATTCCGATTTTAAATTTGAATTTTTCTATTCTACATGAAAGGTCATCCTTAAAAAAGTCGTGTTCCAAAGTTTGAGTTGCATAGCTCTAATGGTTCTTATTTTAGACGCACAAGATGCTGTGAACTGTACCCATTGAGTAGTACACAAACTATATCGGTGGTTACCACCATTCGCGGTAATTCGACGGTATTTCATCGATTTCTCCGTAATTATACTGATTTAGGCCGTCAAATTTCAGTATGATGATGAGAAAAATACGAGCTTTCATATGATATGAAAATCTCCGTATGTTTGAAATAATTCTGTGTTACGAAAATGTGATCGGGTCATCTACCTTTAATAACAGAGACATTATTCTGTGTTTGGTATAACAAAAGGTAAAATGTCGTGGCCCATCAACTAGGATCGATAAACTTAGCGGTAACTTTTTGCGAGTAGAAACAGGGAGGTTAAAATGTTAGCTTACCGTTAACTTTGCAGTGCCCCTGTAGAAACATGCTCATTGTGTTTGAAGTGATTGAGGTGGGTGGGACACTGTAGATGTTGTTGACTGTTGAAATAAGCAGGGTGCTACCTACTTTCATTTTCATTTCCTATTCCATTCACAGGTCTGATAATGACATAATCTTTATTTATATACATCAACAATTCAAATCACAGATACCGAAATACGTTCCTATCCAATACCTTGCGTACAGAATTGGTCATGCATGCATCCAAAAGAATCACAACAAACATTTGAAGTATTTCAGAATTGATTTGTAGCTCTTTGTCCAGGATGGGTAAATATAGCCCTGTCATGAAAATGAATTGAGTTGACCTTTGATCATGCCAAATACTGTTACTATAAATTGTTACCAATTTAGAATTTCTGATTACAAAAGTCTCAATATCAACTCAATTTTGTAATCAGAACATTGAACTATAAGATGAAGATGGCAAAAATCACCCTGACCATGCCTCATCCCTATTGCGAAAGTGCCTTAGAAGCTAATTGTATCAATCCAAAAACACCATCTTGATCCAAAACATCAAAAAATGTTGCCTGCCAAAAAGCTGATCACTAATAGTCAAATTTATGAAAACATTCATTAAAATAAATACTAATAATATTGCCTACAGGTAAATACTCCACGAAATACCATACATAATATAAACAAAAAAGGCAATTAAAATTCCATCATCCTAAATATCTTGTGCCAACAGCCTACCTGACACATCCACCTCTGGTGACCTCTGACCTGTACATGTAGTGACCTCTCACATTGTAAATTCCTCACGAGAGAGGAGAATTCTGTAATTACCTATCCAAGCACAAATTCCAGGCGTATAATATTCCCAAAACCTGTACACCTTTTTTTCACAACACTGAACACACACTTGTAGGAGCTACGAGTTCCCGAGTCCCAGCTTGACGAAAAATGCTAATAGTATTATTTACAGGCTGTATAATGTGGCCTGAATCTGCGATGGTCAGAGAATATTAAATAAATGCCAAGGGTTGACCACTAACCAATTTCCACAATCCTCATCTATCGTTAAAGCCATATAATTTAAAGCATAATATTTCAACAACCTGATATTTATGGTGAGCTGATAACCTCTCCTGTCCACTTTAGTTTAAAAAAAGGATGATATTTGAACCGTTTTAAGCACTTTGTATGATATTATCCTGTGCACATATCTACATTCGTATTGATTTAAAGGGACATTAAGTGGTGTTGAAAATTTTAAATGCTTAAAAATTTACTTCATAATTCAAGATGAACATTAAAAATTGTCATTATTGTTGTTTCTACTAACAAAAACACAGCAAAACTTGAATAAAACAATATCATCGCTATTTATTGAAAAACACCCTCTATATGCAAATATGGTTCGCGTTATGTATCACGCGTACTGCAGGGGGATACTGTGTGACGGAAAATGCTCGTTGCGGCTCTACAAGCATTTTTTAATCTACGTTTTCTTGTACAAAGAGGGCTGATTTTTCTTAATCCTTATAGGTGTAAGTTCATACATACATGTAATACAATTATAAAAATATACTAATCCCAGTTTTTATCATAATTGAGGGCGCAGCCGCCAACACATCTCTTAGTGTCCCTTTAATAACAACTTGGGACATTTGTGAATGTTTCTTGACCACAGATATATGTCATGTAATAAGCTACACAGCCCAAAGAATGAAAAAGGAGTAAAAAAATCAAGTACAAAAATATTAACGCTAATACTCTAGGGGAGATTTGGGAATATATCCAATTTAAATACAGGGAAACGGGCTAAACAATCAATGATAAGAATGAGGCCAGTGGCGGCACCAGCACCTACATGGGATGGGGGGGGGGGGGGGGGGGCAGGAGCAAGAAAAAATCAGGGGGGAGGAGGAGACCCAAAGTATTGAGTGGAAAAATGTGCACAAATCGTGCGAACATTTTGGCCTCTTACTAAAAATTGCCTGAAATTAGCTTAATTAGACATTTCAGACCAATTTTAAGAAGTGATTTTTACATTAACAGGTCAACATCTTCGATTGGGGTAGGGCTTGAGCTGACCGGGGTGTCAAAGGTTGTGACTAGGGGAATTTGTTTCATATTGTTAGGGGGCTAGAATTTAAGAAATAAAAGTTAATTTACTGCTTCTATTTGTCGCTGCTGTAGTTTAAGGAGGCTCGCCAATTCAGAGCTGATCAAAATATAGTCACAAATTTTCAAGTCAAAATAAAATAGCTGACCAAAATTAGCTGTCTGTATGATGCAATGACTCCTTTCCACTTTCAAGAACATATTCCCTACGTACATGTAGTATGTATTGCGCACATTTTACACATGCACATGGTATAGTAGCATACTCAACTACATTCAACAGAAGAATATTAACTCAACCTGACATACATTGTACATCATTAGTTATACACTGCAAGTGCTCAAATTTGAGCACTAATAACCATGATGTTATTGATACCAGACTTTCGATTACCGCGATATGTCGAGAGATGGCAGTTTTTAATTTTGATTCATTGTATGATAAGTATGATGTTTTCTCCTATATGTGATTTGTGCTGAATAAGTATGTTTCTAACGTATAATGCACAATGCTGTACTTGCTGAACACATCCTAAACTATAAAAGAGAAATCAAATCTCAAGTGTGTTACATCATGGCCTGAATTAAATACATGGCCTGAATCTACTACACCACACGGCAACTGTGCGGACAAATGTTTTTATAACCCGGCGTGCAGGTTTTTTGGCTACAAAACGGACCCAGACTACATTTTGTATATAACGAGGCGAATATACTCGCCGAGTGTCGACTGACAGAAGTGGTGTAGTGGCTAGGATCTGGGCCCTGGTACTGGAGGTCCGTGGTTCAAATCCCGGGGGTCGGGTGACCTTTCTGGTGAATTTTGGGGGTCGGAAAAGAAATCTGTTGCCGTGTGGTGATCTCGAGTTAGGGTTATGGAAATGGAGATGGGCACTACAATTTAAGGCAATTTGAAAGGAGCGCCATTTTTCTCCAAGGCAATTATAGACTTTTGAATGAAGTGAAAACAGCCAGAAATTGAGGGCATCAAGGCAACTAGGTGGGGCATCGAAGGCAATGGATTAATTTGAGCCCTGTTTACATCAATTTAAATGTAAAATTAGCAAATCAAATGTGCAATAATATTCATGAAGCGAAGCCATAGTAGGTGTACATACAGTGTTGTCAACCGGATAACCCCACACGACTAGGCCACGGAAATTTGGCTACTTTTGAACTTAAGCGCTTTGGCCAAAAAAAGGGTTACCATGAGGGGCCCAATGAATATTGAGATACTTTTTGTCGTGGCCCGCAGCCTAGCCAGTACTCACGCCGTAGTTTGAGAGAAAAATAAGTTGGCAACTCGTGAGTAATCAATATCTTGCCGATGTCTCACATTAAAATTAGTCCTGGAAATAACCTGAACACCATCATGCCTTTTTATGGAATAAAATTGGCAACATCAATTTAGTTCTGAACTTGACCTCCCAGATTGCAATGTTCCATGTTTAATTCACCACACAGGAGTGATGGTAAAATAATGAGCGATATACACTTAATGGACATTTTACATGAAATAGAGGGGGCATGTGATAGGGCACAAACTAGACTGAATCTATCCAGTCTTCACTATTTACACATGGACCCAGGCCTCAAATTAATCGAAGGCATCGAAGGCCCCACCCAGTTGCCTAGATGCCCTCCATTTCTGGCTATTTTCACTCCATTCAAAAGTACATAATTGCCTTGGTGCCCCTTTCAAATTGCCTTAAATTGCTTGCCCTTTTCATTTCTTTTCATTTCTTAATTTGAGGCCTGCATGGACCCTGCTACTAGAGTGCTCATGCAATATCATATCAAGACTGAAATATACAGTTCCAAAGGTGTGCGCTGATAAAGAAAAACGAATTTTTGTTGTTGTGTTGCCCTCAAGTGCCTAAAATCTTGAAGTCGGGTCATTGTTAACCCTAACCTCGGTTTAGGGTTCGAGGAAATAACGCCAACTAAATCTCCGGGAACTTGCCGGGATTCGATCCGGGGACCCTCCGTTCTCAAGCCCCACGTCCCAACCACTAAGCCATGGCACTCAGCTACACATTCGCGCAGTATACTGCGCTCACTATATAGGCTCGGTTGACTACGTCATCGAAAACCGACGGCGCATGCGTTTGGAGAGGGACTTTGGATTAGCATTTTTAGCACTTAGGGGGGGGGGGGGGGGGGGGGGGGGGTTAGGGTTAACATTACTATTACAGGAGTGAACAAGAATGAATGTATGAATGAGAGTATGTATGCATCTTTATGTAAGTAATCATAGGCATAGCCAGGATTATTGTACCCGGGGGGCACTCAGGCTCAGATCCAGAAAAGTTTAGGTGGGGGGGGGCCAAAAAAATGAAATTGATCAGGTACCATCCAAGCGGTGCACAGCACCCGGTGCACAGCACCGCCCTCCGAGCTATGCTCAGACAGGGGGATGTGCCCCCTCAGAAGTAGAAGGAAAAAAAATCCATTTTGATGGCTGCCCAATCCATTGTTATATATATATACAGTTCATTGTATCCCAAACTCTATTGCCATTTAGACCTAGATACGTATATATATGTATGATTTAAAAACAAAGACAACGAGAATGCACAAACGAAGGACTGCTCACACTCTTGCAAACCACTATCAATTTTGAGTATAGCATCATAAAAATCAGCCCACTACTAAAAATGTACTTGCTCCAACACTAACTATTTAGTCTAGACCAGAGTTTCTCAATTAATTTGGCTTGAGAGCCATGGAAGACCCACACAAAGCATTCAAAAATATGTATCAGGGGCCAAATAACCATGTTTTATGCTTTGTTTTTAGATCTGTTGATTTGACCACCATCAAAAAAATCTTGATAATCAAATACAGAACTCAGAAATTACACCCCCATTACAAATATTCATTGAGGGTTTGGGGCTCAACGCATGATTGACAATTAGTAGCAACTGTGTAAGGCCAAGTAACAAAAATAATGTGTTTCTTGTCCCGACTTTTTTAACAATCACTGAGGGCGGCCCTTATTATTTGTTATTTTTGGATTTGTTGTTATTTTTCAGAAGCCAAATTACAAGCTTTTTGCAAGAATTGTTTCGATATTCGTATCACTATCTAAACCAACGAGTGTTTCTTGTGTCTTTTTCATTAAAATATAGTTGAAAATGATGGACACACTCACACACAACAAAGACAGGTTTGATTTTTGATTTTTGATTTTTTTTTTCGAAACTTTTTTTCTAATTTTGAAGGAATTTTTGAAAATAACAAATACAAATATTGGAACGGTGTCAAAAATCAGTGCAGGCGGGGACGTGAAACACATAATTTTTGTTACTTGGCCTAATGCATTTTATACATCCTAGGCTATACTAGATACAAATCTTGCTTAGACTTAAGCCTGTGTTGTTGTTATGCTTGAGACTTAATTACAGTCTAGCATCATTTTGATCATATATGACCGACATCCTATAATATATTAGACTGGTTCCCTGTGTTGCTCTATATGGCCGCCATCTTTAAAAATGGTGGACCAATTAGAGGCGACTGAAGAAGAAAAAAATGTATAAAAAGTGTGCGGTTACTCATGGTATTCCACACGTTTTAGCATATGCATTAGTGCCCAACAACAACAGAAAAACCACCTGATTGGTCCAATTCAAATTGCAGTACGTCGAACGATCGTCACGCCGTGCAGTGGGAGGTAATGCCGCACAATCTATTGCGTCACGCAATGTACAACGCCGCATGAAACCACTGGTGCAATGTGGCATGGCCATGATGGTGAGTAAATAAGCATGAGTATAATATTCAGCAAGTTTATCAGCGCAAACTTTTGGAACTGTATTTTTTTCCAGTCTTCACATTCGAGCAGGGAAGACCCGGGGGGAAGACATGATGACGGATGATCAAGTCTATTAAGATATTATTATTGGCATCATTACATTCAGCATTGCATTTGCAACACACGGCTTGGTATTAACAAGGCCAGGGCAGAAGCTATGTACAGCCGATGATCGGGTAGCTATTTCAGGAAAAACTATACAGCCGATGAGTGGTTTCGAATAGCCCTGCCTGTGGGGCCTATCTAAATTGGACCCACTAAACCGTTCGGTTCTCTTGTTAAGCCGGCCCCATGCACCTCGGCCCTCTGGGCCTGCGGTTCTGTTTCTCACTAGCGCCTGCAGCGGGCGATCTGCGTGTTGGCCTCCGGCCTCGCGTGCGAGTCATTTAACATCATCAGCTGTAGGCCTATAGCCTTTCTCGAAATGGCTGCCTGATCATCGCAGTCATTTAACATCATCAGCTGTATAGCTTTTCTCAAAATAGCTGCCCGATCATCAGCTGTATAGATGGGGTGACAGGTGACGTCACACCGGGCAAAATGTGGCTAGTTGCTATTGTTCTTTGCCCGGCAGTCTGCGCGCGCATCATGTTTTGTTTAGGACCTGTGCTTTTAAAACTCGCGCCAAAGCATTATTAAGGGCAATACGGCATAGCGGACAGTGTTGTGGTCATATGCTGTTCCCTCAAGCGTGTATCGACAGTCCAGTCCCTTCGCCCGTTACGTTTGTTGATAAACATTGGATGTAAACAACGGTCATCTCATCTACTACTTACTATAGTCAATTCCATTAACAAGGTTACAGGTAGGAAGGCTAAATATGCACACACAAAAATACATGTCGTGTTCAAATGAAGAGAAAATGATCCTGGATAATTATTGGCAATATGGGGACAGAAAACCAGATGACTGACCAAGAGATGGCCAACCAATTGGCAAAAGTCTTGGTCAGAGCAGCTGATAAATATTTTCTTTCGGACAGCCTGTCTCCCAATTTTCAGATTATCATGTTGACTTGGCATTTTTGTTGATTGGTATATTGCTTTAAACTTGCGGTTGTGAGTGAAGCTGTTTATTATAGCCACGTGCTTGTTATGAAATAACCTTATGTTTTACTATATACCCATGATATAAAAGTACACATGGCCAAATAAGTATCACATTCGCCCCCACACAGTCCTCCATTTTGACAGCCTGGCAGTCGAAGAGATGTGAATACGAGATGGCGAGTATTGACTGTCAATTTTCCGACGAATTTCCCTGCAAATCAATACACATGAGGAACTAATCATTTAAACAGTATAAAAATACGCACCTTCTGCATTCCAACTGCGGGTTTTTTTCTTTCATTTCCGGGGCTGTTCTCCATCTACATCTAGACAACATTTTGACCCATAAAACCCAAATTAGACACCATGTCCCTCGGTACAGTTGCATGCATGCATCAGTCGGCCATGGGAGTGCTACTTTTGATAAAGATCGCTGCTTGCGAAAACACCAATATAATATAGATTCTCATTATGTATTACGTTTACGTACAAAATTCGTTAAAACATTGATTATAAAATGTTTTGTTTTACCAATTATTTTATTTATTGTATATGTATTTATTTAACGTTTATTCTGACCCAGCTATTTCTAGAATTTTTGCTTTTTTATCATCAGTCTCATACACCGCTGTTTGTGAAAACACACGTGAATTGTCGTTCATGCAGCGTTAACTTCACATGTGGGTAGATACCTTTTTTGGGCCATGGGGTACAGGACGTACAACCGCAAGGAGCCAGAAAACCCTAACTCTCTTCATCATGTTCAACATCCAAAGTTCCTGGCAGCATCCAAAGTTCATCATCAGCATCATCATCATTACGTTTTCCGTCCTAATTGGACATTGCGTGCTTAACCAACCCAATCCACACCTTTCTATCACTAGCTAACATAATTATATTGTATTGAAATCAGTATTCATCGTTCCTTTTTACGGTCTTTCTTGATACGACAAGCCACTAGGAATAAGCAGAGGCCATGATAAAAGACACCCATTAGGGAGCGGTCATAAATACTTTGGTAGGAGGTGGCTAGACAAAAAATAGGAGGGGGGTTATCACAAAGTTTTGACTAGCTCAAAATAAGGGACGGTCAAAAAGTGTTGAAAACCCCTAAAAGAGAAAGTTGTGAACACTTGTTTATTTCCAAAATTGCTTTACCATAATTGGTTCATAGTTTTCAGTGAAATTTCACAATTGGCAATGGGCATAAGGTTTATCGCAAGGTAAAAATCAATCGGATTATCCTGTTTCTAAAGCATTTCCGTCCTTCGGAGGGGACGTTAAGCTGTCGGTCCCATGTATGAGAAACTCACACTCATATATACATGTTTTGTCACAGCTAGGTTCGTAAAGAGTAGGGTGTTAACCCATAGCTGTTCCTTATCCGTCCCGGTGCTGTCTAGATATTCACAATCTAACTACTGACATAAAGTGCGCCTCTGAGCAGCCATTATGGAGGATGTGAACTGATTCTGATATCTACATAGGCAGCCGTGCTGTGATCTTGATGAAATGGCACGTTAAACAAGCCTATTATGTATGTATTGTGGGATAGAAAAGGGACAAATGTTGCCCACTTTTATATCCCACAATGCATCAGAAAATGATACTAAATTGATGTTTACCTATTTGCGATAATCCTTATACAAGGGGGATCCCCACACAGGTGGGTGCCGGCCCGGCTGCCGGGGCACTGCCGCAGTCAGCAGCCCTATGTCCACAGTGGTGTGAGGCGAGTCTGAACTACGGACACGTGTGTACTGTACTATGTGCAGGGATTCTCTATTGTTAATGTAAGTCCATCTAGTGCAGGTCCACAAGGGCCGAGTCTGAGTCCACAAAGTCCCGGTCAAAAGCAGTGGTGTATAATGGCATGTTCAAAGGGGTCGAGGGTGGGCAGCAGGGCTCAAATTACATCGCGGCCATCGCGGCCATTGCCGCGATGCCCTCGCATCTGGCCGCGATGCCCTCGGATCAGTAAAAAAATCACGGCCATAATGGCCGTGCCCTATTTTTAACAGTGGCCGTGTGCCCTTTTGGCTCGCGGTTGGGGGTTCCGATAAACTTAACTTTGATCAAATTATTCCAAGTTCAATCCGATTTTGAAAGGTGCAATGTGCTTTAAAATTTTACAAAAATGACGATGTGACAGTCCATTCGAGGTGTAAAGTTTTCATCTATCTCATGGTTGTTTTTAAACATGTATCCACCTTGTCTCTAGCTACGCAATTGCTCACTGCTCTGCTTTCCAACAGCAACGTACATATATAACATCACAAATTCACAACATGACAATGATACAGTATTAAAATATGTTGATTGACAAAATAAACAGACTGTCTCGTTTCATGCTGTAAAGTATTTAATAAAAGTCCTAGTGAAGTTTACATGTAAAATTATGGTATAAATAATGTAATATAAAATGGCCTTGGTGCCCTTTCATTCCAATATTGGTTTGGCCTTGGTGCCCCAGAACATGGCCTCGATGCCCTTCGAAATGTGTTATTTTTAAGGCCAAAGTGGCCGTGCCCCTAAATTGACGAAATTTGAGGCCTGGTGGGCAGGAGAGCCGCGTCCCCACCTTTGACTATTATCATTCGGGGGGCGGGGGGGGGGGGGGGGGGGGGGATTACACCGATTCAGAGAAGTTTAAATATTACATCCAATTTCAAAACGTAGTTCAGGTGGCATCGAAACCAAAGTAGTATAAAAATAGCGTTTGTCCAGGAACATCATCGGACAAACAACAACAATTTGCCAGTAAGTTTTTTCATGTAAAAAGCCTAAAACAGAATTTTGTTCGCGCCACACGCGCATGTCTTTCAAGAACAGATTATCGTGCAATATGGTGCCGGTGAAGTCATTCGAAAACTTGGAGACCCCGCCCACCACATGCTGCCACTAGTAAACATATTATAAGTGTGAGTCCTGACTCGCTCCATCCAGATTATTCACTCACCCGGTACCCCTCCACCCGCTGTGCCCATGTGTAAAATAGAATATTATTACAAAGAAGCTGCGTCGGCATTAAATAATATCAAATAAATGAAGTCAAAAGTGAAGAAATGCCGTGATAATATAATTTATTGTACAAATTTTCGGCCATCGGCCTTCATCGGGTACGGTAGATTGAATTGTTTACATTCTGCACCCAAATTCGTAAGGAGCCGAACGCCAAACATACGCGTGCGCGTGGACAAAAAACGCGGGCAAAATACACGTGCGGGAAATAACGCGCACGCGCTGCAATTAAAAGCAGGGGATGGCGGACGGCTAGACACGAAATGCATTGAAGCTGACATTAATGCCATTTGGGTGCAGAGTGCCGAGAGAGTGAATAAGTCGTTGTTCTCTCTCTTTCCTGTCTTTATCGCTGCCATGGCAATTGAACACCTAAGGTCCATCCGCAAGGTCCATCCGCATCCAACTACCTGGCATACCAGTTGCGCAACATTTTCACAATCATGATTTAATTACAAAGACATCAAAATAGCTGGACTGTTCAAATGCCATGGCAGCGATAAAGACAGGAAAGAGAGAGAACAACGACTTATTCACTCTCTCGGCACTCTGCACCCAAATGGCATTAATGTCAGCTTCAATGCATTTCGTGTCTAGCCGTCCGCCATCCCCTGCTTTCCTGCTTTTAATTGCAGCGAGTGCGCGTTATTTCCCGCACGTGTATTTTGCCCGCGTTTTTTGTCCACGCGCACGCGTATGTTTGGCGTTCGGCTCCTTACGAATTTGGGTGCAGAATGTAAACAATTCAATCTACCGTACCCGATGAAGGCCGATGGCCGAAAATTTGTATATACAATAAATTATATTATCACGGCATTTCTTCACTTTTGACTTCATTTATTTGATATAGAATATTATTATTATGTACGGTATGATTGAAGAGGCTAAGAGCTGGGACTTACATCCACGTTTTCAAAAACTGAGTTATAACCGGCAATATTAATATTTTGGTAGTAGTTTCTAGCAATGCGAGCCAGTAATTCATTGAACAAGTCTGAGTTGTTCTGCAAAAGGACTTCCGTCCATGAAAATGTTTTGCAAAAGCAAGGGCATGAGTCCAGAGCTATACCAGGGATATGTGTTATACTGCCCTCTATAATTCACTGAATTCAAGTCAATATTGGCAATTTTAGTAATCTGTTAGCAATCTGCTTTAGGGCCATGTGTTTTGAACTCACCACCCAAAAAGGGTGGCGGCGTTGCATTTTTGGTGACGAATCATATATCCATCTCTCTATTACCTCAACAACTAAATGTGGTAGAGCTATTATGGTTTAGGTGTCATTTGAAAGCCTTTTTATCGAGCTACATTGTGTGAACAAATCAGGTATTTCTATTGGTTTGGCTGAGATATGATTGATTATATTTCGAAAGTCAAGGGTGGCGGCGGTGGCGGTGGCGGTGGCGGTGGCGGCGGTGGCGGCGGTAGTGGCGGTGGCGGCGGTGCTGTGTACAATCTCTATGGGGAATATAGAAAAAGTTCCCAATTCTACGTTCAATTTACAATAACTCCTCATCCCTGTATGGTACAAACATGATTTTGCTCTCATTGTATAGATTGTTTTATATTCTATAAGTTTCTTTTTCAACAAACGTATCAACTATTATGTAACAATTTTAATCATAAATCGATTGCATTGTCCTTGGCTTTCTCCCTATTCGCTACACAGTGAACAACTTGTCCTAATTCATCGGTTTTACATACATGACTATAACAAAAAAAGTATTCAACAGATAAAATTATACATTTTTGGAAAGCTCTCAAGTTGAAATAGGGGAAATCAAAAATGCTGTTTAAATCAGGATAGGGTAGATACCCAAACAAATATATATATTTGTTAACTCTAAAAAGTATGACATTTAAACGTTTGTGCGCATTCACTTCCCGATATGTCAACAAGTTGCCCTTGACAACCATTATGTTCTGATGGGTAATTGCATGAGGAACTAATATGCACAGTACAATTATGATTTATAGGTATAACCATATTTTCGAAATATATATATCAAAATATAGAGAAAGAAAAGAAGAAGAAGAAAAAAAATCGATATTTTTTGAACATTTTTTGAACATTCTTAATCACAACATGATACCGTTAGGTCATATCTAAATTCCAATTCCATATTTGGATTCCTTGTGAGATTACCGTTCAGAAAATATATACTTTTTATGGGGTAGAACAATTAGTTATTACGATATCATGCTACTTCGAATCTCAGATGGTGTAAAATGTAAAAATCTGGACATGCAACGGCCGGGAAGGGTGGCGAGTTCAAAACACATGGCCTTAGAGGATACATACTATAGGCCTGTGCCCGCAAGCCCTACCCCCATGTTCAACCCCATGCAAGGGCGCAGATCCAATCTTGAAAGTGGGGGGGGGGGGGGGGGGGGGACATTGCCATTTTTTCACTAGATTGCCAACCTTGATTGATGTATCACCACAAAAAGTGGGGGGGGGGGGCATTTGATATTGTGTCAGGAAGTGGGGGGGGGGGGGGGGGGGGGGCCGGGGGGACGTGTCCCCCCCCCCCCCCCCCGTCCCCCGGGATCTGCGCCCCTGACCCCATGGACTACTTATGAAATAAGTAATTTTCTTGTTAATCTCAATTGTGTGATTCATTGGTGTCATTTTGTCATCATTCCAATTTTGAATTTGGTAGGTAAATATTTTGTGTGTGGTAAACTGTTTAAATGCATTTTATTGAAATGTTTTGCAAAAGGCTTGGGCCTAGGCCTACATCCATTTTTTTGAAAAATAAAGAACATAATAAAAATAATAATTGATTTGAAAAAACATTCCGTATATGATCGGTATTATACTATGTGTACCTCTTTCAATAGGCCTATACACATAATATTTCAAAGCATCAATTGCACATTATAATTAATCCAGAACATTTTCATGAAGTTTTCTTCCTCGCAAGTTTGTTTTGATAGATTTTTGTATACAAGATGTTGGATACGTTGTCGTACCCACGCGGTTTTTATAATCTAATTATAACACATCTGTAATATGAATTTCATGATTTTTAGAGTCATGGTTTAAAAGCAGTTATTTAACCATTGGGATTACGTGTAAGAAATCAACACATTGCCTAAATGTAGTTAATTCATGCCCCTCCCCCGCCACTACCAACCGTTTGATTTGTGTAGCGCCCTCAAACATATGTTATCTTTCTCTTTGTCGCAGTGGTACTATTATATTATAGAGGGGGTCTGGATGTAGAGTTTTCACTCCCAGACGACGCTGGACGCGATTTGCCTAAATTTGCCATTTCGTATTATGATAGGCCTGATTTCAGCCATGTGATAGTTTTACTATCATTATGGCTAGACATTAAATTTGTGATATCTATATAAAACAAATATTGAATGCCTTTTGCTTATATAATAGTAAAACTATATATATCACTCGGTCAAATTTGGAATGTTCTATCACACTCGGCTGCGCCTCGTATAATGGAAAAATCCAAATTTGACCTCGTGATATAGTTTTTATTACATACTGTTATACTGTACACAGCGCCCTACCTCGGGCATTGATATTATATCATGATAGGCTTGATATCAACAATGTGATAGTTTTACTATCATCATGGCTGGAAAAGAATCATGTGATATCATGCGTATAAAACAAATAATATTGAATGCTGTTTGCTTATGCATGCAATAGTAAGACTATCACTCGGTCCAATTTGGATTATTCCATTACACTCGGTTTCGCCTCGTGCAGAAGACAATGCAGCGGGATAGCGGTGTATGCCTGTACTGCATGCGTTATGTTACGTTGCAATGAGCAGGCCTCTCTCCTGCGCGAAGTCAAACAAATATTTTATCTTAGCTGTACGTATTGTCGGTGCCCTAGTGATAGACCTTATTATGACCAACCAAACGTAACAACCAGCCTTTTCTCGCAGACGGCAAAACGTGTTATTGTTTCATCAAGCTCGCTGACTGCAAAACGCTTTTGTTTCATGTTTGCTTCATGTAACCTGGTGATGCTGCGTACTGCAAAATATAGTAGGCCTAGCCTATCCCTTTTTGTAGCAGGCGAAGATTGTGCTAACTGGCCCGACTTTTCGCTGCCTCATTTTTGTTTGATCATTACTCAGCCCAAGAATATTCAGTGATGATTTCTATGTGAGATTACAAAATCGGACGTGTATACTTTTTATAAGACAATCTGAAGACCTCAGGGAAAAACCTGAGCTAAATAGTCCCAATTTAATCCGCAATCCGAATAATTCATAGACTAACATACACATGTACGCTGACCCGCGAAAGGTTTTGGTGGGGTGGACCCATGGGTATTAGTGTAGACGAAGTTGATTTAACAATACCATCTTCAAAACACTGTCTTATATGATGAGGAAGGGATCGCTGCCTGCCTAAGCAACATAAGACCCATGCAGCGATGCCATCTTCAGAAAAGACATGTGCACATGAGTGCTATCTTCAGTAGACAGCATACATAGAGATGCTATCTTCAGAAGGTCATTGTGCAGAGGGATGCTATCTTCAGTAGACAATGCATAGCGGTGTATACTTGTTCTGCATACGTTGCAATGAGCAGGCCTCTCTCCTGCGCCAAGTCAAACAAAATATTTTATCTTAGCTGGATTTATTGTCGTTGTCAAAATGTAAACTGCCCTAGTGAATGACTAAACATTAGGTTACTTACCTAATTAAGACTAACCAAAAGCAAACAAACTTTGCATCAAACTAGAATGTATTTTACAACCAGCCTTTTCTCACAGACGGCAACACGTTTTGTTTCATCTCGCTGACTGCAATACACATTTGTTTCATGTTTTTCTTGTATCCTGGTGATGCTGCGTACTGCGCATTTGCTTTTGTGCGTTGATCAGCAGCAAATATTTCAAACGCATTACGCCTGACCATGCACGCAAGGTCTCCTTTTGACGCAAACAATTACAACTGTATTGTTGCATGTTTACATTCGGTCACTTTTGAAACAAGGATTTAGAAAATAGACTAGGCCTATGCCTATCCCTTTTGAAGCAGGCGAAGATTGTGCTAACTGGCCCGACTTTTCGCCGCCTCATTTTTGTTTGATCATACATAACTCAGCCCAAGAATTATTCAGTGATGATTTCTATGTGAGATTACAAACTCGGACGTGTATACATTTTGAAAGACAATCTGAGACCTTAGACAAGTTCCACCAGTCCCCGAAGTGTCGTCCCGCACCGCTGAACAAATATACCCAGAATGCATAGCGCGGTCCTCCACTTTTTGGGGGGAAGGGGAAGGGGGAAAATGCTCACCCCCACCACCCCCTGTTGTGCCGCAACTGCATAGGCCTACATCCTGCCTTCCTATACCATGTATACCAGCTTCGTATCCTCCTGCCTTCTTGCTTGATCAAAATGACTCTCCTGCTCAGCCTATGAAATGATTTATAAATAATGAAGGTGAAAAGCATTTACACACTCAATCTAAAATCAAGTTGATATATTTATTTTAATTAGGCCTAAATTCATATTTATCTTTTATACAAAACATTCAACAAATTAGTGTGTTGATATATATATTTTAATTGGGACATTTATTTATTTATTTTATTGAATCAATTAATTTTGTTTTTGTTTTGTATTAATATTTCGTTATTATTTTAATTATTTGTAATTTGTGTGACTGTGAGTAATATTGGAGGGGTAGTCTTGTACTGATCATGTTGTCAATATTGACAGACCCAAGAATATCGTGACCCGATGCTTGATCTTACACGTAACAGTTATTGTAGCCCATGCACTTCAAAATATAAAGCTTTATACTATCACTATCAGACTTTTGTTAGTCCTACCTTTAGGACTACTCTATCTATACTAATACTAGAAAAAATGCTCCCCATCCGAGAACCGACAAACCCGAGAACCGAACTCACTCTTTTGACTCGGCTAGGATGGCTGATAGTGTTTCTATATTCTATCTTAGTATAGTATTTCCCTGGATAGTGATAGTGGCCCTACGAGGAGGGCTAACCTTTGTTGGCTCGCTGCACGGCCTACAGTACTGTCGGGCCTAAGGCTACTGCCTACTGCCACCTCGGCCCTGGGACGAATACATTTTTGTTACCGGCCGATATTGGAAATCAATTAACAGAAATTTAACACTTCATTGATTTATTTCTCTACGAAAAAAAGACGGAAAATCATGGGACAGCAGGCCTTCTAAATCTAAGCCTAGTTTGAGGGTTTCTTCCATAGGTTTGTGAAAATATGTTACCTCGTAAAATATTGACCAACAACCGGTAAACACAGCAGTACAACGACGGTTATGCTAGTAAATAACAATTAATTTAACACGATAAATAAACTTGATCATGCATGATTCAGTCGTGTTTTTACTGTTTTAGATGAATTGTGCGCCTGCGTCGGGACCAGCGTGTGCGTAAGTGCCCTACCAATGCGCGCGTTTGTGCAAGACGCAGCTCGCGCGGTATGCAATTTGTTCTTTGAAAGTGCTCGTACATTTGGGCTGGATCGTTTCCAGTCGTCACAACAGCAAACGCAGTGGAGCGTGTGTAACGACTGGAGGATAAAGTCTACTGAGACCTCAGGGTAAAACCTGAGCAAAATAGTCCCAATTTTAAGCCGCAATCCGAATAATTCATCGACTAATATACACATGTACGCTGACCCGCGTAAGGTTTTGGTGGGGTGGACCCATGGGTATTAGTGTAGACGGAGTTGATTTAACAATACCATCTTCAGAACACTTTCTTATATGATGAGGAAGGGATCGCTGCGTACCTAAGCAACATTAGACCCATGCAGCAACATTAGACCCATGCAGCAATGCTATTTACAAAAAAGACATTGTGCACATGATATGAGTACTATCTTCAGTAGACAGCATACATAGAGATGCTATCTTCAGAAGGTCGTTGTGCAGAGGGATGCTATCTTCAGTAGACAATACATAGCGGTGTATGCCTGTTCTGCATACGTTGCAATGAGCAGGCCTCTCTCCTGGCTCAAAACCACTAAAAACGGCCAATTACGCAAAATACGTGTCGCATGCCTTCAATTAAGAATAACTATGAAAATTGGAAAGTAATATAAACTACATTCATTATACATTTTCAACATATAATAGACTAAAACTTCTGAAAATTCTAGGACTTGGGTATTATTATTTTGGAAGTTACGATTTCGTAAATACGCTAAACCGGGCAGAAACCATATGTCGCAAATCACTATCTATAGATAGTTTGTGATGTTGTTGAAGAAAACAAGTCCTGTCGTGCATAAAAGTAGTACTAGAAAGCAAACACAGTTGCATGCTTTACCAAAAAACAAAACAAAATGCATTAGAAATATGCAGAGGTTAATTATTTTTAAATTGATAATTGTCGCAAAGTTCCATGAAACATACGTTACCGTCTACATATAAACTCACCCTTTCCCACCTTTTTCAGTTTTAAGTCATATTTCTTTCTTTTATAAAACAACTAACACCTCGTCTAAAGCCTATATGAATGGAGATATATTTTGGGGAAAAGCTTTGGAGAAGAAAAACAAACATCTAGTATCGATTTTGTGACCGTATTGTGACAGTATAGTTAAGAAAAGTAACCTACGTTACCAATTTTATCAGAATTAAACAATGGGGTGTATACAAGGGATATACTAAACATAAGTACATGGTACCCTTATCCAACTGAAATTATTTTATTTCATCAGCGACCGTAAATCATGAACTGGGTCACAGTGAAGTTCAAATGAAACATCCGTTACCGAAACATACGTGACTGCCATTTCACCCACCTCAACTTATTTTAGTAAAATCGTAACGATCACCCCCTAGCAAGTGCTATTATACCGCCATCATGCGTCTAGAAGAGGTTGGAAACAAAAATGGTTGCAAAATGGCGCTTCTTAACAGAACCATGTGTAACGTAGGTTGCATCAATTGTAACGTAGGTTGCATCAATTGTGTAGGTTTCAATTTCACCTTTGCCTTTGTATGGTAGAATTTATAAGTACATGTTGTGTTTAAAGCGTGTGATATAAAATACAAAGTAGACAAACAATAAAGTACATTGTTTCAATGGAATAGGCATATTTTACGGACTTTAAAAGGCTTGCCAATCTAACATTTGAGCCATTGGTAACGTAGGTTTCATCAGTAAATTTTAACATTAACATTTAAAAAATAAAAAGTTGAGAATATTACGTGCTCATATTTGTCCGAGTCAAAATTCAAAGTGTTATCTTTAATTCTTTAGGTGTTACAATAGTTTTGAGAACATTTGAATTCTCACAAATTCTGAAATCCGAATTGGTCGTTTTTAGTGGTTTTGAGCCGCCTGCGCCAAGTCAAACAAATATTTTATCTTAGCTAGCTGGATTTATTGTCGTTGTCAAAATATACACTGCCCTAGTGAGTGACTACACATTAGGTTACTTGCCTTATTAAGACTAACCAAAAGCAAACAAACTTTGCATCAAACTAGAATGTATTTTACAACCAGCCTTTTCTCACAGACGGCAAAACGTTTTGTTTCATCTCGCTGACTGCAAAACGCATTTGTTTCATGTTTTTTCTCGTATCCTGGTAATGCTGCGTACTGCGCATTTGCTTTTGTGCGTTGATCAGCAGCAAATATTTCAAACGCAGTACGCCTGACCATGCACGCAAGGTGTCCTTGTGACTCAAACAAACACAACCGTTGTTGCATGTTTACATTTGGTCAGTTTTGAAACAAGGATTTAGAAAATATAGTAGGCCTATCATGCCTATCCCTTTTGTAGCAGGAGAAGATTGTGCTAACTGGCCCGACTTTTCGCCGCCACATTTTTGTTTGATCATAACTCAGCCCAAGAATATTCAGTGATTATTTCTATGTGAGATTACAAACTCGGACGTGTATACATTTTATAAGACAATCTGAAGACCCCAGAGAAAAACCTGAGCAAAAAAAATCCCAATTTTAAGCCGCAATCCGAACAATTCATCGACTAACATACACGCTGACCCGCGTAAGGTTTTGGTGGGGTGGACCCATGGGTATTAGTGTAGACGGAGTTGATTTAATACCATCTTCAGAACACTGTCTTATATGATGAGGAAGGGATCGCTGCCTGCCTAAGCAACATAAGACCCATGCAGCGATGCCATCTTCAGAAAAAACATGTGCACATGAGTGCTATCTTCAGTAGACAGCATACATAGAGATGCTATCTTCAGAAGGTCATTGTGCAGAGGGATGCTATCTTCAGTAGACAATGCATAGCGGTGTATACCTGTTCTGCATACGTTGCAATGAGCAGGCCTCTCTCCTGCGCCAAGTCAAACAAATATTTTATCTTAGCTGGATTTATTGTCTTGTCAAAATGTAAACTGCCCTAGTGAATGACTAAACATTAGGTTACTTACCTAATTAAGACTAACCAAAAGCAAACAAACTTGGCATCAAACTAGAATGTATTTCACAACCAGCCTTTTCTCGCAGACGGCAACACGTTTTGTTTCATCTCGCTGACTGCAATACGCATTTGTTTCATGTTTTTCTCGTATCCTGGTAATGCTGCGTACTGCGCATTTGCTTTTGTGCGTTGATCAGCAGCAAATATTTCAAACGCAGTACGCCTGACCATGCACGCAAGGTCTTCTTGTGACGCAAACAATTACAATTGTTGTTGCATGTTTACATTCGGTCACTTTTGAAACAAGGATTTAGAAAATAGATGCCTATCCCTTTTGTAGCAGGCGAAGATTGTGCTAACTGGCCCGACTTTTTGCCGCCTCATTTTTGTTTGATCATAACTCAGCCCAAGAATATTCAGTGATGATTTCTATGTGAGATTACAAACTCGGACGTGTATACATTTTATAAGACAATCTGAAGACCCCAGGGAAAAACCTGAGCAAAATAGTCCCAATTTTAAGCCGCAATCCGAATAATGCATAGACTAACATACACATGTACGCTGACCCGCGTAAGGTTTTGGTGGGGTGGACCATGGGTATTAGTGTAGACGAAGTTGATTTAACAATACCATCTTCAAAACACTGTCTTATATGATGAGGAAGGGATCGCTGCCTGCCTAAGCAACATAGGACCCATGCAGCGATGCCATCTTCAGAAAAGACATGTGCACATGAGTGCTATCTTCAGTAGACAGCATACATAGAGATGCTATCTTCAGAAGGTCATTGTGCAAAGGGATGCTATCTTCAGTAGAAAATGCATAGCGGTGTATACCTATTCTGCATACGTTGCAATGAGCAGGCCTCTCTCCTGCGCCAAGTCAAACAAATATTTTATCTTAGCTGGATTTATTGTCGTTGTCAAAATGTAAACTGCCCTAGTGAGTGACTAAACATTAGGTTACTTACCTAATTAAGACTAACCAAAAGCAAACGAACTTTGCATTCAACTAGAATGTATTTTACAACCAATTTTACAACCAGCCCTGTCTCGCAGACGGCAAAACGTTTTGCTTCATCTCGCTGATTGCAATACGCATTTGTTTCATGTTTTTCTTGTATCCTGGTAATGCTGCGTACTGTGCATTTGCTTTTGTGCGTTGATCAACAGCAAATATTTCAAACGCAGTACGCCTGACCATGCACGCAAGGGGTCTTGTGACGCAAACAATTACAACTGTTGTTGCATGTTTACATTCGGTCACTTTTGAAACAAGGATTTAGAAAATAGACTAGGCCTATGCCTATCTCTTTTGTAGCAGGCGAAGATTGTGCTAACTGGCCCGACTTTTCGCTGCCTCATTTTTGTTTGATCATAATTCAGCCCAAGATTATTCAGTGATGATTTCTATGTGAGATTACAAACTCGGACGTGTATACATTTTATAAGACAATCTGAAGACCCCAGGGAAAAACCTGAGCAAAATAGTCCCAATTTTAAGCCGCAATCCGAATAATGCATAGACTAACATACACATGTACGCTGATCCGCGTAAGGTTTTGGTGGGGTGGACCCATGGGTATATAGTGTAGACGAAGTTGATTTAACAATACCATCTTCAAAACACTGTCTTATATGATGAGGAAGGGATCGCTGCCTGCCTAAGCAACATAAGACCCATGCAGCGATGCCATCTTCAGAAAAGACATGTGCACATGAGTGCTATCTTCAGTAGACAGCGTACATAGAGATGCTATCTTCAGAAGGTCATTGTGTAGAGGGATGCTATCTTTAGTAGAAAATGCATAGCGGTGTATACCTATTCTGCATACGTTGCAATGAGCAGGCCTCTCTCCTGCGCCAAGTCAAACAAATATTTTATCTTAGCTGGATTTATTGTCGTTGTCAAAATGTAAACTGCCCTAGTGAGTGACTAAACATTAGGTTACTTACCTAATTAAGACTAACCAAAAGCAAACAAACTTTGCATTAAACTAGAATGTATTTTACAACCAGCCTTTTCTCGCAGACGGCAACACGTTTTGTTTCATCTCGCTGACTGCAAAACGCATTTGTTTCATGTTTTTTCTCGTATCCTGGTAATGCTGCGTACTGCGCATTTGCTTTTGTGCGTTGATCAGCAGCAAATATTTCAAACGCAGTACGCCTGACCATGCACGCAAGGTGTCCTTGTGACGCAAACAAACACAACTGTTGTTGCATGTTTACATTTGGTCAGTTTTGAAACAAGGATTTAGAAAATATCCCTTTTGTAGCAGGAGAAGATTGTGAACAATTCATCGACTAACATACACGCTGACCCGCGTAAGGTTTTGGTGGGGTGGACCCATGGTTATTAGTGTAGACGGAGTTGATTTAATACCATCTTCAGAACACTGTCTTATATGATGAGGAAGGGATCGCTGCCTGCCTAAGCAACATAAGACCCATGCAGCGATGCCATCTTAAGAAAAGACATGTGCACATGAGTGCTATCTTCAGTAGACAGCATACATAGAGATGCTATCTTCAGAAGGTCATTGTGCAGAGGGATGCTATCTTCACCTGTTCTGCATACGTTGCAATGAGCAGGCCTCTCTCCTGCGCCAAGTCAAACAAATATCTTATCTTAGCTGGATTTATTGTCGTTGTCAAAATGTAAACTGCCCTAGTGAATGACTAAACATTAGGTTACTTACCTAATTAAGACTAACCTAAAGCAAACAAACTTTGTATCAAACTAGAATGTATTTTACAACTAGCCTTTCCTCGCAGACGGCAAAACGTTTTGTTTCAACTCGCTGACTGCAAAACGCATTTGTTTCATGTTTTTCTCGTATCCTGGTAATGCTGCGTACTGCGCATTTGCTTTTGTGCGTCGATCAGCAGCAAATATTTCAAACGCAGTACCTTCTTGTGACGCAAACAATTACAACTGTTGTTGCATGTTTACATTCGGTCACTTTTGAAACAAGGATTTAGAAAATAGACTAGGCCTATGCCTATCCCTTTTGTAGCAGGCGAAGATTGTGCTAACTGGCCCGACTTTTTGCCGCCTCATTTTTGTTTGATGTTTGAGGAAGGGATCGCTGCCTGCCTAAGCAACATAAGACCCATGCAGCGATGCCATCTTCAGAAGAAAAAAATGTGCACATCAGTGCTATCTTCAGTAGACAGCATACATAGAGATGCTATCTTCAGAAGGTCATTGTGCAGAGGGATGCTATCTTCAGTAGACAATGCATAGCGGTGTATGCCTTTCTGCAAACGTTGCAATGAGCAGGCCTCTCTCCTGCGCCAAGTCAAACAAACATTTTATCTTAGCTGGATTTATTGTCGTTGTCAAATGTAAACTGCCCTAGTGAATGACTAAACATTAGGTTACTTACCTAATTAAGACTAACCAAAGGCAAACCAACTTTGCATCAAACTAGAATGTATTTTACAACCAGCCTTTTCTCGCAGACGGCAAAACGTTTGGTTTCATCTCGCTGACTGCAAAACGCATTTGTTTCATGTTTTTCTCCTATCCTGGTAATGCTGCGTACTGCGCTTTTGCTTTTGTGCGTTGATCAGCAGCAAATATTTCAAATGCAGTACGCCCTGACCATGCACGCAAGGTGTCCTTGTGACGCAAACAAACACAACTGTTGTTGCTTGTTTACATTTAGTCAGTTTTGAAACAAGGATTTAGAAAATATAGTAGGCCTATAATGCCTATCCCTTTTGTAGCAGGAAAAGATTGTGCTAACTGGCCCGACTTTTTGCCGCCTCATTTTTGTTTGATCATAACTCAGCCCAAGAATATTCAGTGATGATTTCTATGTGAGATTACAAACTCGGACGTGTATACATTTTATAAGACAATCTGAAGACCACAGGGAAAAACCTGACTAAAATAGTCCCAATTTTAAGCCGCAATCCAAATTATTCATCGACTAACATACACCTGTACGCTGACCCGCGTAAGGTTTTGGTGAGGTGGACCCATTCGTATTAGCTTAGACGGAGTTGATTTAACAATACCATCTTCAGAACACAGTCTTATATGATGAGGAAGGGATCGCTGCGTGCGCTAAGCAACATAAAACCCATGCAGCGATGCCATCTTCAGAAAAGTCAAGTTGACATGAGTGCTATCTTCAGTAGACAGCATACATAGAGATGCTATCTTCAGAAGGTCATTGTGCAGAGGGATGCTATCTTCAGTAGACAATGACAATGCCTGTTCTGCATATGTTGCAATGAGCAGGTCTCTCTCCTGCGCCAAGTCAAACAAATATTTTATCTTAGCTGGATTTATTGTCCTTGTCAAAATATACACTGCCCTAGTGAGTGACTACACATTAGGTTACTTGCCTTATTAAGACTAACCAAAAGCAAACAAACTTGGCATCAAACTAGAATGTATTTTACAACCAGCCTTTTCTCGCAGACGGCAAAACGTTTTGTTTCATCTCGCTGACTGCAAAACGCATTTGTTTCATGTTTTTTCTCGTATCCTGGTAATGCTGCGTACTGCGCATTTGCTTTTGTGCGTTGATCAGCAGCAAATATTTCAACGCAGTACGCCTGACCATGCACGCAAGGGGTCTTGTGACGCAAACAAAAACAACTGTTGTTGCATGTTTACATTTGGTCAGTTTTGAAACAAGGATTTAGAAAATATCCCTTTTGTAGCAGGAGAAGATTGTGAACAATTCATCGACTAACATACACGCTGACCCGCGTAAGGTTTTGGTGGGGTGGACCCATGGTTATTAGTGTAGACGGAGTTGATTTAATACCATCTTCAGAACACTGTCTTATATGATGAGGAAGGGATCGCTGCCTGCCTAAGCAACATAAGACCCATGCAGCGATGCCATCTCCAGAAAAGACATGTGCACATGAGTGCTATCTTCAGTAGACAGCATACATAGAGATGCTATCTTCAGAAGGTCATTGTGCAGAGGGATGCTATCTTCAGTAGACAATGCATAGCGGTAGGCCTACCTGTTCTGCATACGTTGCAATGAGCAGGCCTCTCTCCTGCGCCAAGTCAAACAAATATTTTATCTTAGCTGGATTTATTGTCGTTGTCAAAATGTAAACTGCCCTAGTGAATGACTAAACATTAGGTTACTTACCTAATTAAGACTAACCAAAAGCAAACAAACTTTGTATCAAACTAGAATGTATTTTACAACTAGCCTTTTCTCGCAGACGGCAAAACGTTTTGTTTCATCTCGCTGACTGCAAAACGCATTTGTTTCATGTTTTTTCTCGTATCCTGGTAATGCTGCGTACTGCGCATTTGCTTTTGTGCGTTGATCAGCAGCAAATATTTCAAACGCAGTACGCCTGACCATGCACGCAAGGTGTCCTTGTGACGCAAACAAACACAACTGTTGTTGCATGTTTACATTTGGTCAGTTTTGAAACAAGGATTTAGAAAATATCCCTTTTGTAGCAGGAGAAGATTGTGAACAATTCATCGACTAACATACACGCTGACCCGCGTAAGGTTTTGGTGGGGTGGACCCATGGTTATTAGTGTAGACGGAGTTGATTTAATACCATCTTCAGAACACTGTCTTATATGATGAGGAAGGGATCGCTGCCTGCCTAAGCAACATAAGACCCATGCAGCGATGCCATCTTAAGAAAAGACATGTGCACATGAGTGCTATCTTCAGTAGACAGCATACATAGAGATGCTATCTTCAGAAGGTCATTGTGCAGAGGGATGCTATCTTCACCTGTTCTGCATACGTTGCAATGAGCAGGCCTCTCTCCTGCGCCAAGTCAAACAAATATCTTATCTTAGCTGGATTTATTGTCGTTGTCAAAATGTAAACTGCCCTAGTGAATGACTAAACATTAGGTTACTTACCTAATTAAGACTAACCTAAAGCAAACAAACTTTGTATCAAACTAGAATGTATTTTACAACTAGCCTTTCCTCGCAGACGGCAAAACGTTTTGTTTCAACTCGCTGACTGCAAAACGCATTTGTTTCATGTTTTTCTCGTATCCTGGTAATGCTGCGTACTGCGCATTTGCTTTTGTGCGTCGATCAGCAGCAAATATTTCAAACGCAGTACCTTCTTGTGACGCAAACAATTACAACTGTTGTTGCATGTTTACATTCGGTCACTTTTGAAACAAGGATTTAGAAAATAGACTAGGCCTATGCCTATCCCTTTTGTAGCAGGCGAAGATTGTGCTAACTGGCCCGACTTTTTGCCGCCTCATTTTTGTTTGATGTTTGAGGAAGGGATCGCTGCCTGCCTAAGCAACATAAGACCCATGCAGCGATGCCATCTTCAGAAGAAAAAAATGTGCACATCAGTGCTATCTTCAGTAGACAGCATACATAGAGATGCTATCTTCAGAAGGTCATTGTGCAGAGGGATGCTATCTTCAGTAGACAATGCATAGCGGTGTATGCCTTTCTGCAAACGTTGCAATGAGCAGGCCTCTCTCCTGCGCCAAGTCAAACAAACATTTTATCTTAGCTGGATTTATTGTCGTTGTCAAATGTAAACTGCCCTAGTGAATGACTAAACATTAGGTTACTTACCTAATTAAGACTAACCAAAGGCAAACCAACTTTGCATCAAACTAGAATGTATTTTACAACCAGCCTTTTCTCGCAGACGGCAAAACGTTTGGTTTCATCTCGCTGACTGCAAAACGCATTTGTTTCATGTTTTTCTCCTATCCTGGTAATGCTGCGTACTGCGCTTTTGCTTTTGTGCGTTGATCAGCAGCAAATATTTCAAATGCAGTACGCCCTGACCATGCACGCAAGGTGTCCTTGTGACGCAAACAAACACAACTGTTGTTGCTTGTTTACATTTAGTCAGTTTTGAAACAAGGATTTAGAAAATATAGTAGGCCTATAATGCCTATCCCTTTTGTAGCAGGAAAAGATTGTGCTAACTGGCCCGACTTTTTGCCGCCTCATTTTTGTTTGATCATAACTCAGCCCAAGAATATTCAGTGATGATTTCTATGTGAGATTACAAACTCGGACGTGTATACATTTTATAAGACAATCTGAAGACCACAGGGAAAAACCTGACTAAAATAGTCCCAATTTTAAGCCGCAATCCAAATTATTCATCGACTAACATACACCTGTACGCTGACCCGCGTAAGGTTTTGGTGAGGTGGACCCATTCGTATTAGCTTAGACGGAGTTGATTTAACAATACCATCTTCAGAACACAGTCTTATATGATGAGGAAGGGATCGCTGCGTGCGCTAAGCAACATAAAACCCATGCAGCGATGCCATCTTCAGAAAAGTCAAGTTGACATGAGTGCTATCTTCAGTAGACAGCATACATAGAGATGCTATCTTCAGAAGGTCATTGTGCAGAGGGATGCTATCTTCAGTAGACAATGACAATGCCTGTTCTGCATATGTTGCAATGAGCAGGTCTCTCTCCTGCGCCAAGTCAAACAAATATTTTATCTTAGCTGGATTTATTGTCCTTGTCAAAATATACACTGCCCTAGTGAGTGACTACACATTAGGTTACTTGCCTTATTAAGACTAACCAAAAGCAAACAAACTTGGCATCAAACTAGAATGTATTTTACAACCAGCCTTTTCTCGCAGACGGCAAAACGTTTTGTTTCATCTCGCTGACTGCAAAACGCATTTGTTTCATGTTTTTTCTCGTATCCTGGTAATGCTGCGTACTGCGCATTTGCTTTTGTGCGTTGATCAGCAGCAAATATTTCAACGCAGTACGCCTGACCATGCACGCAAGGGGTCTTGTGACGCAAACAAAAACAACTGTTGTTGCATGTTTACATTTGGTCAGTTTTGAAACAAGGATTTAGAAAATATCCCTTTTGTAGCAGGAGAAGATTGTGAACAATTCATCGACTAACATACACGCTGACCCGCGTAAGGTTTTGGTGGGGTGGACCCATGGTTATTAGTGTAGACGGAGTTGATTTAATACCATCTTCAGAACACTGTCTTATATGATGAGGAAGGGATCGCTGCCTGCCTAAGCAACATAAGACCCATGCAGCGATGCCATCTCCAGAAAAGACATGTGCACATGAGTGCTATCTTCAGTAGACAGCATACATAGAGATGCTATCTTCAGAAGGTCATTGTGCAGAGGGATGCTATCTTCAGTAGACAATGCATAGCGGTAGGCCTACCTGTTCTGCATACGTTGCAATGAGCAGGCCTCTCTCCTGCGCCAAGTCAAACAAATATTTTATCTTAGCTGGATTTATTGTCGTTGTCAAAATGTAAACTGCCCTAGTGAATGACTAAACATTAGGTTACTTACCTAATTAAGACTAACCAAAAGCAAACAAACTTTGTATCAAACTAGAATGTATTTTACAACTAGCCTTTTCTCGCAGACGGCAAAACGTTTTGTTTCATCTCGCTGACTGCAAAACGCATTTGTTTCATGTTTTTCTTGTATCCTGGTGATGCATTGTACTGCGCATTTGCTTTTGTGCGTTGATCAGCAGCAAATATTTCAAACGCAGTACGTCTGACCATGCACACAAGGTCTCCTTGTGACGCAAACAATTACAACTGCATGTTGTTGCATGTTTACATTCGGTCATTTTTGAAACAAGGATTTAGAAAATAGACTAGGCCTCCTATGCCTATCCCTTTTTTAACAGGCGAAGATTGTGCTAACTGGCGCGACTTTTCGCCGCCACATTTTTGTTTCATCATAACTCACCCCAAGAATATTCAGTGATGATTTCTATGTGAGATTACAAACTCGGACGTGTATACATTTTATAAGACAATCTGAAGACCTCAAAGAAAAACCTGAGCAAAATAGTCCCAATTTTAAGCCGCAATCCTAATAATTCATCGACTAACATACACCTGTACGCTGACCCGCGTAAGGTTTTGGTGGGGTGGACCCATGGGTATTACTAGTGTAGACGGAATTGATTTAACAATACCATCTTCAGAACACTTTCTTATATGATGAGGAAGGGATCGCTGCGTGCCTGAGCAACATAAGACCCATGCAGCGATGCCATCTTCAGAAAAGACATGTGCACATGAGTGCTATCTTCAGTAGACAGCATACATACAGATGCTATCTTCAGAAGGTCATTGTGCAGAGGGATGCTATCTTCAGTAGACAATGCATAGCGGTGTATGCCTTTCTGCATACGTTGCATGAGCAGGCCTCTCTCCCGCGCCAAGTCAAACAAATATTTTATCTTAGCTGGATTTATTGTCGTTGTCAAATGTAAACTGCCCTAGTGAATGACTAAACATTAGGTTACTTACCTATTTAAGACTAACCAAAGGCAAACCAACTTTGCATCAAACTAGAATGTATTTTACAACCAGCCTTTTCTTGCAGACGGCAAAACGTTTTGTTTCATCTCGCTGACTGCAAAACACATTTGTTTCATGTTTTTCTCGTATCCTGGTAAGTGGTAATGCTGCGTACTGCGCTTTTGCTTTTGTGCGTTGATCAGCAGCAAATATTTCAAACGCAGTACGCCTGACCATGCACGCAAGGTGTCCTTGTGACGCAAACAAACACAACTCTTGTTGCTTGTTTACATTTAGTCAGTTTTGAAACAAGGATTTAGAAAATATAGTAGGCCTATGCCTAACCCTTTTGTAGCAGGAAAAGATTGTGCTAACTGGTCCGACTTTTCGCCGCCTCATTTTTGTTTGATCATAACTCAGCCCAAGAATATTCAGTGATGATTTCTATGTGAGATTACAAACTCGGACGTGTATACATTTTATAAGACAATCTGAAGACCCCAGGGAAAAACCTGAGCAAAATAGTCCCAATTTTAAGCCGCAATCCGAATAATGCATAGACTAACATACACCTGTACGCGGACCCGCGTAAGGTTTTGGTGAGGTGGACCCATGCGTATTAGTGTAGACGGAGTTGATTTAACAATACCATCTTCAGAACACTGTCTTATATGATGAGGAAGGATCGCTGCGTGCCTAAGCAGCATAAAACCCATGCAGCGATGCCATCTTCAGAAAAGTCAAGTGCACATGAGTGCTATCTTCAGTAGACAGCATACATATAGAGATGCTATCTTTAGAAGGTCATTGTGCAGAGGGATGCTATCTTCAGTAGACAATGTATAGCGGTGTATGCCTGTTCTGCATACGTTGCAATGAGCAGGCCTCTCTCCTGATCCTGCACCAAGTCAAACAAATATTTTATCTTAGCTGGATTTATTGTCTTTGTCAAAATGTAAACTGCCCTAGTGAGTGACTAAACATTAGGTTACTTATTTAAGACCAACCAAAAGCAAACAAACTTCTCATCAAACTAGAATGTATTTTACAACCAGCCTTTACTCGCAGACAGCAAAACGTTTTGTTTCATCTCGCTGACTGCAAAACGCATTTGTTTCATGTTTTTCTTGTATCCCGGTGATGCTGCGAACTGCGCATTTGCATTTGTGCGTTGATCAGCAGCAAATATTTCAAACGCAGTACGCGTGACCATGCACGCGAGGTCTCATTGTGACGCAAACAATTGCAACTGTTGTTGCATGTTTACATTTGGTCAGTTTTGAAACAATGATTTAGAAAATATAGTAAGCCTATCCTTTTTGTAGCGGGCGAAAAAATTGTGCTAACTGGCCCGACTTTTCGCGCCGCCTCATTTTTGTTTGATCATAATTCAGCCCACAGAAAATCAGTTCTTAAGAATTTTAATAAGACACTATTTTTCGCATAAAATTATCTCAGTTCAGTTCCCAAGCCCCCCCCCCCCCACCTCCTTTTAATTTTGAGACCCTGGCGGCACACCCTACCCAAAAAGGTTGAGTGCCCCCCCCCCCCCGGGTTTTCTATAAGGATGCAGATTCTTTGGAAATCGCTTCAAAGGGGGAGGGAACATTCCGGATTTCCAATAAGTTTCCGTAGGGAAAAGTCTAGCGGATTTCCAACGCTTCGTTCGGGAGGAAAAAAAGTTCGGATTTCAGATTAACGCTTGAAGCTAAAAAGTTCGGGAAAACCCTCCTCTTATACATGCTATAGGTTAACTATACACAAGGAAATGTCACAAATAATTAGTACTAGCATCCGGACGTTGCCAAAATGATGAGGTACGAACTTTAATACATGTACAAATGTTAAATAGACCATTCCAAATTTATTACAAAAGGGGTTTTTTTCTAATAATTCTAGCTTGATACCGGAAGTCTGATGACCCCATTTCGCTTTCGGATACATATATTTGAAAAGCTCTATAAAAGGATCGCACAATGAGACAATGTAAAAATTACGGAAACCATTAAGCCACCGCCACATGACAAGACTGTTTCTGATGAACACGACTAACCCGCAGCATTTTTCGCATTTTAGATTTTTTTAATTTGGAAAAAAAAGGGGAAGTGGTTGAATATTTTTTTAAGTTGTTTGAAAATTGTTGAACCATTGTAAAACAATTTCGAAAATTGTTCCACATTTTTAAAATAAGACCCCAAAACCAAACCAAACAAAGATCGATCGACCGACCCTGCCTGGATCATTGGATGTCGGAAGATCCATACACTGCTAAAATGTTGAGTAAACCTTGAGTAACTATGCAACAGTTCAACAGTTGAGTAAACAATGCCCAATATGTTCAACAGTTGAGTTACTAAACTCTTGAACATATTGGGCATTTTTGAGATTCGAAATCCCCCAAAAGTTCATTATTTTGTATATTTTACACAAATATCTTGTTCCTTTTAAATAAATCGACCATAAATACCTGAAACATTGTTGAATATATTTGATTAAATACCAATCTGTATATAAGTTGTGCAGAGTGGTGTTTTGACACAATATTGGCAGATTGACTTTCATGTGCCTGAGACGTTCTGACAAATAATGACATTAGTGAGTTCATATCTGAGTTTAAATAGATATTTAAATATGTTTAATTTAGTTTAAATATGATCCAAATTAAATCTAGTTTATTCCATTTACACTACAGTACTGTTTCATGCAACCAATATGGCTGCACTCCTCAGGTGTATGTATACTGAATATATATTATTTTATATTATATATAATATTAAGCAGTTTACCAACCTAAGGTGTTTTACAATAGACAATATAACAACAAATATTAACAACCACCGGAGAATGTCCCAACGAAAAATAAGCAAGGACATTCACCGGCGGGGAATTGAACCCCGGTCTCCCGATCACTAAACGGGCGCTATAACCACTGAGCTACCGGTTCTTGCTGATAAACGGCAAGTTAAACCAGAGGTAAGTGTATAAGCGACGGGGTTTTAAGTACAATCTACACATAATTCAATAACATGAGACAAGTGGCCAAACACGGTAGGGATCACATAAAGTGATACAAGAGGAAACTGAATAAATCAAATTATACATTATTTTATATTATATATAATATAATATAAAGCAGTTTACCAACCTAAGGTGTTTTACAATAGAGGCAATATAACAACAATGAAGAGGTATTTTGCAAAAGGGCCTACATCCACTTTGGCTCTTATTGAGAAAAAGTCAAAAAACTGTTTCTAAATATTCAAGTTGAGCAATTGAAAAACTGAATGGATTATGAAAGAGGTACACTACATACTAATTGAAATTGATATAAATTTTAAATGTGCTAGTTTTAATTTTTTTTAAAATCATGTTTACATTTTTTGAAAATTTGGATGTAGGCCCTTTTGCAACAAAACTCCATCTGTTTGTACATAAAGAAAAAATACCACACACAAAAAATCATTTATTTTAATCATTGAAAATAAATAAGTTTGATATTGAAATGTATAGGTCACAATCATATGTTTCAAGGAAATAAAGTCATTTTTTTCAAAAATACCTACATCTCATTGTAAACAACCATTGAAGTTGTTGTTTTGTTGCAAAAGGGCCTGTATCCCGATATAATTCTGGATACAGGCCCTTTTGCAACAAAACAACAATTTCAATGGCTGTTTACAATGAGATGTAGGTCTTTTTGAAAAAAATGACTTTGTTCCCTTGAAACATATGATTTTTCCCTATACATTTCTATATCAAACTCATTTTTTGAAAAAATGCACCATAGCCCTTTTGCAAAATACCTCTTCAAATATTAACAACCACCGGAGAATGTCCCAACGAAAAATAAGCAAGGACATTCACCGGCGGGGAATTGAACCCCGTCTCCCGATCACTAGACGGGCGCTATAACCACTGAGCTACCGGTTCTTGCTGAATAACGGCAAGTTAAACCAGAAGTAAGTGTATAAGCGACGGGGTCTTACAATTTACACATAATACACTCGTCCAAAGAAGTTCCTTGCCACTTAGTAAAGTCCAAATATTTCAAATTAATATTTAATAGAATATATAATTTATAATTGTATATCAAAATAAGCAGAAAGTAATCCTCTAAAAGCTTAACATGGAATTTAGAAATGATCACTCATGCATGGCAGATCCCATTCACTTGACAATGGCAAGGTCTGTGGAAGAAGATTGCAAAACATTGGATAATCCCTCCATTTAAATGTTAATGTGAATGATTGAACACAATATGAACCTTACCATTGCTTAATGAATGTGCTCAGCCATGCATGAATGCGTACATCTTAATTTCATACAGACATGATAGAGAATTATTGTCTGCTTATTTTGACATGCAATTGTTTAATTTATATTAAATATTTATGTGAAATATTTGAACTTCAATGAGTGGCAAGGAACTTCTTTGGACGAGTGTACAATAACATAAGACAAGTGGCCAAACACGGTAGGGATCACATAAAGTGAGGAAACTGAATAAATCAAATTATATATTATTTTATATTATATATAATATAATATAAAGCAGTTTACCAACATAAGGTGTTTTACAATAGACAATATAACAACAAAATAATATTAACAACCACCGGAGAATGTCCCAACGAAAAATAAGCAAGGACATTCACCGGCGGGGAATTGAACCCCGGTCTCCCGATCACTAAACGGGCGCTATAACCACTGAGCTACCGGTTCTTGCTGATAAACGGCAAGTTAAACCAGAGGTAAGTGTATAAGCGACGGGGTTTTATACAATCTACACATAATAAATTTACAATAACATGAGACATTTGGCCAAACACGGTAGGGATCACATAAAGTGATACAAGAGGAAACTGAGTTAATCAAATTATATATTATTTTATATTATATATAATATAATATAATATAAAGCAGTTTACCAACCTAAGGTGTTTTACAATATAGACAATATAACAACAAATATTAACAACCACCGGAGAATGTCCCAACGAAAAATAAGCAAGGACATTCACCGGCGGGGAATTGAACCCCGGTCTCCCGATCTCTAGACGGGCGCTATAACCACTGAGCTACCGGTTATTGCTGATAAACGGCAAGTTAAACCAGAGGTAAGTGTAATTGTATACTGAATAGTTTAAATATACATTATGTATTTGTTTTGCAGTCCATTATTATTATAAGACATATTGCACCGTCCCAAAATAATAAAACCAAACACGAAGTGAGTGCTATTGAACAGAAGCATTAAATACACACACACTATTATCTAGGTTTAGGTCCTTCTCTCTCGAAAGGGTAGATGTTACGTCACGTCACGTCACTATGGTGTATTGTTTAATTCGTTGAATTGTCTTAGTTCAAAAGTCA